>OX101825.2:29852070-29864570 GCA_944452925.2 Chrysolina oricalcia | reverse complement strand
TTCAATTTTTTTTAAAATTTTTTTCTTAATTTTTTTTTTGAAATTTTTTTTTTCGAAATTTTTTTTGAATTTTTTTTTAAATTTTTTTTTTGAAATTTTTTTAAAATTTATTTTTGAAAATTTTTTTTTTAATTTTTTTTTGAAAATTTTTTTTTAAATTTTTTTTTAAATTTTTTTTGAAATTTTTTTTTTCAATTTTTTTTAAATTTTTTTTTATTTTTTTTTTAATTTTTTTTTGAAAATTTTTTTTAAAATTTTTTTTTAAATTTTTTTTGAATTTTTTTTAAAATTTTTTTTAAATTTTTTTTTAAATTTTTTTTTTAAATTTTTTTGAAAAATTTTTTTTTTTTAATTTTTTTTTCGAAATTTTTTTTGAAATTTTTTTTGTGAATTTTTTTAAATTGTTTTTTTTGATTTTTTTTTTGAAATTTTTTTTAATTTTTTTTTTTATTTTTTTAAAATTTTTTTTTGAAAATTTTTTTGTTGAAGTTTTTTTTTTTGAAATTTTTTTTTTTGAAAATTTTTTTGAAATTTTTTTTGAATTTTCTTTTTGAAATTTTTTTTTCGAACATTTTTTTGAATTTTTTTTTAAAATTTTTTTTAAAATTTTTTTTTAAATTTTTTTTTTGAAATTTTTTTTTAAATTTTTTGAAATTTTTTTAAATTTTTTTTTTGAAATTTTTTTTTTGAATTTTTTTTTTTCGAAAATTTTTTTGAAATTTTTTTTGAATTTTTTTTTTAAATTTTTTTTTTGAAATTTTTTTTAAATTTTTTTTTGAAAATTTTTTTTTTGAAATTTTTTTTTGAAATTTTTTTTAAATTTTTTTTTGAAAATTTTTTTTTTGAAATTTTTTTTTTCAATTTTTTTAAATTTTTTTTTTAATTTTTTTTTTGAAATATTTTTTAAATTTTTATTGAAAATTTTTTTTTTGAAATTTTTTTTTGAAAATTTTTTTTTTGAAATTTTTTTTTTCAATTTTTTTTAAATTTTTTTTTGAAAATTTTTTTTTTGAAAATTTTTTTTTCAATTTTTTTTAAATTTTTTTTAAAATTTTTTTTTTGAAATTTTTTTTTTCAATTTTTTTTAAATTTTTTTTAAAATTTTTTTTTTTGAAATTTTTTTTCAATTTTTTTTTTTTTTTTTAAATTTTTTCGAAAATTTTTTTTTTCAATTTTTTTTAAAAATTTTTTTTTTATTTTTTTTTTTGAAATTTTTTTTTTAATTTATTTTTGAAAATTTTTTTTTAAAATTTTTTTTTGAAAATTTTTTTTTGAAATTTTTTTTAAAATTTTTTTTAAAATTTTTTTTGAATTTTTTTTTCAATTTTTTTTAAATTTTTTTTTTAATTTTTTTTTTAAATTTTTTTGAAATTTTTTTTTTTTAATTTTTTTTTCGAAATTTTTTTTCGAATTTTTTTTTCAAATTTTTTAAAATTTTTTTTTTATTTTTTTAAAAATTTTTTTTGAAAATTTTTTTTTTTGAAATTTTTTTTTGAAATTTTTTTTGTGAATTTTTTTAAATTGTTTTTTTTTAATTTTTTTTTTGAAATTTTTTTTAATTTTTTTTTTAATTTTTTTTAAATTTTTTTTTGAAAATTTTTTTGTTGAAGTTTTTTTTTTTGAAATTTTTTTTTTCGAAAATTTTTTTGAAATTTTTTTTGAATCTTCTTTTTGAAATTTTTTTTTCGAACATTTTTTTGAAATTTTTTTTAAATTTTTTTTTTGAAATTTTTTTTTTGAATTTTTTTTTTCGAAAATTTTTTTGAAATTTTTTTTGAATTTTTTTTTTAAATTTTTTTTTGAAAATTTTTTTTTTGAAATTTTTTTTTGAAATTTTTTTTAAATTTTTTTTTGAAAATTTTTTTTTTAAAATTTTTTTTTTCAATTTTTTTAAATTTTTTTTTAAATTTTTTTTTTGAATTTTTTTTTAAATTTTTATTGAAAATTTTTTTTTTGAAATTTTTTTTTGAAAATTTTTTTCGAATTTTTTTTTCAATTTTTTTTTAAATTTTTTTTTTTTAATTTATTTTTTTTTTAATTTTTTTTATTTTTTTTTTAAATTTTTTTTTAATTTTTTTTTTATTTTTTTAAAATTTTTTTTTGAAAAATTTTTTTTTGAAATTTTTTTTTCGAATTTTTTTTGAAATTTTTTTTTTTGAAATTTTTTTTTTCGAAAATTTTTTTGAAATTTTTTTTGAATTTTTTTTTTGAAATTTTTTTTTCGAAATTTGTTTTCGAATTTTTTTTTTCAATTTTTTTTAAAAATTTTTTAATTTTTTTTTAATTTTTTTTTGAAAATTTTTTTTTTTGAAATTTTTTTTTTGAAATTTTTTTTTTCGAAAATTTTTTTGAAAATTTTTTTTTTGAAATTTTTTTAAAATTTTTTTTAAATTTTTTTTTGAAAATTTTTTTTTTGAATTTTTTTTTTTGAATTTTTTTAAAATTTTTTTTGAAAATTTTTTTTTTGAAATTTTTTTTTTTAATTTTTTTTTTTATTTTTTTTAAATAATTTTTTTTTTAAATTTTTTTTTGAAAATTTTTTTTAAATTTTTTTTTAAATTTTTTTTTTAAATTTTTTTTTCGAAATTTTTTTTGAATTTTTTTTTTAATTTTTTTTTGAAATTTTTTCAAAATTTATTTTTGAAAATTTTTTTTTTAATTTTTTTTTGAAAATTTTTTTTTGAAATTTTTTTTAAAATTTTTTTTTAAATTTTTTTTGAAATTTTTTTTTTTATTTTTTTTTAAATTTTTTTTTTAAATTTTTTTTTTGAAATTTTTTTAAAATTTATTTTTGAAAATTTTTTTTTTTAATTTTTTTTTGAAAATTTTTTTTTGAAATTTTTTTAAAAATTTTTTTTAAAATTTTTTTTGAAATTTTTTTTTTCAATTTTTTTTAAATTTTTTTTTATTTTTTTTAAAAATTTTTTTGAAATTTTTTTTTAAATTTTTTTTTAAATTTTTTTTTTTAATTTTTTTTTTGAAATTTTTTTAAAATTTATTTTTGAAAATTTTTTTTTTTAATTTTTTTTTGAAAATTTTTTTTTGAAATTTTTTTAAAAATTTTTTTTGAAAATTTTTTTTTTAATTTTTTTTTTTAATTTTTTTTTAAATTTTTTTTTTTAATTTTTTTTTGAAATTTTTTTAAAATTTATTTTTGAAAATTTTTTTTTTAAATTTTTTTTTGAAAATTTTTTTTTGAAATTTTTTTTTAAATTTTTTTTAAAATTTTTTTTGAACATTTTTTTTTTTGAAATTTTTTTAAAATTTTTTTTTTGAAAATTTTTTTTCGAATTTTGTTTTTCATTTTTTTTTTTAAATTTTTTTTTTAATTTTTTTTTTGAAATTTTTTTTAAATTTATTTTTGAAAAATTTTTTTTTTTATTTTTTTTTGAAAATTTTTTTTTAAATTTTTTTTAAAATTTTTTTTAAAATTTTTTTTGAATTTTTTTTAAAATTTTTTTTAAATTTTTTAAATTTTTTTTAAAAATTTTTTTGAAAAATTTTTTTTTTTTAATTTTTTTTTCGAAATTTTTTTTGAAATTTTTTTTGTGAATTTTTTTAAATTGTTTTTTTTTGATTTTTTTTTTGAAATTTTTTTTAATTTTTTTTTTTATTTTTTTAAAATTTTTTTTTGAAAATTTTTTTGTTGAAGTTTTTTTTTTTGAAATTTTTTTTTTTGAAAATTTTTTTGAATTTTTTTTTGAATTTTCTTTTTGAAATTTTTTTTTCGAACATTTTTTTGAATTTTTTTTTAAAATTTTTTTTAAAATTTTTTTTTAAATTTTTTTTTTGTAATTTTTTTTTAAATTTTTTGAAATTTTTTTAAATTTTTTTTTTGAAATTTTTTTTTTGAATTTTTTTTTTTCGAAAATTTTTTTGAAATTTTTTTTGAATTTTTTTTTTTAATTTTTTTTTTGAAATTTTTTTTAAATTTTTTTTTGAAAATTTTTTTTTTGAAATTTTTTTTTGAAATTTTTTTTAAATTTTTTTTTGAAAATTTTTTTTTTGAAATTTTTTTTTGAAATTTTTTTAAATTTTTTTTTTAATTTTTTTTTTGAAATATTTTTTAAATTTTTATTGAAAATTTTTTTTTTGAAATTTTTTTTTGAAAATTTTTTTTTTGAAATTTTTTTTTTCAATTTTTTTTAAATTTTTTTTTGAAAATTTTTTTTTTGAAAATTTTTTTTTCAATTTTTTTTAAATTTTTTTTTAAATTTTTTTTTTGAAATTTTTTTTTTCAATTTTTTTTAAATTTTTTTTAAAATTTTTTTTTTTGAAATTTTTTTTCAATTTTTTTTTTTTTTTTTAAATTTTTTTTTGAAAATTTTTTTTTTAAAATTTTTTTTTTCAATTTTTTTAAATTTTTTTTTAAATTTTTTTTTTGAATTTTTTTTTAAATTTTTATTGAAAATTTTTTTTTTGAAATTTTTTTTTGAAAATTTTTTTCGAATTTTTTTTTCAATTTTTTTTTAAATTTTTTTTTTTTAATTTATTTTTTTTTTAATTTTTTTTATTTTTTTTTTTAATTTTTTTTTAATTTTTTTTTTATTTTTTTAAAATTTTTTTTTGAAAAATTTTTTTTTGAAATTTTTTTTTCGAATTTTTTTTGAAATTTTTTTTTTTGAAATTTTTTTTTTCGAAAATTTTTTTGAAATTTTTTTTGAATTTTTTTTTTGAAATTTTTTTTTCGAAATTTGTTTTCGAATTTTTTTTTTCAATTTTTTTTAAAAATTTTTTTAATTTTTTTTTAATTTTTTTTTGAAAATTTTTTTTTTTGAAATTTTTTTTTTGAAATTTTTTTTTTCGAAAATTTTTTTGAAAATTTTTTTTTTGAAATTTTTTTAAAATTTTTTTTAAATTTTTTTTTGAAAATTTTTTTTTTGAATTTTTTTTTTTGAATTTTTTTAAAATTTTTTTTGAAAATTTTTTTTTTGAAATTTTTTTTTTTAATTTTTTTTTTTTATTTTTTTTAAATAATTTTTTTTTTAAATTTTTTTTTGAAAATTTTTTTTAAATTTTTTTTTAAATTTTTTTTTTAAATTTTTTTTTCGAAATTTTTTTTGAATTTTTTTTTTAATTTTTTTTTGAAATTTTTTCAAAATTTATTTTTGAAAATTTTTTTTTTAATTTTTTTTTGAAAATTTTTTTTTGAAATTTTTTTTAAAATTTTTTTTTAAATTTTTTTTGAAATTTTTTTTTTTATTTTTTTTTAAATTTTTTTTTTAAATTTTTTTTTTGAAATTTTTTTAAAATTTATTTTTGAAAATTTTTTTTTTAAATTTTTTTTTGAAAATTTTTTTTTGAAATTTTTTTAAAAATTTTTTTTAAAATTTTTTTTGAAATTTTTTTTTAAATTTTTTTTTAAATTTTTTTTTTTAATTTTTTTTTTGAAATTTTTTTAAAATTTATTTTTGAAAATTTTTTTTTTTAATTTTTTTTTGAAAATTTTTTTTTGAAATTTTTTTAAAAATTTTTTTTGAAAATTTTTTTTTTAAATTTTTTTTTTAATTTTTTTTTAATTTTTTTTTTTTTATTTTTTTTTGAAATTTTTTTAAAATTTATTTTTGAAAATTTTTTTTTAAAATTTTTTTTTGAAAATTTTTTTTTGAAATTTTTTTTTAAATTTTTTTTAAAATTTTTTTTGAACATTTTTTTTTTTGAAATTTTTTTAAAATTTTTTTTTTGAAAATTTTTTTTCGAATTTTGTTTTTCATTTTTTTTTTTAAATTTTTTTTTTAATTTTTTTTTTGAAATTTTTTTTAAATTTATTTTTGAAAAATTTTTTTTTTTATTTTTTTTTGAAAATTTTTTTTTAAATTTTTTTTAAAATTTTTTTTAAAATTTTTTTTGAATTTTTTTTAAAATTTTTTTTAAATTTTTTTTTAAATTTTTTTTAAAAATTTTTTTGAAAAATTTTTTTTTTTTAATTTTTTTTTCGAAATTTTTTTTGAAATTTTTTTTGTGAATTTTTTTAAATTGTTTTTTTTTGATTTTTTTTTTGAAATTTTTTTTAATTTTTTTTTTTATTTTTTTAAAATTTTTTTTTGAAAATTTTTTTGTTGAAGTTTTTTTTTTGGAAATTTTTTTTTTTGAAAATTTTTTTGAATTTTTTTTTGAATTTTCTTTTTGAAATTTTTTTTTCGAACATTTTTTTGAATTTTTTTTTAAAATTTTTTTTAAAATTTTTTTTTAAATTTTTTTTTTGAAATTTTTTTTTAAATTTTTTGAAATTTTTTTAAATTTTTTTTTTGAAATTTTTTTTTTGAATTTTTTTTTTTCGAAAATTTTTTTGAAATTTTTTTTGAATTTTTTTTTTTAATTTTTTTTTTGAAATTTTTTTTAAATTTTTTTTTGAAAATTTTTTTTTTGAAATTTTTTTTTGAAATTTTTTTTAAATTTTTTTTTGAAAATTTTTTTTTTGAAATTTTTTTTTGAAATTTTTTTAAATTTTTTTTTTAATTTTTTTTTTGAAATATTTTTTAAATTTTTATTGAAAATTTTTTTTTTGAAATTTTTTTTTGAAAATTTTTTTTTTGAAATTTTTTTTTTCAATTTTTTTTAAATTTTTTTTTGAAAATTTTTTTTTTGAAAATTTTTTTTTCAATTTTTTTAAAATTTTTTTTTAAATTTTTTTTTTGAAATTTTTTTTTTCAATTTTTTTAAAATTTTTTTTAAAATTTTTTTTTTGAAATTTTTTTTCAATTTTTTTTTTTTTTTTTAAATTTTTTCGAAAATTTTTTTTTTCAATTTTTTTTAAAAATTTTTTTTTTATTTTTTTTTTGAAATTTTTTTTTTAATTTATTTTTGAAAATTTTTTTTTAAAATTTTTTTTTGAAAATTTTTTTTTGAAATTTTTTTTAAAATTTTTTTAAAAATTTTTTTTGAATTTTTTTTTCAATTTTTTTTAAATTTTTTTTTTAATTTTTTTTTTAAATTTTTTTGAAATTTTTTTTTTTAATTTTTTTTTCGAAATTTTTTTTCGAATTTTTTTTTCAAATTTTTTAAAATTTTTTTTTTATTTTTTTAAAAATTTTTTTTGAAAATTTTTTTTTTTGAAATTTTTTTTTGAAATTTTTTTAAAATTTTTTTTTTATTTTTTTTTTATTTTTTTAAAAATTTTTTTTGAAATTTTTTTTTCTGAAATTTCTTTAAAAATTTTTTTTGAAATTTTTTTTTTCGAAAATTTTTTTGAAATTTTTTTTGAATTTATTTTTTGAAAATTTTTTTTTCTAATTTTTTTTTCAATTTTTTTTTTAATTTTTTTTTAAATTTTTTTTTTGAAAATTTTTTTTTCGAAATTTTTTTTCGAATTTTTTTTTTCAATTTTTTTAAAAAATTTTTTTTCGAATTTTTTTTTCAATTTTTTTGAATTTTTTTTTTTTAATTTTTTTTAAATTTTTTTTGAAAATTTTTTTTTTTTAATTTTTTTTTAAATTTTTTTTTTTATTTTTTTTTTAATTTTTTTTTTGAAATTTTTTTAAAATTTATTTTTGAAAATTTTTTTTTTTTAATTTTTTTTTGAAAATTTTTTTTTGAAATTTTTTTTAAAATTTTTTTTAAAATTTTTTTTGAAATTTTTTTTTTCAATTTTTTTTCAATTTTTTTTTATTTTTTTTAAAATTTTTTTTGAAAATTTTTTTTTTTAATTTTTTTTGAAAATTTTTTTTTTGAAAATTTTTTTTTAAAATTTTTTTTTTAATTTTTTTAAAATTTTTTTTTTAAATTTTTTTTTGAAATTTTTTTAAAATTTATTTTTGAAAATTTTTTTTTTAAATTTTTTTTTGAAAATTTTTTTTTGAAATTTTTTTTAAAATTTTTTTTAAAATTTTTTTTGAACATTTTTTTTTTTCAATTTTTTTTAAATTTTTTTTAAAATTTTTTTTTTTGAAATTTTTTTTCAATTTTTTTTTTATTTTTGAAATTTTTTTTAGAAAATTAATTTTATTTTAATTTTTTTTTCTAAATTTTTTTTGAATTTTTTTTTCAAATTTTTTAAATTTTTTTTTTTTTAAATTTTTTCGAAAATTTTTTTTTTCAATTTTTTTTAAAAATTTTTTTTTTTATTTTTTTTTTTGAAATTTTTTTTTAAATTTATTTTTGAAAATTTTTTTTAAAAATTTTTTTTTGAAAATTTTTTTTTGAAATTTTTTTTAAAATTTTTTTTAAAATTTTTTTTGAATTTTTTTTTCAATTTTTTTTAAATTTTTTTTTTAATTTTTTTTTTAAATTTTTTTGAAATTTTTTTTTTTAATTTTTTTTTCGAAATTTTTTTTCGAATTTTTTTTTCAAATTTTTTAAAATTTTTTTTTTATTTTTTTAAAAATTTTTTTTGAAAATTTTTTTTTTTGAAATTTTTTTTTGAAATTTTTTTAAAATTTTTTTTTTATTTTTTTTTTATTTTTTTTTAATTTTTTTTAAAATTTTTTTTGAAATTTTTTTTTCTGAAATTTCTTTAAAAATTTTTTTTGAAATTTTTTTTTTCGAAAATTTTTTTGAAATTTTTTTTGAATTTATTTTTTGAAAATTTTTTTTTCGAATTTTTTTTTCAATTTTTTTTAAAATTTTTTTTTAAATTTTTTTTTTGAAAATTTTTTTTTCAAAATTTTTTTTCGAATTTTTTTTTTCAATTTTTTTAAAAAATTTTTTTTCGATTTTTTTTTTCAATTTTTTTGAATTTTTTTTTTTTTAATTTTTTTTAAATTTTTTTTGAAAATTTTTTTTTTTTAATTTTTTTTTAGAAATTTTTTTTCGAATTTTTTTTGGAAATTTTTTCTGATTTTTTTTAAATTTTTTTTTAAATTTTTTTTCTTGAAAATTTTTTTTCGAATTTTTTTAAAAAAATTTTTTCTTAATTTTTTTTTCGAACATTTTTTTGAATTTTTTTTTTTAATTTTTTTTAAAATTTTTTTTTTAATTTTTTTTTTGAAATTTTTTTTCAATTTTTTTGAAATTTTTTTTAAAATTTTTTTTAAAATTTTTTTTGAATTTTTTTTAAAATTTTTTTTAAATTTTTTTTTAAATTTTTTTTTTAAATTTTTTTGAAAATTTTTTTTTTTTATTTTTTTTTCGAAATTTTTTTTGAAATTTTTTTTCAATTTTTTTTTGAAATTTTTTTTGTGAATTTTTTTAAATTGTTTTTTTTGATTTTTTTTTTGAAATTTTTTTTAATTTTTTTTTTTATTTTTTTTAAATTTTTTTTTGAAAATTTTTTTGTTGAAGTTTTTTTTTTTGAAATTTTTTTTTTCCAAAATTTTTTAGAAATTTTTTTTGAATTTTCTTTTTGAAATTTTTTTTTCGAACATTTTTTTGAATTTTTTTTAAAAATTTTTTTTAAAATTTTTTTTTAAATTTTTTTTTTGAAATTTTTTTTTGAAATTTTTTTTAAATTTTTTTTGAAAATTTTTTTTTTGAAATTTTTTTTTTCAATTTTTTTAAATTTTTTTTTTAATTTTTTTTTTGAAATATTTTTTAAATTTTTATTGAAAATTTTTTTTTTGAAATTTTTCTTTGAAAATTTTTTTTTTGAAATTTTTTTTTTCAATTTTTTTTAAATTTTTTTTTGAAAATTTTTTTTTTGAAATTTTTTTTTGAAATTTTTTTTAAATTTTTTTTTGAAAATTTTTTTTTTGAAATTTTTTTTTTTCAATTTTTTTAAATTTTTTTTTTAATTTTTTTTTTGAAATATTTTTTAAATTTTTATTGAAAAATTTTTTTTTGAAATTTTTTTTTGGAAATTTTTTTTTTGAAATTTTTTTTTCAATTTTTTTTAAATTTTTTTTTGAAAATTTTTTTTTTGAAATTTTTTTTTTCAATTTTTTTAAAATTTTTTTTTAAAATTTTTTTTTTGAAATTTTTTTTTTCAATTTTTTTTAAATTTTTTTTAAAAATTTTTTTTTTGAAATTTTTTTTCAATTTTTTTTTATTTTTGAAAATTTTTTTAGAAAATTAATTTTATTTTAATTTTTTTTTCTAAATTTTTTTTCGAATTTTTTTTTCAAATTTTTTAAATTTTTTTTTTTTTTTCAATTTTTTTTAAAATTTTTTTTTTTTATTTTTTTTTTTGAAATTTTTTTTTAAATTTATTTTTGAAAATTTTTTTTTAAAATTTTTTTTTGAAAATTTTTTTTTGAAATTTTTTTTTAAATTTTTTTTAAAATTTTTTTTGAATTTTTTTTTCAATTTTTTTTAAATTTTTTTTTAATTTTTTTTTTTAATTTTTTTGAAATTTTTTTTTTAAATTTTTTTTTCGAAATTTTTTTTCGAATTTTTTTTTCAAATTTTTTAAAATTTTTTTTTTTATTTTTTTAAAAAATTTTTTTGAAAATTTTTTTTTTTGAAATTTTTTTTTGAAATTTTTTTAAAAATTTTTTTTTATTTTTTTTTTATTTTTTTTTTATTTTTTTTAAAATTTTTTTTGAAATTTTTTTTTCTGAAATTTCTTTAAAAATTTTTTTTGAAATTTTTTTTTTCGAAAATTTTTTTGAAATTTTTTTTGAATTTATTTTTTGAAAATTTTTTTTTCGAATTTTTTTTTCAATTTTTTTTTAAATTTTTTTTTAAATTTTTTTTTTGAAAATTTTTTTTTCGAAATTTTTTTTCGAATTTTTTTTTTCAATTTTTTTAAAAAATTTTTTTTCGAATTTTTTTTTCAATTTTTTTGAATTTTTTTTTTTAAAATTTTTTTAAAATTTTTTTTGAAAATTTTTTTTTTTTAATTTTTTTTTAGAAATTTTTTTTCGAATTTTTTTTGGAAATTTTTTCTGATTTTTTTTAAATTTTTTTTTAATTTTTTTTCTTGAAAATTTTTTTTCGAATTTTTTTAAAAAAATTTTTTCTTAATTTTTTTTTTGAAATTTTTTTTGAAATTTTTTTTTTTAAATTTTTTTTTCGAATTTTTTTTTGAATTTTTTTTTCAATTTTTTTTTGAAATTTTTTTTGTGAATTTTTTTAAATTGTTTCTTTTTATTTTTTTTTTGAAATTTTTTTTAATTTTTTTTTTTAATTTTTTTAAAATTTTTTTTTGAAAATTTTTTTGTTGAAGTTTTTTTTTTTGAAATTTTTTTTTTCGAAAATTTTTTTGAAATTTTTTTTGAATTTTCTTTTTGAAATTTTTTTTTCGAACATTTTTTTGAATTTTTTTTTAAAATTTTTTTTAAAATTTTTTTTTTAATTTTTTTTTTGAAATTTTTTTTCAATTTTTTTGAAATTTTTTTTAAATTTTTTTTTTGAAATTTTTTTTTTGAATTTTTTTTTTCGAAAATTTTTTTGAAATTTTTTTTGAATTTTTTTTTTAAATTTTTTTTTTGAAATTTTTTTTAAATTTTTTTTTGAAAATTTTTTTTTTGAAATTTTTTTTTGAAATTTTTTTTAAATTTTTTTTTGAAAATTTTTTTTTTGAAATTTTTTTTTCAATTTTTTTAAATTTTTTTTTTAATTTTTTTTTTGAAATTTTTTTTAAATTTTTATTGAAAATTTTTTTTTTGAAATTTTTTTTTGAAAATTTTTTTCGAATTTTTTTTTAAATTTTTTTTTAAATTTTTTTTTTTAATTTATTTTTTTTTTAATTTTTTTTATTTTTTTTTAAAATTTTTTTTTAATTTTTTTTTTATTTTTTTAAAATTTTTTTTTGAAAATTTTTTTTTTGAAATTTTTTTTTCGAAATTTTTTTGAAATTTTTTTTTTTGAAATTTTTTTTTTCGAAAATTTTTTTGAATTTTTTTTTTAATTTTTTTTTTGAAATTTTTTTAAAATTTATTTTTGAAAATTTTTTTTTTTAATTTTTTTTCGAAATTTTTTTTTTGAAATTTTTTTTAAAATTTTTTTTGAAATTTTTTTTTTCAATTTTTTTTAAATTTTTTTTAATTTTTTTTCAATTTTTTTTTGAAAATTTTTTTTTTGAAATTTTTTTTTTCAATTTTTTTTAAATTTTTTTTTGAAAATTTTTTTTTTGAAAATTTTTTTTTCAATTTTTTTTAAATTTTTTTTAAAATTTTTTTTTTGAAATTTTTTTTTTCAATTTTTTTTAAATTTTTTTTAAAATTTTTTTTTTTGAAATTTTTTTTCAATTTTTTTTTTTTTTTATTTAAATTTTTTCGAAAATTTTTTTTTTCAATTTTTTTTAAAAATTTTTTTTTTATTTTTTTTTTTGAAATTTTTTTTTAAATTTATTTTTGAAAATTTTTTTTTAAAATTTTTTTTTGAAAATTTTTTTTTGAAATTTTTTTTAAAATTTTTTTTAAAATTTTTTTTCAATTTTTTTTAAATTTTTTTTTTAATTTTTTTTTAAATTTTTTTGAAATTTTTTTTTTTTAATTTTTTTTTCGAAATTTTTTTTCGAATTTTTTTTTCAAATTTTTTAAAATTTTTTTTTTATTTTTTTAAAAATTTTTTTTGAAAATTTTTTTTTTTGAATTTTTTTTTTGAAATTTTTTTTTCGAAATTTGTTTTCGAATTTTTTTTTTCAATTTTTTTTAAAAATTTTTTTAATTTTTTTTTGAAAA
>OX101825.2:29814570-29842070 GCA_944452925.2 Chrysolina oricalcia | reverse complement strand
TTTTTTTTAAATTTTTTTTGAAATTTTTTTTTTCAATTTTTTTTAAATTTTTTTTTATTTTTTTTTAAATTTTTTTTTGAAAATTTTTTTTAAAATTTTTTTTAAAATTTTTTTTGAATTTTTTTTAAAATTTTTTTTAAATTTTTTTTTAAATTTTTTTTTTAAATTTTTTTGAAAAATTTTTTTTTTTTAATTTTTTTTTCGAAATTTTTTTTGAAATTTTTTTTGTGAATTTTTTTAAATTGTTTTTTTTGATTTTTTTTTTGAAATTTTTTTTAATTTTTTTTTTTATTTTTTTAAAATTTTTTTTTGAAAATTTTTTTGTTGAAGTTTTTTTTTTTGAAATTTTTTTTTTTGAAAATTTTTTTGAAATTTTTTTTGAATTTTCTTTTTGAAATTTTTTTTTCGAACATTTTTTTGAATTTTTTTTTTAAATTTTTTTTAAAATTTTTTTTTAAATTTTTTTTTTGAAATTTTTTTTTAAATTTTTTGAAATTTTTTTAAATTTTTTTTTTGAAATTTTTTTTTTGAATTTTTTTTTTCGAAAATTTTTTTGAAATTTTTTTTGAATTTTTTTTTTAAATTTTTTTTTTGAAATTTTTTTTAAATTTTTTTTTGAAAATTTTTTTTTTGAAATTTTTTTTTGAAATTTTTTTTAAATTTTTTTTTGAAAATTTTTTTTTTGAAATTTTTTTTTTCAATTTTTTTAAATTTTTTTTTTAATTTTTTTTTTGAAATATTTTTTAAATTTTTATTGAAAATTTTTTTTTTGAAATTTTTTTTTGAAAATTTTTTTTTTGAAATTTTTTTTTTCAATTTTTTTTAAATTTTTTTTTGAAAATTTTTTTTTTGAAAATTTTTTTTTCAATTTTTTTTAAATTTTTTTTAAAATTTTTTTTTTGAAATTTTTTTTTTCAATTTTTTTTAAATTTTTTTTAAAATTTTTTTTTTTGAAATTTTTTTTCAATTTTTTTTTTTTTTTTTTAAATTTTTTCGAAAATTTTTTTTTTCAATTTTTTTTAAAAATTTTTTTTTTATTTTTTTTTTTGAAATTTTTTTTTTAATTTATTTTTGAAAATTTTTTTTTAAAATTTTTTTTTGAAAATTTTTTTTTGAAATTTTTTTTAAAATTTTTTTTTAAATTTTTTTTGAATTTTTTTTTCAATTTTTTTTAAATTTTTTTTTTAATTTTTTTTTTAAATTTTTTTGAAATTTTTTTTTTTTAATTTTTTTTTCGAAATTTTTTTTCGAATTTTTTTTTCAAATTTTTTAAAATTTTTTTTTTATTTTTTTAAAAATTTTTTTTGAAAATTTTTTTTTTTGAAATTTTTTTTTGAAATTTTTTTTGTGAATTTTTTTAAATTGTTTTTTTTTAATTTTTTTTTTGAAATTTTTTTTAATTTTTTTTTTATTTTTTTTAAATTTTTTTTTGAAAATTTTTTTGTTGAAGTTTTTTTTTTTGAAATTTTTTTTTTCGAAAATTTTTTTGAAATTTTTTTTGAATCTTCTTTTTGAAATTTTTTTTTCGAACATTTTTTTGAAATTTTTTTTTAATTTTTTTTTTGAAATTTTTTTTTTGAATTTTTTTTTTCGAAAATTTTTTTGAAATTTTTTTTGAATTTTTTTTTTAAATTTTTTTTTGAAAATTTTTTTTTTGAAATTTTTTTTTGAAATTTTTTTTAAATTTTTTTTTGAAAATTTTTTTTTTAAAATTTTTTTTTTCAATTTTTTTAAATTTTTTTTTAAATTTTTTTTTTGAATTTTTTTTTAAATTTTTATTGAAAATTTTTTTTTTGAAATTTTTTTTTGAAAATTTTTTTCGAATTTTTTTTTCAATTTTTTTTTAAATTTTTTTTTTTTAATTTATTTTTTTTTTAATTTTTTTTATTTTTTTTTTTAATTTTTTTTTAATTTTTTTTTTATTTTTTTAAAATTTTTTTTTGAAAAATTTTTTTTTGAAATTTTTTTTTCGAATTTTTTTTGAAATTTTTTTTTTTGAAATTTTTTTTTTCGAAAATTTTTTTGAAATTTTTTTTGAATTTTTTTTTTGAAATTTTTTTTTCGAAATTTGTTTTCGAATTTTTTTTTTCAATTTTTTTTAAAAATTTTTTTAATTTTTTTTTAATTTTTTTTTGAAAATTTTTTTTTTTGAAATTTTTTTTTTGAAATTTTTTTTTTCGAAAATTTTTTTGAAAATTTTTTTTTTGAAATTTTTTTAAAATTTTTTTTAAATTTTTTTTTGAAAATTTTTTTTTTGAATTTTTTTTTTTGAATTTTTTTAAAATTTTTTTTGAAAATTTTTTTTTTGAAATTTTTTTTTTTAATTTTTTTTTTTTATTTTTTTTAAATAATTTTTTTTTTAAATTTTTTTTTGAAAATTTTTTTTAAATTTTTTTTTAAATTTTTTTTTTAAATTTTTTTTTCGAAATTTTTTTTGAATTTTTTTTTTAATTTTTTTTTGAAATTTTTTCAAAATTTATTTTTGAAAATTTTTTTTTTAATTTTTTTTTGAAAATTTTTTTTTGAAATTTTTTTTAAAATTTTTTTTTAAATTTTTTTTGAAATTTTTTTTTTTATTTTTTTTTAAATTTTTTTTTTAAATTTTTTTTTTGAAATTTTTTTAAAATTTATTTTTGAAAATTTTTTTTTTAAATTTTTTTTTGAAAATTTTTTTTTGAAATTTTTTTAAAAATTTTTTTTAAAATTTTTTTTGAAATTTTTTTTTTCAATTTTTTTTAAATTTTTTTTTATTTTTTTTAAAAATTTTTTTGAAATTTTTTTTTAAATTTTTTTTTAAATTTTTTTTTTTAATTTTTTTTTTGAAATTTTTTTAAAATTTATTTTTGAAAATTTTTTTTTTTAATTTTTTTTTGAAAATTTTTTTTTGAAATTTTTTTAAAAATTTTTTTTGAAAATTTTTTTTTTAAATTTTTTTTTTAATTTTTTTTTAAATTTTTTTTTTTAATTTTTTTTTGAAATTTTTTTAAAATTTATTTTTGAAAATTTTTTTTTAAAATTTTTTTTTGAAAATTTTTTTTTGAAATTTTTTTTTAAATTTTTTTTAAAATTTTTTTTGAACATTTTTTTTTTTGAAATTTTTTTAAAATTTTTTTTTTGAAAATTTTTTTTCGAATTTTGTTTTTCATTTTTTTTTTAAATTTTTTTTTTAATTTTTTTTTTGAAATTTTTTTTAAATTTATTTTTGAAAAATTTTTTTTTTTATTTTTTTTTGAAAATTTTTTTTTAAATTTTTTTTAAAATTTTTTTTAAAATTTTTTTTGAATTTTTTTTAAAATTTTTTTTAAATTTTTTTTTAAATTTTTTTTAAAAATTTTTTTGAAAATTTTTTTTTTTTTAATTTTTTTTTCGAAATTTTTTTTGAAATTTTTTTTGTGAATTTTTTTAAATTGTTTTTTTTTGATTTTTTTTTTGAAATTTTTTTTAATTTTTTTTTTTATTTTTTTAAAATTTTTTTTTGAAAATTTTTTTGTTGAAGTTTTTTTTTTTGAAATTTTTTTTTTTGAAAATTTTTTTGAATTTTTTTTTGAATTTTCTTTTTGAAATTTTTTTTTCGAACATTTTTTTGAATTTTTTTTTAAAATTTTTTTTAAAATTTTTTTTTAAATTTTTTTTTTGAAATTTTTTTTTAAATTTTTTGAAATTTTTTTAAATTTTTTTTTTGAAATTTTTTTTTTGAATTTTTTTTTTTCGAAAATTTTTTTGAAATTTTTTTTGAATTTTTTTTTTTAATTTTTTTTTTGAAATTTTTTTTAAATTTTTTTTTGAAAATTTTTTTTTTGAAATTTTTTTTTGAAATTTTTTTTAAATTTTTTTTTGAAAATTTTTTTTTTGAAATTTTTTTTTGAAATTTTTTTAAATTTTTTTTTTAATTTTTTTTTTGAAATATTTTTTAAATTTTTATTGAAAATTTTTTTTTTGAAATTTTTTTTTGAAAATTTTTTTTTTGAAATTTTTTTTTTCAATTTTTTTTAAATTTTTTTTTGAAAATTTTTTTTTTGAAAATTTTTTTTTCAATTTTTTTAAAATTTTTTTTTAAATTTTTTTTTTGAATTTTTTTTTCAATTTTTTTTAAATTTTTTTTTAAATTTTTTTTTTAAATTTTTTTGAAATTTTTTTTTTTTAATTTTTTTTTCGAAATTTTTTTTCGAATTTTTTTTTCAAATTTTTTAAAATTTTTTTTTTATTTTTTTAAAAATTTTTTTTGAAAATTTTTTTTTTTGAAATTTTTTTTTGAAATTTTTTTTGTGAATTTTTTTAAATTATTTTTTTTTAATTTTTTTTTTGAAATTTTTTTTAATTTTTTTTTTTATTTTTTTTAAATTTTTTTTTGAAAATTTTTTTGTTGAAGTTTTTTTTTTTGAAATTTTTTTTTTCGAAAATTTTTTTGAAATTTTTTTTGAATCTTCTTTTTGAAATTTTTTTTTCGAACATTTTTTTGAAATTTTTTTTTAATTTTTTTTTTGAAATTTTTTTTTTGAATTTTTTTTTTCGAAAATTTTTTTGAAATTTTTTTTGAATTTTTTTTTTAAATTTTTTTTTGAAAATTTTTTTTTTGAAATTTTTTTTTGAAATTTTTTTTAAATTTTTTTTTGAAAATTTTTTTTTTAAAATTTTTTTTTTCAATTTTTTTAAATTTTTTTTTAAATTTTTTTTTTGAATTTTTTTTTAAATTTTTATTGAAAATTTTTTTTTTGAAATTTTTTTTTGAAAATTTTTTTCGAATTTTTTTTTCAATTTTTTTTTAAATTTTTTTTTTTTAATTTATTTTTTTTTTAATTTTTTTTATTTTTTTTTTTAATTTTTTTTTAATTTTTTTTTTATTTTTTTAAAATTTTTTTTTGAAAAATTTTTTTTTGAAATTTTTTTTTCGAATTTTTTTTGAAATTTTTTTTTTTTGAAATTTTTTTTTTCGAAAATTTTTTTGAAATTTTTTTTGAATTTTTTTTTTGAAATTTTTTTTTCGAAATTTGTTTTCGAATTTTTTTTTTCAATTTTTTTTAAAAATTTTTTTAATTTTTTTTTAATTTTTTTTTGAAAATTTTTTTTTTTGAAATTTTTTTTTTGAAATTTTTTTTTTCGAAAATTTTTTTGAAAATTTTTTTTTTGAAATTTTTTTAAAATTTTTTTTAAATTTTTTTTTGAAAATTTTTTTTTTGAATTTTTTTTTTTGAATTTTTTTAAAATTTTTTTTGAAAATTTTTTTTTTGAAATTTTTTTTTTTAATTTTTTTTTTTTATTTTTTTTAAATAATTTTTTTTTTAAATTTTTTTTTGAAAATTTTTTTTAAATTTTTTTTTAAATTTTTTTTTTAAATTTTTTTTTCGAAATTTTTTTTGAATTTTTTTTTTAATTTTTTTTTGAAATTTTTTCAAAATTTATTTTTGAAAATTTTTTTTTTAATTTTTTTTTGAAAATTTTTTTTTGAAATTTTTTTTAAAATTTTTTTTTAAATTTTTTTTGAAATTTTTTTTTTATTTTTTTTTAAATTTTTTTTTTAAATTTTTTTTTTGAAATTTTTTTAAAATTTATTTTTGAAAATTTTTTTTTTAAATTTTTTTTTGAAAATTTTTTTTTGAAATTTTTTTAAAAATTTTTTTTAAAATTTTTTTTGAAATTTTTTTTTTCAATTTTTTTTAAATTTTTTTTTATTTTTTTTAAAAATTTTTTTGAAATTTTTTTTTAAATTTTTTTTTAAATTTTTTTTTTTAATTTTTTTTTTGAAATTTTTTTAAAATTTATTTTTGAAAATTTTTTTTTTTAATTTTTTTTTGAAAATTTTTTTTTGAAATTTTTTTAAAAATTTTTTTTGAAAATTTTTTTTTTAAATTTTTTTTTAAATTTTTTTTTAAATTTTTTTTTTTAATTTTTTTTTGAAATTTTTTTAAAATTTATTTTTGAAAATTTTTTTTTAAAATTTTTTTTTGAAAATTTTTTTTGAAATTTTTTTTTAAATTTTTTTAAAAATTTTTTTTGAACATTTTTTTTTTTGAAATTTTTTTAAAATTTTTTTTTTGAAAATTTTTTTTCGAATTTTGTTTTTCATTTTTTTTTTAAATTTTTTTTTTAATTTTTTTTTTGAAATTTTTTTTAAATTTATTTTTGAAAAATTTTTTTTTTTATTTTTTTTTGAAAATTTTTTTTTAAATTTTTTTTAAAATTTTTTTTAAAATTTTTTTTGAATTTTTTTTAAAATTTTTTTTAAATTTTTTTTTAAATTTTTTTTAAAAATTTTTTTGAAAAATTTTTTTTTTTTAATTTTTTTTTCGAAATTTTTTTTGAAATTTTTTTTGTGAATTTTTTTAAATTGTTTTTTTTTGATTTTTTTTTTGAAATTTTTTTTAATTTTTTTTTTTATTTTTTTAAAATTTTTTTTTGAAAATTTTTTTGTTGAAGTTTTTTTTTTTGAAATTTTTTTTTTTGAAAATTTTTTTGAATTTTTTTTTGAATTTTCTTTTTGAAATTTTTTTTTCGAACATTTTTTTGAATTTTTTTTTAAAATTTTTTTTAAAATTTTTTTTTAAATTTTTTTTTTGAAATTTTTTTTTAAATTTTTTGAAATTTTTTTAAATTTTTTTTTTGAAATTTTTTTTTTGAATTTTTTTTTTTCGAAAATTTTTTTGAAATTTTTTTTGAATTTTTTTTTTTAATTTTTTTTTTGAAATTTTTTTTAAATTTTTTTTTGAAAATTTTTTTTTTGAAATTTTTTTTTGAAATTTTTTTTAAATTTTTTTTTGAAAATTTTTTTTTTGAAATTTTTTTTTGAAATTTTTTTAAATTTTTTTTTTAATTTTTTTTTTGAAATATTTTTTAAATTTTTATTGAAAATTTTTTTTTTGAAATTTTTTTTTGAAAATTTTTTTTTTGAAATTTTTTTTTTCAATTTTTTTTAAATTTTTTTTTGAAAATTTTTTTTTTGAAAATTTTTTTTTCAATTTTTTTAAAATTTTTTTTTAAATTTTTTTTTTGAAATTTTTTTTTTCAATTTTTTTTAAATTTTTTTTAAAATTTTTTTTTTTGAAATTTTTTTTCAATTTTTTTTTTTTTTTTTTAAATTTTTTCGAAAATTTTTTTTTTCAATTTTTTTTAAAAATTTTTTTTTTATTTTTTTTTTGAAATTTTTTTTTTAATTTATTTTTGAAAATTTTTTTTTAAAATTTTTTTTTGAAAATTTTTTTTTGAAATTTTTTTTAAAATTTTTTTTAAAATTTTTTTTGAATTTTTTTTTCAATTTTTTTTAAATTTTTTTTTTAATTTTTTTTTTAAATTTTTTTGAAATTTTTTTTTTTAATTTTTTTTTCGAAATTTTTTTTCGAATTTTTTTTTCAAATTTTTTAAAATTTTTTTTTTATTTTTTTAAAAATTTTTTTTGAAAATTTTTTTTTTTGAAATTTTTTTTTGAAATTTTTTTAAAATTTTTTTTTTATTTTTTTTTTATTTTTTTAAAAATTTTTTTTGAAATTTTTTTTTCTGAAATTTCTTTAAAAATTTTTTTTGAAATTTTTTTTTTCGAAAATTTTTTTGAAATTTTTTTTGAATTTATTTTTTGAAAATTTTTTTTTCGAATTTTTTTTTCAATTTTTTTTTAAATTTTTTTTTAAATTTTTTTTTTGAAAATTTTTTTTTCGAAATTTTTTTTCGAATTTTTTTTTTCAATTTTTTTAAAAAATTTTTTTTCGAATTTTTTTTTCAATTTTTTTGAATTTTTTTTTTTTTAATTTTTTTTAAATTTTTTTTGAAAATTTTTTTTTTTAAATTTTTTTTTAAATTTTTTTTTTAATTTTTTTTTTAATTTTTTTTTTGAAATTTTTTTAAAATTTATTTTTGAAAATTTTTTTTTTAAATTTTTTTTTGAAAATTTTTTTTTGAAATTTTTTTTAAAATTTTTTTTTAAATTTTTTTTGAAATTTTTTTTTTCAATTTTTTTTCAATTTTTTTTTATTTTTTTTTAAATTTTTTTTGAAAATTTTTTTTTTTAATTTTTTTTGAAAATTTTTTTTTTGAAAATTTTTTTTTAAAATTTTTTTTTTAATTTTTTTTAAATTTTTTTTTTAAATTTTTTTTTGAAATTTTTTTAAAATTTATTTTTGAAAATTTTTTTTTTAAATTTTTTTTTGAAAATTTTTTTTTGAAATTTTTTTTAAAATTTTTTTTAAAATTTTTTTTGAACATTTTTTTTTTTTCAATTTTTTTTAAATTTTTTTTAAAATTTTTTTTTTTGAAATTTTTTTTCAATTTTTTTTTTATTTTTGAAATTTTTTTTAGAAAATTAATTTTATTTTAATTTTTTTTTCTAAATTTTTTTTGAATTTTTTTTTCAAATTTTTTAAATTTTTTTTTTTTAAATTTTTTCGAAAATTTTTTTTTTCAATTTTTTTTAAAAATTTTTTTTTTTATTTTTTTTTTTGAAATTTTTTTTTAAATTTATTTTTGAAAATTTTTTTTAAAAATTTTTTTTTGAAAATTTTTTTTTGAAATTTTTTTTAAAATTTTTTTTAAAATTTTTTTTGAATTTTTTTTTCAATTTTTTTTAAATTTTTTTTTTAATTTTTTTTTTAAATTTTTTTGAAATTTTTTTTTTTAATTTTTTTTTCGAAATTTTTTTTCGAATTTTTTTTTCAAATTTTTTAAAATTTTTTTTTTATTTTTTTAAAAATTTTTTTTGAAAATTTTTTTTTTTGAAATTTTTTTTTGAAATTTTTTTAAAATTTTTTTTTTATTTTTTTTTTATTTTTTTTTAATTTTTTTTAAAATTTTTTTTGAAATTTTTTTTTCTGAAATTTCTTTAAAAATTTTTTTTGAAATTTTTTTTTTCGAAAATTTTTTTGAAATTTTTTTTGAATTTATTTTTTGAAAATTTTTTTTTCGAATTTTTTTTTCAATTTTTTTTAAAATTTTTTTTTAAATTTTTTTTTTGAAAATTTTTTTTTCAAAATTTTTTTTCGAATTTTTTTTTTCAATTTTTTTAAAAAATTTTTTTTCGAATTTTTTTTTCAATTTTTTTGAATTTTTTTTTTTTTAATTTTTTTAAAATTTTTTTTGAAAATTTTTTTTTTTTAATTTTTTTTTAGAAATTTTTTTTCGAATTTTTTTTGGAAATTTTTTCTGATTTTTTTAAAATTTTTTTTTAAATTTTTTTTCTTGAAAATTTTTTTTCGAATTTTTTTAAAAAAATTTTTTCTTAATTTTTTTTGAAATTTTTTTTGAAATTTTTTTTTTAAATTTTTTTTTCGAATTTTTTTTTGAATTTTTTTTTCAATTTTTTTTTAAATTTTTTTTGTGAATTTTTTTAAATTGTTTTTTTTTTATTTTTTTTTGAAATTTTTTTTTATTTTTTTTTTTATTTTTTTAAAATTTTTTTTTGAAAATTTTTTTGTTGAAGTTTTTTTTTTTGAAATTTTTTTTTTCGAAAATTTTTTTGAAATTTTTTTTGAATTTTCTTTTTGAAATTTTTTTTTCGAACATTTTTTTGAATTTTTTTTTTAAATTTTTTTTAAAATTTTTTTTTTAATTTTTTTTTTGAAATTTTTTTTCAATTTTTTTGAAATTTTTTTTAAAATTTTTTTTAAAATTTTTTTTGAATTTTTTTTAAAATTTTTTTTAAATTTTTTTTTAAATTTTTTTTTTAAATTTTTTTGAAAATTTTTTTTTTTTTATTTTTTTTTCGAAATTTTTTTTGAAATTTTTTTTCAATTTTTTTTTGAAATTTTTTTTGTGAATTTTTTTAAATTGTTTTTTTTGATTTTTTTTTTGAAATTTTTTTTAATTTTTTTTTTTATTTTTTTAAAATTTTTTTTTGAAAATTTTTTTGTTGAAGTTTTTTTTTTTGAAATTTTTTTTTTCCAAAATTTTTTAGAAATTTTTTTTGAATTTTCTTTTTGAAATTTTTTTTTCGAACATTTTTTTGAATTTTTTTTAAAAATTTTTTTTAAAATTTTTTTTTAAATTTTTTTTTTGAAATTTTTTTTTGAAATTTTTTTTAAATTTTTTTTGAAAATTTTTTTTTTGAAATTTTTTTTTTCAATTTTTTTAAATTTTTTTTTTAATTTTTTTTTTGAAATATTTTTTAAATTTTTATTGAAAATTTTTTTTTTGAAATTTTTCTTTGAAAATTTTTTTTTTGAAATTTTTTTTTTCAATTTTTTTTAAATTTTTTTTTGAAAATTTTTTTTTTGAAATTTTTTTTTGAAATTTTTTTTAAATTTTTTTTTGAAAATTTTTTTTTTGAAATTTTTTTTTTTCAATTTTTTTAAATTTTTTTTTTAATTTTTTTTTTGAAATATTTTTTAAATTTTTATTGAAAAATTTTTTTTTGAAATTTTTTTTTGGAAATTTTTTTTTTGAAATTTTTTTTTCAATTTTTTTTAAATTTTTTTTTGAAAATTTTTTTTTTGAAATTTTTTTTTTCAATTTTTTTAAAATTTTTTTTTAAAATTTTTTTTTTGAAATTTTTTTTTTCAATTTTTTTTAAATTTTTTTTAAAAATTTTTTTTTTGAAATTTTTTTTCAATTTTTTTTTATTTTTGAAAATTTTTTTAGAAAATTAATTTTATTTTAATTTTTTTTTCTAAATTTTTTTTCGAATTTTTTTTTCAAATTTTTTAAATTTTTTTTTTTTTTTCAATTTTTTTTAAAATTTTTTTTTTTTATTTTTTTTTTTGAAATTTTTTTTTAAATTTATTTTTGAAAATTTTTTTTTAAAATTTTTTTTTGAAAATTTTTTTTTGAAATTTTTTTTTAAATTTTTTTTAAAATTTTTTTTGAATTTTTTTTTCAATTTTTTTTAAATTTTTTTTTAATTTTTTTTTTAAATTTTTTTGAAATTTTTTTTTTTAATTTTTTTTTCGAAATTTTTTTTCGAATTTTTTTTTCAAATTTTTTAAAATTTTTTTTTTTATTTTTTTAAAAAATTTTTTTGAAAATTTTTTTTTTTGAAATTTTTTTTTGAAATTTTTTTAAAAATTTTTTTTTATTTTTTTTTTATTTTTTTTTATTTTTTTTAAAATTTTTTTTGAAATTTTTTTTTCTGAAATTTCTTTAAAAATTTTTTTTGAAATTTTTTTTTTCGAAAATTTTTTTGAAATTTTTTTTGAATTTATTTTTTGAAAATTTTTTTTTCGAATTTTTTTTTCAATTTTTTTTTAAATTTTTTTTTAAATTTTTTTTTTGAAAATTTTTTTTTCGAAATTTTTTTTCGAATTTTTTTTTTCAATTTTTTTAAAAAATTTTTTTTCGAATTTTTTTTTCAATTTTTTTGAATTTTTTTTTTTAAATTTTTTTTAAATTTTTTTTGAAAATTTTTTTTTTTTAATTTTTTTTTAGAAATTTTTTTTCGAATTTTTTTTGGAAATTTTTTCTGATTTTTTTTAAATTTTTTTTTAAATTTTTTTTTTCGAAAATTTTTTTGAAATTTTTTTTCGAATTTTTTTTTCAATTTTTTTGAATTTTTTTTTTTTTAATTTTTTTAAAATTTATTTTTGAAAAATTTTTTTTTTTATTTTTTTTTGAAAATTTTTTTTTAAAATTTTTTTTAAAATTTTTTTTTAAATTTTTTTTGAATTTTTTTTAAAATTTTTTTTAAATTTTTTTTTAAATTTTTTTTTTAAATTTTTTTGAAAATTTTTTTTTTTTAATTTTTTTTTCGAAATTTTTTTTGAAATTTTTTTTGTGAATTTTTTTAAATTGTTTTTTTTGATTTTTTTTTGAAATTTTTTTTAATTTTTTTTTTTATTTTTTTAAAATTTTTTTTTGAAAATTTTTTTGTTGAAGTTTTTTTTTTTGAAATTTTTTTTAAAATTTTTTTTTAAATTTTTTTTTTGAAATTTTTTTTTAAATTTTTTGAAATTTTTTTAAATTTTTTTTTTGAATTTTTTTTTTCGAAAATTTTTTTGAAATTTTTTTTGAATTTTTTCTTTAAATTTTTTTTTTGAAATTTTTTTTAAATTTTTTTTTGAAAATTTTTTTTTTGAAATTTTTTTTTGAAATTTTTTTTTAATTTTTTTTTGAAAATTTTTTTTTTGAAATTTTTTTTTTCAATGTTTTTAAATTTTTTTTTAATTTTTTTTTTGAAATATTTTTTAAATTTTTATTGAAAATTTTTTTTTTGAAATTTTTTTTTGAAAATTTTTTTTTTGAAATTTTTTTTTTCAATTTTTTTTAAATTTTTTTTTGAAAATTTTTTTTTTGAAATTTTTTTTTAAATTTTTTTCTTGAAATTTTTTTTTTCAATTTTTTTTTAATTTTTTTTAAAATTTTTTTTTTTGAAATTTTTTTTCAATTTTTTTTTTTTTTTTTTAAATTTTTTCGAAAATTTTTTTTTTCAATTTTTTTTAAAAAATTTTTTTTTATTTTTTTTTTTGAAATTTTTTTTTTAATTTATTTTTGAAAATTTTTTTTTTAAATTTTTTTTTGAAAATTTTTTTTTGAAATTTTTTTTAAAATTTTTTTTAAAATTTTTTTTGAATTTTTTTTTCAATTTTTTTTAAATTTTTTTTTTAATTTTTTTTTTTAATTTTTTTGAAATTTTTTTTTTTTAATTTTTTTTTCGAAATTTTTTTTCGAATTTTTTTTTCAAATTTTTTAAAATTTTTTTTTTATTTTTTTAAAAATTTTTTTTTAAAATTTTTTTTTTTGAAATTTTTTTTTGAAATTTTTTTAAAATTTTTTTTTTATTTTTTTTTTATTTTTTTTTTATTTTTTTTAAAATTTTTTTTGAAATTTTTTTTTCTGAAATTTCTTTAAAAATTTTTTTTGAAATTTTTTTTTTCGAAAATTTTTTTGAAATTTTTTTTGAATTTATTTTTTGAAAATTTTTTTTTCGAATTTTTTTTTCAATTTTTTTTTTAATTTTTTTTTAAATTTTTTTTTTGAAAATTTTTTTTTCGAAATTTTTTTTCGAATTTTTTTTTTCAATTTTTTTAAAAAATTTTTTTTCGAATTTTTTTTTCAATTTTTTTGAATTTTTTTTTTTAATTTTTTTTTAATTTTTTTTGAAAATTTTTTTTTTTAAATTTTTTTTTAGAAATTTTTTTTCGAATTTTTTTTGGAAATTTTTTCTGATTTTTTTTAATTTTTTTTTTTAATTTTTTTTCTTGAAAATTTTTTTTCGAATTTTTTTAAAAAAATTTTTTCTTAATTTTTTTTTTTAAATTTTTTTTGAAATTTTTTTTTTTTAAATTTTTTTTCGAATTTTTTTTTAAATTTTTTTTTCAATTTTTTTTTGAAATTTTTTTTGTGAATTTTTTCAAATTGTTTTTTTTTATTTTTTTTTGAAATTTTTTTTAATTTTTTTTTTTTTTTTTTTAAAAATTTTTTTTGAAAATTTTTTTGTTGAAGTTTTTTTTTTGAAATTTTTTTTTTCGAAAATTTTTTTGAATTTTCTTTTTGAATTTTCTTTTTGAAATTTTTTTTTTCGAAAATTTTTTTGAAATTTTTTTTGAATTAATTTTTTGAAAATTTTTTTTTTAAAATTTTTTTTTCAATTTTTTTTAAAATTTTTTTCTTAATTTTTTTTTTGAAATTTTTTTTTTCGAAATTTTTTTTGAATTTTTTTTTAAATTTTTTTTTTGAAATTTTTTTAAAATTTATTTTTGAAAATTTTTTTTTTAATTTTTTTTTGAAAATTTTTTTTTAAATTTTTTTTTAAATTTTTTTTGAAATTTTTTTTTTCAATTTTTTTTAAATTTTTTTTTATTTTTTTTTTAATTTTTTTTTGAAAATTTTTTTTAAAATTTTTTTTTAAATTTTTTTTGAATTTTTTTTAAAATTTTTTTTAAATTTTTTTTTAAATTTTTTTTTTAAATTTTTTTGAAAAATTTTTTTTTTTTAATTTTTTTTTCGAAATTTTTTTTGAAATTTTTTTTGTGAATTTTTTTAAATTGTTTTTTTTGATTTTTTTTTTGAAATTTTTTTTAATTTTTTTTTTTATTTTTTTAAAATTTTTTTTTGAAAATTTTTTTGTTGAAGTTTTTTTTTTTGAAATTTTTTTTTTTGAAAATTTTTTTGAAATTTTTTTTGAATTTTCTTTTTGAAATTTTTTTTTCGAACATTTTTTTGAATTTTTTTTTAAAATTTTTTTTAAAATTTTTTTTTAAATTTTTTTTTTGAAATTTTTTTTTAAATTTTTTGAAATTTTTTTAAATTTTTTTTTTGAAATTTTTTTTTTGAATTTTTTTTTTTCGAAAATTTTTTTGAAATTTTTTTTGAATTTTTTTTTTTAATTTTTTTTTTGAAATTTTTTTTAAATTTTTTTTTGAAAATTTTTTTTTTGAAATTTTTTTTTGAAATTTTTTTTAAATTTTTTTTTGAAAATTTTTTTTTTGAAATTTTTTTTTTCAATTTTTTTAAATTTTTTTTTTAATTTTTTTTTTGAAATATTTTTTAAATTTTTATTGAAAATTTTTTTTTTGAAATTTTTTTTTGAAAATTTTTTTTTTGAAATTTTTTTTTTCAATTTTTTTTAAATTTTTTTTTGAAAATTTTTTTTTTGAAAATTTTTTTTTCAATTTTTTTTAAATTTTTTTTAAAATTTTTTTTTTGAAATTTTTTTTTTCAATTTTTTTTAAATTTTTTTTAAAATTTTTTTTTTTGAAATTTTTTTTCAATTTTTTTTTTTTTTTTTAAATTTTTTCGAAAATTTTTTTTTTCAATTTTTTTTAAAAATTTTTTTTTTATTTTTTTTTTTGAAATTTTTTTTTTAATTTATTTTTGAAAATTTTTTTTTAAAATTTTTTTTTGAAAATTTTTTTTTGAAATTTTTTTTAAAATTTTTTTTAAAATTTTTTTTGAATTTTTTTTTCAATTTTTTTTAAATTTTTTTTTTAATTTTTTTTTTAAATTTTTTTGAAATTTTTTTTTTTTAATTTTTTTTTCGAAATTTTTTTTCGAATTTTTTTTTCAAATTTTTTAAAATTTTTTTTTTATTTTTTTAAAAATTTTTTTTGAAAATTTTTTTTTTTGAAATTTTTTTTTGAAATTTTTTTTGTGAATTTTTTTAAATTGTTTTTTTTTAATTTTTTTTTTGAAATTTTTTTTAATTTTTTTTTTAATTTTTTTTAAATTTTTTTTTGAAAATTTTTTTGTTGAAGTTTTTTTTTTTGAAATTTTTTTTTTCGAAAATTTTTTTGAAATTTTTTTTGAATCTTCTTTTTGAAATTTTTTTTTCGAACATTTTTTTGAAATTTTTTTTAAATTTTTTTTTTGAAATTTTTTTTTTGAATTTTTTTTTTCGAAAATTTTTTTGAAATTTTTTTTGAATTTTTTTTTTAAATTTTTTTTTGAAAATTTTTTTTTTGAAATTTTTTTTTGAAATTTTTTTTAAATTTTTTTTTGAAAATTTTTTTTTTAAAATTTTTTTTTTCAATTTTTTTAAATTTTTTTTTAAATTTTTTTTTTGAATTTTTTTTTAAATTTTTATTGAAAATTTTTTTTTTGAAATTTTTTTTTGAAAATTTTTTTCGAATTTTTTTTTCAATTTTTTTTTAAATTTTTTTTTTTTAATTTATTTTTTTTTTAATTTTTTTTATTTTTTTTTTAAATTTTTTTTTAATTTTTTTTTTATTTTTTTAAAATTTTTTTTTGAAAAATTTTTTTTTGAAATTTTTTTTTCGAATTTTTTTTGAAATTTTTTTTTTTGAAATTTTTTTTTTCGAAAATTTTTTTGAAATTTTTTTTGAATTTTTTTTTTGAAATTTTTTTTTCGAAATTTGTTTTCGAATTTTTTTTTTCAATTTTTTTTAAAAATTTTTTAATTTTTTTTTAATTTTTTTTTGAAAATTTTTTTTTTTGAAATTTTTTTTTTGAAATTTTTTTTTTCGAAAATTTTTTTGAAAATTTTTTTTTTGAAATTTTTTTAAAATTTTTTTTAAATTTTTTTTTGAAAATTTTTTTTTTGAATTTTTTTTTTTGAATTTTTTTAAAATTTTTTTTGAAAATTTTTTTTTTGAAATTTTTTTTTTTAATTTTTTTTTTTATTTTTTTTAAATAATTTTTTTTTTAAATTTTTTTTTGAAAATTTTTTTTAAATTTTTTTTTAAATTTTTTTTTTAAATTTTTTTTTCGAAATTTTTTTTGAATTTTTTTTTTAATTTTTTTTTGAAATTTTTTCAAAATTTATTTTTGAAAATTTTTTTTTTAATTTTTTTTTGAAAATTTTTTTTTGAAATTTTTTTTAAAATTTTTTTTTAAATTTTTTTTGAAATTTTTTTTTTTATTTTTTTTTAAATTTTTTTTTTAAATTTTTTTTTTGAAATTTTTTTAAAATTTATTTTTGAAAATTTTTTTTTTTAATTTTTTTTTGAAAATTTTTTTTTGAAATTTTTTTAAAAATTTTTTTTAAAATTTTTTTTGAAATTTTTTTTTTCAATTTTTTTTAAATTTTTTTTTATTTTTTTTAAAAATTTTTTTGAAATTTTTTTTTAAATTTTTTTTTAAATTTTTTTTTTTAATTTTTTTTTTGAAATTTTTTTAAAATTTATTTTTGAAAATTTTTTTTTTTAATTTTTTTTTGAAAATTTTTTTTTGAAATTTTTTTAAAAATTTTTTTTGAAAATTTTTTTTTTAATTTTTTTTTTTAATTTTTTTTTAAATTTTTTTTTTTAATTTTTTTTTGAAATTTTTTTAAAATTTATTTTTGAAAATTTTTTTTTTAAATTTTTTTTTGAAAATTTTTTTTTGAAATTTTTTTTTAAATTTTTTTTAAAATTTTTTTTGAACATTTTTTTTTTTGAAATTTTTTTAAAATTTTTTTTTTGAAAATTTTTTTTCGAATTTTGTTTTTCATTTTTTTTTTTAAATTTTTTTTTTAATTTTTTTTTTGAAATTTTTTTTAAATTTATTTTTGAAAAATTTTTTTTTTTATTTTTTTTTGAAAATTTTTTTTTAAATTTTTTTTAAAATTTTTTTTAAAATTTTTTTTGAATTTTTTTTAAAATTTTTTTTAAATTTTTTAAATTTTTTTTAAAAATTTTTTTGAAAAATTTTTTTTTTTTAATTTTTTTTTCGAAATTTTTTTTGAAATTTTTTTTGTGAATTTTTTTAAATTGTTTTTTTTTGATTTTTTTTTTGAAATTTTTTTTAATTTTTTTTTTTATTTTTTTAAAATTTTTTTTTGAAAATTTTTTTGTTGAAGTTTTTTTTTTTGAAATTTTTTTTTTTGAAAATTTTTTTGAATTTTTTTTTGAATTTTCTTTTTGAAATTTTTTTTTCGAACATTTTTTTGAATTTTTTTTTAAAATTTTTTTTAAAATTTTTTTTTAAATTTTTTTTTTGTAATTTTTTTTTAAATTTTTTGAAATTTTTTTAAATTTTTTTTTTGAAATTTTTTTTTTGAATTTTTTTTTTTCGAAAATTTTTTTGAAATTTTTTTTGAATTTTTTTTTTTAATTTTTTTTTTGAAATTTTTTTTAAATTTTTTTTTGAAAATTTTTTTTTTGAAATTTTTTTTTGAAATTTTTTTTAAATTTTTTTTTGAAAATTTTTTTTTTGAAATTTTTTTTTGAAATTTTTTTAAATTTTTTTTTTAATTTTTTTTTTGAAATATTTTTTAAATTTTTATTGAAAATTTTTTTTTTGAAATTTTTTTTTGAAAATTTTTTTTTTGAAATTTTTTTTTTCAATTTTTTTTAAATTTTTTTTTGAAAATTTTTTTTTTGAAAATTTTTTTTTCAATTTTTTTTAAATTTTTTTTTAAATTTTTTTTTTGAAATTTTTTTTTTCAATTTTTTTTAAATTTTTTTTAAAATTTTTTTTTTTGAAATTTTTTTTCAATTTTTTTTTTTTTTTTTAAATTTTTTTTTGAAAATTTTTTTTTTAAAATTTTTTTTTTCAATTTTTTTAAATTTTTTTTTAAATTTTTTTTTTGAATTTTTTTTTAAATTTTTATTGAAAATTTTTTTTTTGAAATTTTTTTTTGAAAATTTTTTTCGAATTTTTTTTTCAATTTTTTTTTAAATTTTTTTTTTTTAATTTATTTTTTTTTTAATTTTTTTTATTTTTTTTTTTAATTTTTTTTTAATTTTTTTTTTATTTTTTTAAAATTTTTTTTTGAAAAATTTTTTTTTGAAATTTTTTTTTCGAATTTTTTTTGAAATTTTTTTTTTTGAAATTTTTTTTTTCGAAAATTTTTTTGAAATTTTTTTTGAATTTTTTTTTTGAAATTTTTTTTTCGAAATTTGTTTTCGAATTTTTTTTTTCAATTTTTTTTAAAAATTTTTTTAATTTTTTTTTAATTTTTTTTTGAAAATTTTTTTTTTTGAAATTTTTTTTTTGAAATTTTTTTTTTCGAAAATTTTTTTGAAAATTTTTTTTTTGAAATTTTTTTAAAATTTTTTTTAAATTTTTTTTTGAAAATTTTTTTTTTGAATTTTTTTTTTTGAATTTTTTTAAAATTTTTTTTGAAAATTTTTTTTTTGAAATTTTTTTTTTTAATTTTTTTTTTTTATTTTTTTTAAATAATTTTTTTTTTAAATTTTTTTTTGAAAATTTTTTTTAAATTTTTTTTTAAATTTTTTTTTTAAATTTTTTTTTCGAAATTTTTTTTGAATTTTTTTTTTAATTTTTTTTTGAAATTTTTTCAAAATTTATTTTTGAAAATTTTTTTTTTAATTTTTTTTTGAAAATTTTTTTTTGAAATTTTTTTTAAAATTTTTTTTTAAATTTTTTTTGAAATTTTTTTTTTTATTTTTTTTTAAATTTTTTTTTTAAATTTTTTTTTTGAAATTTTTTTAAAATTTATTTTTGAAAATTTTTTTTTTAAATTTTTTTTTGAAAATTTTTTTTTGAAATTTTTTTAAAAATTTTTTTTAAAATTTTTTTTGAAATTTTTTTTTAAATTTTTTTTTAAATTTTTTTTTTTAATTTTTTTTTTGAAATTTTTTTAAAATTTATTTTTGAAAATTTTTTTTTTTAATTTTTTTTTGAAAATTTTTTTTTGAAATTTTTTTAAAAATTTTTTTTGAAAATTTTTTTTTTAAATTTTTTTTTTAATTTTTTTTTAATTTTTTTTTTTTTATTTTTTTTTGAAATTTTTTTAAAATTTATTTTTGAAAATTTTTTTTTAAAATTTTTTTTTGAAAATTTTTTTTTGAAATTTTTTTTTAAATTTTTTTTAAAATTTTTTTTGAACATTTTTTTTTTTGAAATTTTTTTAAAATTTTTTTTTTGAAAATTTTTTTTCGAATTTTGTTTTTCATTTTTTTTTTTAAATTTTTTTTTTAATTTTTTTTTTGAAATTTTTTTTAAATTTATTTTTGAAAAATTTTTTTTTTTATTTTTTTTTGAAAATTTTTTTTTAAATTTTTTTTAAAATTTTTTTTAAAATTTTTTTTGAATTTTTTTTAAAATTTTTTTTAAATTTTTTTTTAAATTTTTTTTAAAAATTTTTTTGAAAAATTTTTTTTTTTTAATTTTTTTTTCGAAATTTTTTTTGAAATTTTTTTTGTGAATTTTTTTAAATTGTTTTTTTTTGATTTTTTTTTTGAAATTTTTTTTAATTTTTTTTTTTATTTTTTTAAAATTTTTTTTTGAAAATTTTTTTGTTGAAGTTTTTTTTTTGGAAATTTTTTTTTTTGAAAATTTTTTTGAATTTTTTTTTGAATTTTCTTTTTGAAATTTTTTTTTCGAACATTTTTTTGAATTTTTTTTTAAAATTTTTTTTAAAATTTTTTTTTAAATTTTTTTTTTGAAATTTTTTTTTAAATTTTTTGAAATTTTTTTAAATTTTTTTTTTGAAATTTTTTTTTTGAATTTTTTTTTTTCGAAAATTTTTTTGAAATTTTTTTTGAATTTTTTTTTTTAATTTTTTTTTTGAAATTTTTTTTAAATTTTTTTTTGAAAATTTTTTTTTTGAAATTTTTTTTTGAAATTTTTTTTAAATTTTTTTTTGAAAATTTTTTTTTTGAAATTTTTTTTTGAAATTTTTTTAAATTTTTTTTTTAATTTTTTTTTTGAAATATTTTTTAAATTTTTATTGAAAATTTTTTTTTTGAAATTTTTTTTTGAAAATTTTTTTTTTGAAATTTTTTTTTTCAATTTTTTTTAAATTTTTTTTTGAAAATTTTTTTTTTGAAAATTTTTTTTTCAATTTTTTTAAAATTTTTTTTTAAATTTTTTTTTTGAAATTTTTTTTTTCAATTTTTTTAAAATTTTTTTTAAAATTTTTTTTTTGAAATTTTTTTTCAATTTTTTTTTTTTTTTTTAAATTTTTTCGAAAATTTTTTTTTTCAATTTTTTTTAAAAATTTTTTTTTTATTTTTTTTTTGAAATTTTTTTTTTAATTTATTTTTGAAAATTTTTTTTTAAAATTTTTTTTTGAAAATTTTTTTTTGAAATTTTTTTTAAAATTTTTTTAAAAATTTTTTTTGAATTTTTTTTTCAATTTTTTTTAAATTTTTTTTTTAATTTTTTTTTTAAATTTTTTTGAAATTTTTTTTTTTAATTTTTTTTTCGAAATTTTTTTTCGAATTTTTTTTTCAAATTTTTTAAAATTTTTTTTTTATTTTTTTAAAAATTTTTTTTGAAAATTTTTTTTTTTGAAATTTTTTTTTGAAATTTTTTTAAAATTTTTTTTTTATTTTTTTTTTATTTTTTTAAAAATTTTTTTTGAAATTTTTTTTTCTGAAATTTCTTTAAAAATTTTTTTTGAAATTTTTTTTTTCGAAAATTTTTTTGAAATTTTTTTTGAATTTATTTTTTGAAAATTTTTTTTTCTAATTTTTTTTTCAATTTTTTTTTTAATTTTTTTTTAAATTTTTTTTTTGAAAATTTTTTTTTCGAAATTTTTTTTCGAATTTTTTTTTTCAATTTTTTTAAAAAATTTTTTTTCGAATTTTTTTTTCAATTTTTTTGAATTTTTTTTTTTTAATTTTTTTTAAATTTTTTTTGAAAATTTTTTTTTTTTAATTTTTTTTTAAATTTTTTTTTTTATTTTTTTTTTAATTTTTTTTTTGAAATTTTTTTAAAATTTATTTTTGAAAATTTTTTTTTTTTAATTTTTTTTTGAAAATTTTTTTTTGAAATTTTTTTTAAAATTTTTTTTAAAATTTTTTTTGAAATTTTTTTTTTCAATTTTTTTTCAATTTTTTTTTATTTTTTTTAAAATTTTTTTTGAAAATTTTTTTTTTTAATTTTTTTTGAAAATTTTTTTTTTGAAAATTTTTTTTTAAAATTTTTTTTTTAATTTTTTTAAAATTTTTTTTTTAAATTTTTTTTTGAAATTTTTTTAAAATTTATTTTTGAAAATTTTTTTTTTAAATTTTTTTTTGAAAATTTTTTTTTGAAATTTTTTTTAAAATTTTTTTTAAAATTTTTTTTGAACATTTTTTTTTTTCAATTTTTTTTAAATTTTTTTTAAAATTTTTTTTTTTGAAATTTTTTTTCAATTTTTTTTTTATTTTTGAAATTTTTTTTAGAAAATTAATTTTATTTTAATTTTTTTTTCTAAATTTTTTTTGAATTTTTTTTTCAAATTTTTTAAATTTTTTTTTTTTTAAATTTTTTCGAAAATTTTTTTTTTCAATTTTTTTTAAAAATTTTTTTTTTTATTTTTTTTTTTGAAATTTTTTTTTAAATTTATTTTTGAAAATTTTTTTTAAAAATTTTTTTTTGAAAATTTTTTTTTGAAATTTTTTTTAAAATTTTTTTTAAAATTTTTTTTGAATTTTTTTTTCAATTTTTTTTAAATTTTTTTTTTAATTTTTTTTTTAAATTTTTTTGAAATTTTTTTTTTTAATTTTTTTTTCGAAATTTTTTTTCGAATTTTTTTTTCAAATTTTTTAAAATTTTTTTTTTATTTTTTTAAAAATTTTTTTTGAAAATTTTTTTTTTTGAAATTTTTTTTTGAAATTTTTTTAAAATTTTTTTTTTATTTTTTTTTTATTTTTTTTTAATTTTTTTTAAAATTTTTTTTGAAATTTTTTTTTCTGAAATTTCTTTAAAAATTTTTTTTGAAATTTTTTTTTTCGAAAATTTTTTTGAAATTTTTTTTGAATTTATTTTTTGAAAATTTTTTTTTCGAATTTTTTTTTCAATTTTTTTTAAAATTTTTTTTTAAATTTTTTTTTTGAAAATTTTTTTTTCAAAATTTTTTTTCGAATTTTTTTTTTCAATTTTTTTAAAAAATTTTTTTTCGATTTTTTTTTTCAATTTTTTTGAATTTTTTTTTTTTTAATTTTTTTTAAATTTTTTTTGAAAATTTTTTTTTTTTAATTTTTTTTTAGAAATTTTTTTTCGAATTTTTTTTGGAAATTTTTTCTGATTTTTTTTAAATTTTTTTTTAAATTTTTTTTCTTGAAAATTTTTTTTCGAATTTTTTTAAAAAAATTTTTTCTTAATTTTTTTTTCGAACATTTTTTTGAATTTTTTTTTTTAATTTTTTTTAAAATTTTTTTTTTAATTTTTTTTTTGAAATTTTTTTTCAATTTTTTTGAAATTTTTTTTAAAATTTTTTTTAAAATTTTTTTTGAATTTTTTTTAAAATTTTTTTTAAATTTTTTTTTAAATTTTTTTTTTAAATTTTTTTGAAAATTTTTTTTTTTTATTTTTTTTTCGAAATTTTTTTTGAAATTTTTTTTCAATTTTTTTTTGAAATTTTTTTTGTGAATTTTTTTAAATTGTTTTTTTTGATTTTTTTTTTGAAATTTTTTTTAATTTTTTTTTTTATTTTTTTTAAATTTTTTTTTGAAAATTTTTTTGTTGAAGTTTTTTTTTTTGAAATTTTTTTTTTCCAAAATTTTTTAGAAATTTTTTTTGAATTTTCTTTTTGAAATTTTTTTTTCGAACATTTTTTTGAATTTTTTTTAAAAATTTTTTTTAAAATTTTTTTTTAAATTTTTTTTTTGAAATTTTTTTTTGAAATTTTTTTTAAATTTTTTTTGAAAATTTTTTTTTTGAAATTTTTTTTTTCAATTTTTTTAAATTTTTTTTTTAATTTTTTTTTTGAAATATTTTTTAAATTTTTATTGAAAATTTTTTTTTTGAAATTTTTCTTTGAAAATTTTTTTTTTGAAATTTTTTTTTTCAATTTTTTTTAAATTTTTTTTTGAAAATTTTTTTTTTGAAATTTTTTTTTGAAATTTTTTTTAAATTTTTTTTTGAAAATTTTTTTTTTGAAATTTTTTTTTTTCAATTTTTTTAAATTTTTTTTTTAATTTTTTTTTTGAAATATTTTTTAAATTTTTATTGAAAAATTTTTTTTTGAAATTTTTTTTTGGAAATTTTTTTTTTGAAATTTTTTTTTCAATTTTTTTTAAATTTTTTTTTGAAAATTTTTTTTTTGAAATTTTTTTTTTCAATTTTTTTAAAATTTTTTTTTAAAATTTTTTTTTTGAAATTTTTTTTTTCAATTTTTTTTAAATTTTTTTTAAAAATTTTTTTTTTGAAATTTTTTTTCAATTTTTTTTTATTTTTGAAAATTTTTTTAGAAAATTAATTTTATTTTAATTTTTTTTTCTAAATTTTTTTTCGAATTTTTTTTTCAAATTTTTTAAATTTTTTTTTTTTTTTCAATTTTTTTTAAAATTTTTTTTTTTTATTTTTTTTTTTGAAATTTTTTTTTAAATTTATTTTTGAAAATTTTTTTTTAAAATTTTTTTTTGAAAATTTTTTTTTGAAATTTTTTTTTAAATTTTTTTTAAAATTTTTTTTGAATTTTTTTTTCAATTTTTTTTAAATTTTTTTTTAATTTTTTTTTTTAATTTTTTTGAAATTTTTTTTTTAAATTTTTTTTTCGAAATTTTTTTTCGAATTTTTTTTTCAAATTTTTTAAAATTTTTTTTTTTATTTTTTTAAAAAATTTTTTTGAAAATTTTTTTTTTTGAAATTTTTTTTTGAAATTTTTTTAAAAATTTTTTTTTATTTTTTTTTTATTTTTTTTTTATTTTTTTTAAAATTTTTTTTGAAATTTTTTTTTCTGAAATTTCTTTAAAAATTTTTTTTGAAATTTTTTTTTTCGAAAATTTTTTTGAAATTTTTTTTGAATTTATTTTTTGAAAATTTTTTTTTCGAATTTTTTTTTCAATTTTTTTTTAAATTTTTTTTTAAATTTTTTTTTTGAAAATTTTTTTTTCGAAATTTTTTTTCGAATTTTTTTTTTCAATTTTTTTAAAAAATTTTTTTTCGAATTTTTTTTTCAATTTTTTTGAATTTTTTTTTTTAAAATTTTTTTAAAATTTTTTTTGAAAATTTTTTTTTTTTAATTTTTTTTTAGAAATTTTTTTTCGAATTTTTTTTGGAAATTTTTTCTGATTTTTTTTAAATTTTTTTTTAATTTTTTTTCTTGAAAATTTTTTTTCGAATTTTTTTAAAAAAATTTTTTCTTAATTTTTTTTTTGAAATTTTTTTTGAAATTTTTTTTTTTAAATTTTTTTTTCGAATTTTTTTTTGAATTTTTTTTTCAATTTTTTTTTGAAATTTTTTTTGTGAATTTTTTTAAATTGTTTCTTTTTATTTTTTTTTTGAAATTTTTTTTAATTTTTTTTTTTAATTTTTTTAAAATTTTTTTTTGAAAATTTTTTTGTTGAAGTTTTTTTTTTTGAAATTTTTTTTTTCGAAAATTTTTTTGAAATTTTTTTTGAATTTTCTTTTTGAAATTTTTTTTTCGAACATTTTTTTGAATTTTTTTTTAAAATTTTTTTTAAAATTTTTTTTTTAATTTTTTTTTTGAAATTTTTTTTCAATTTTTTTGAAATTTTTTTTAAATTTTTTTTTTGAAATTTTTTTTTTGAATTTTTTTTTTCGAAAATTTTTTTGAAATTTTTTTTGAATTTTTTTTTTAAATTTTTTTTTTGAAATTTTTTTTAAATTTTTTTTTGAAAATTTTTTTTTTGAAATTTTTTTTTGAAATTTTTTTTAAATTTTTTTTTGAAAATTTTTTTTTTGAAATTTTTTTTTCAATTTTTTTAAATTTTTTTTTTAATTTTTTTTTTGAAATTTTTTTTAAATTTTTATTGAAAATTTTTTTTTTGAAATTTTTTTTTGAAAATTTTTTTCGAATTTTTTTTTAAATTTTTTTTTAAATTTTTTTTTTTAATTTATTTTTTTTTTAATTTTTTTTATTTTTTTTTAAAATTTTTTTTTAATTTTTTTTTTATTTTTTTAAAATTTTTTTTTGAAAATTTTTTTTTTGAAATTTTTTTTTCGAAATTTTTTTGAAATTTTTTTTTTTGAAATTTTTTTTTTCGAAAATTTTTTTGAATTTTTTTTTTAATTTTTTTTTTGAAATTTTTTTAAAATTTATTTTTGAAAATTTTTTTTTTTAATTTTTTTTCGAAATTTTTTTTTTGAAATTTTTTTTAAAATTTTTTTTGAAATTTTTTTTTTCAATTTTTTTTAAATTTTTTTTAATTTTTTTTCAATTTTTTTTTGAAAATTTTTTTTTTGAAATTTTTTTTTTCAATTTTTTTTAAATTTTTTTTTGAAAATTTTTTTTTTGAAAATTTTTTTTTCAATTTTTTTTAAATTTTTTTTAAAATTTTTTTTTTGAAATTTTTTTTTTCAATTTTTTTTAAATTTTTTTTAAAATTTTTTTTTTTGAAATTTTTTTTCAATTTTTTTTTTTTTTTATTTAAATTTTTTCGAAAATTTTTTTTTTCAATTTTTTTTAAAAATTTTTTTTTTATTTTTTTTTTTGAAATTTTTTTTTAAATTTATTTTTGAAAATTTTTTTTTAAAATTTTTTTTTGAAAATTTTTTTTTGAAATTTTTTTTAAAATTTTTTTTAAAATTTTTTTTCAATTTTTTTTAAATTTTTTTTTTAATTTTTTTTTAAATTTTTTTGAAATTTTTTTTTTTTAATTTTTTTTTCGAAATTTTTTTTCGAATTTTTTTTTCAAATTTTTTAAAATTTTTTTTTTATTTTTTTAAAAATTTTTTTTGAAAATTTTTTTTTTTGAATTTTTTTTTTGAAATTTTTTTTTCGAAATTTGTTTTCGAATTTTTTTTTTCAATTTTTTTTAAAAATTTTTTTAATTTTTTTTTGAAAATTTTTTTTTTTGAAATTTTTTTTTTTGAAATTTTTTTTTTCGAAAATTTTTTTGAAAATTTTTTTTTTGAAATTTTTTTAAAATTTTTTTTAAATTTTTTTTTGAAAATTTTTTTTTTGAATTTTTTTTTTTGAATTTTTTTTAAATTTTTTTTGAAAATTTTTTTTTTGAAATTTTTTTTTTTAATTTTTTTTTTTATTTTTTTTAAATAATTTTTTTTTTTAATTTTTTTTTGAAAATTTTTTTTAAATTTTTTTTTAAATTTTTTTTTTTAATTTTTTTTTCGAAATTTTTTTTGAATTTTTTTTTTAATTTTTTTTTGAAATTTTTTCAAAATTTATTTTTGAAAATTTTTTTTTAAATTTTTTTTTGAAAATTTTTTTTTGAAATTTTTTTTAAAATTTTTTTTAAAATTTTTTTTTAAATTTTTTTTTTTAATTTTTTTTTAAATTTTTTTTTTTAATTTTTTTTTTGAAATTTTTTTAAAATTTATTTTTAACATTTTTTTTTTTAATTTTTTTTTGAAAATTTTTTTTTGAAATTTTTTTAAAAATTTTTTTTTAAATTTTTTTTGAAATTTTTTTTTTCAATTTTTTTTAAATTTTTTTTTATTTTTTTTAAAATTTTTTTTGAAATTTTTTTTTAAATTTTTTTTTTAAATTTTTTTTTTTAATTTTTTTTTTGAAATTTTTTTAAAATTTATTTTTGAAAAATTTTTTTTTTAATTTTTTTTTGAAAATTTTTTTTTGAAATTTTTTTAAAAATTTTTTTTGAAAATTTTTTTTTAAAATTTTTTTTTAAATTTTTTTTTAAATTTTTTTTTTTAATTTTTTTTTGAAATTTTTTTAAAATTTATTTTTGAAAATTTTTTTTTAAAATTTTTTTTTGAAAATTTTTTTTTGAAATTTTTTTTAAAATTTTTTTTAAAATTTTTTTTGAACATTTTTTTTTTTGAAATTTTTTTAAAATTTTTTTTAAATTTTTTTTTTGAAAATTTTTTTTCGAATTTTGTTTTTCATTTTTTTTTTTAAATTTTTTTTTTAATTTTTTTTTTGAAATTTTTTTTAAATTTATTTTTGAAAAATTTTTTTTTTTATTTTTTTTTGAAAATTTTTTTTTTAAATTTTTTTTAAAATTTTTTTAAAAATTTTTTTTGAATTTTTTTAAAAATTTTTTTTAATTTTTTTTTTAAATTTTTTTTAAAAATTTTTTTGAAAAATTTTTTTTTTTTAATTTTTTTTTCGAAATTTTTTTTGAAATTTTTTTTGTGAATTTTTTTAAATTGTTTTTTTTGATTTTTTTTTTGAAATTTTTTTTAATTTTTTTTTTTATTTTTTTAAAATTTTTTTTTGAAAATTTTTTTGTTGAAGTTTTTTTTTTTGAAATTTTTTTTTTTGAAAATTTTTTTGAATTTTTTTTTGAATTTTCTTTTTGAAATTTTTTTTTAAATTTTTTGAAATTTTTTTAAATTTTTTTTTTGAAATTTTTTTTTTGAATTTTTTTTTT
>OX101825.2:29809570-29812070 GCA_944452925.2 Chrysolina oricalcia | reverse complement strand
TTTTTTTGAAAATTTTTTTTTTGAAAATTTTTTTTTCAATTTTTTTTAAATTTTTTTTAAAATTTTTTTTTTGAAATTTTTTTTTTCAATTTTTTTTAAATTTTTTTTAAAATTTTTTTTTTTGAAATTTTTTTTCAATTTTTTTTTTTTTTTTTTTAAATTTTTTCGAAAATTTTTTTTTTCAATTTTTTTTAAAAATTTTTTTTTTATTTTTTTTTTTGAAATTTTTTTTTAAATTTATTTTTGAAAATTTTTTTTTTAAATTTTTTTTTGAAAATTTTTTTTTGAAATTTTTTTTAAAATTTTTTTTAAAATTTTTTTTGAATTTTTTTTTCAATTTTTTTTAAATTTTTTTTTTAATTTTTTTTTTAAATTTTTTTGAAATTTTTTTTTTTAAATTTTTTTTTCGAAATTTTTTTTCGAATTTTTTTTTCAAATTTTTTAAAATTTTTTTTTTATTTTTTTAAAAATTTTTTTTGAAAATTTTTTTTTTTGAATTTTTTTTTTGAAATTTTTTTTTCGAAATTTGTTTTCGAATTTTTTTTTTCAATTTTTTTTAAAAATTTTTTTAATTTTTTTTTGAAAATTTTTTTTTTTGAAATTTTTTTTTTTGAAATTTTTTTTTTCGAAAATTTTTTTGAAAATTTTTTTTTTGAAATTTTTTTAAAATTTTTTTTAAATTTTTTTTTGAAAATTTTTTTTTTGAATTTTTTTTTTTGAATTTTTTTTAAATTTTTTTTGAAAATTTTTTTTTTGAAATTTTTTTTTTTAATTTTTTTTTTTATTTTTTTTAAATAATTTTTTTTTTAAATTTTTTTTTGAAAATTTTTTTTAAATTTTTTTTTAAATTTTTTTTTTTAATTTTTTTTTCGAAATTTTTTTTGAATTTTTTTTTTAATTTTTTTTTGAAATTTTTTCAAAATTTATTTTTGAAAATTTTTTTTTAAATTTTTTTTTGAAAATTTTTTTTTGAAATTTTTTTTTAAATTTTTTTTTAAATTTTTTTTGAAATTTTTTTTTTAATTTTTTTTTAAATTTTTTTTTTTAATTTTTTTTTTGAAATTTTTTTAAAATTTATTTTTGAACATTTTTTTTTTTAATTTTTTTTTGAAAATTTTTTTTTGAAATTTTTTTAAAAATTTTTTTTAAAATTTTTTTTGAAATTTTTTTTTTCAATTTTTTTTAAATTTTTTTTTATTTTTTTTTAAATTTTTTTTGAAATTTTTTTTTAAATTTTTTTTTAAATTTTTTTTTTTAATTTTTTTTTTGAAATTTTTTAAAAATTTATTTTTGAAAATTTTTTTTTTTAATTTTTTTTTGAAAATTTTTTTTTGAAATTTTTTTAAAAATTTTTTTTGAAAATTTTTTTTCAAAATTTTTTTTTAAATTTTTTTTTAATTTTTTTTTTTTAATTTTTTTTTGAAATTTTTTTAAAATTTATTTTTGAAAATTTTTTTTAAAAATTTTTTTTTGAAAATTTTTTTTTGAAATTTTTTTTTAAATTTTTTTTAAAATTTTTTTTGAACATTTTTTTTTTTGAAATTTTTTTAAAATTTTTTTTAAATTTTTTTTTTGAAAATTTTTTTTCGAATTTTGTTTTTCATTTTTTTTTTTAAATTTTTTTTTTAATTTTTTTTTTGAAATTTTTTTTAAATTTATTTTTGAAAAATTTTTTTTTTTATTTTTTTTTGAAAATTTTTTTTTAAAATTTTTTTAAAAATTTTTTTAAAAATTTTTTTTGAATTTTTTTAAAAAATTTTTTTAAATTTTTTTTTAAATTTTTTTTTAAAATTTTTTTGAAAAATTTTTTTTTTTTAATTTTTTTTTCGAAATTTTTTTTGAAATTTTTTTTGTGAATTTTTTTAAATTGTTTTTTTTGATTTTTTTTTTGAAATTTTTTTTTATTTTTTTTTTTATTTTTTTAAAATTTTTTTTTGAAAATTTTTTTGTTGAAGTTTTTTTTTTTGAAATTTTTTTTTTTGAAAATTTTTTTGAATTTTTTTTTGAATTTTCTTTTTGAAATTTTTTTTTCGAACATTTTTTTGAATTTTTTTTTAAAATTTTTTTTAAAATTTTTTTTTAAATTTTTTTTTTGAAATTTTTTTTTAAATTTTTTGAAATTTTTTTAAATTTTTTTTTTGAAATTTTTTTTTTGAATTTTTTTTTTTCGAAATTTTTTTTGAATTTTTTTTTTTAATTTTTTTTTGAAATTTTTTTTAAATTTTTTTTTGAAAATTTTTTTTTTGAAATTTTTTTTTGAAATTTTTTTTAAATTTTTTTTTGAAAATTTTTTTTTGAAAATTTTTTTTTTGAAATTTTTTTTTGAAATTTTTTTAAATTTTTTTTTTAATTTTTTTTTTGAAATATTTTTTAAATTTTTATTGAAAATTTTTTTTTTGAAATTTTTTTTTGAAAATTTTTTTTTTGAAATTTTTTTTTTCAATTTTTTTTAAATTTTTTTTTGAAAATTTTTTTTTTGAAAATTTTTTTTTCAATTTTT
>OX101825.2:29787070-29807070 GCA_944452925.2 Chrysolina oricalcia | reverse complement strand
TTTGAAATTTTTTTAAAATTTTTTTTTTATTTTTTTTTTATTTTTTTTTTATTTTTTTTAAAATTTTTTTTGAAATTTTTTTTTCTGAAATTTCTTTAAAAATTTTTTTTGAAATTTTTTTTTTCGAAAATTTTTTTGAAATTTTTTTTGAATTTATTTTTTGAAAATTTTTTTTTCGAATTTTTTTTTCAATTTTTTTTTTAATTTTTTTTTAAATTTTTTTTTTGAAAATTTTTTTTTCGAAATTTTTTTTCGAATTTTTTTTTTCAATTTTTTTAAAAAATTTTTTTTCGAATTTTTTTTTCAATTTTTTTGAATTTTTTTTTTTTAATTTTTTTTTAATTTTTTTTGAAAATTTTTTTTTTTAAATTTTTTTTTAGAAATTTTTTTTCGAATTTTTTTTGGAAATTTTTTCTGATTTTTTTTAATTTTTTTTTTTAATTTTTTTTCTTGAAAATTTTTTTTCGAATTTTTTTAAAAAAATTTTTTCTTAATTTTTTTTTTTTAATTTTTTTTGAAATTTTTTTTTTTTAAATTTTTTTTCGAATTTTTTTTTAAATTTTTTTTTCAATTTTTTTTTGAAATTTTTTTTGTGAATTTTTTCAAATTGTTTTTTTTTATTTTTTTTTGAAATTTTTTTTAATTTTTTTTTTTTTTTTTTTTAAAATTTTTTTTGAAAATTTTTTTGTTGAAGTTTTTTTTTTGAAATTTTTTTTTTCGAAAATTTTTTTGAATTTTCTTTTTGAATTTTCTTTTTGAATTTTTTTTTTTCGAAAATTTTTTTGAAATTTTTTTTGAATTAATTTTTTGAAAATTTTTTTTTTTAAATTTTTTTTTCAATTTTTTTTAAAATTTTTTTCTTAATTTTTTTTTTGAAATTTTTTTTTTCGAAATTTTTTTTGAATTTTTTTTTTAATTTTTTTTTTGAAATTTTTTTAAAATTTATTTTTGAAAATTTTTTTTTTAATTTTTTTTTGAAAATTTTTTTTTAAATTTTTTTTTAAATTTTTTTTGAAATTTTTTTTTTCAATTTTTTTTAAATTTTTTTTTATTTTTTTTTAAATTTTTTTTTGAAAATTTTTTTTAAAATTTTTTTTAAAATTTTTTTTGAATTTTTTTTAAAATTTTTTTTAAATTTTTTTTTAAATTTTTTTTTTAAATTTTTTTGAAAAATTTTTTTTTTTTAATTTTTTTTTCGAAATTTTTTTTGAAATTTTTTTTGTGAATTTTTTTAAATTGTTTTTTTTGATTTTTTTTTTGAAATTTTTTTTAATTTTTTTTTTTATTTTTTTAAAATTTTTTTTTGAAAATTTTTTTGTTGAAGTTTTTTTTTTTGAAATTTTTTTTTTTGAAAATTTTTTTGAAATTTTTTTTGAATTTTCTTTTTGAAATTTTTTTTTCGAACATTTTTTTGAATTTTTTTTTTAAATTTTTTTTAAAATTTTTTTTTAAATTTTTTTTTTGAAATTTTTTTTTAAATTTTTTGAAATTTTTTTAAATTTTTTTTTTGAAATTTTTTTTTTGAATTTTTTTTTTCGAAAATTTTTTTGAAATTTTTTTTGAATTTTTTTTTTAAATTTTTTTTTTGAAATTTTTTTTAAATTTTTTTTTGAAAATTTTTTTTTTGAAATTTTTTTTTGAAATTTTTTTTAAATTTTTTTTTGAAAATTTTTTTTTTGAAATTTTTTTTTTCAATTTTTTTAAATTTTTTTTTTAATTTTTTTTTTGAAATATTTTTTAAATTTTTATTGAAAATTTTTTTTTTGAAATTTTTTTTTGAAAATTTTTTTTTTGAAATTTTTTTTTTCAATTTTTTTTAAATTTTTTTTTGAAAATTTTTTTTTTGAAAATTTTTTTTTCAATTTTTTTTAAATTTTTTTTAAAATTTTTTTTTTGAAATTTTTTTTTTCAATTTTTTTTAAATTTTTTTTAAAATTTTTTTTTTTGAAATTTTTTTTCAATTTTTTTTTTTTTTTTTTAAATTTTTTCGAAAATTTTTTTTTTCAATTTTTTTTAAAAATTTTTTTTTTATTTTTTTTTTTGAAATTTTTTTTTTAATTTATTTTTGAAAATTTTTTTTTAAAATTTTTTTTTGAAAATTTTTTTTTGAAATTTTTTTTAAAATTTTTTTTTAAATTTTTTTTGAATTTTTTTTTCAATTTTTTTTAAATTTTTTTTTTAATTTTTTTTTTAAATTTTTTTGAAATTTTTTTTTTTTAATTTTTTTTTCGAAATTTTTTTTCGAATTTTTTTTTCAAATTTTTTAAAATTTTTTTTTTATTTTTTTAAAAATTTTTTTTGAAAATTTTTTTTTTTGAAATTTTTTTTTGAAATTTTTTTTGTGAATTTTTTTAAATTGTTTTTTTTTAATTTTTTTTTTGAAATTTTTTTTAATTTTTTTTTTATTTTTTTTAAATTTTTTTTTGAAAATTTTTTTGTTGAAGTTTTTTTTTTTGAAATTTTTTTTTTCGAAAATTTTTTTGAAATTTTTTTTGAATCTTCTTTTTGAAATTTTTTTTTCGAACATTTTTTTGAAATTTTTTTTTAATTTTTTTTTTGAAATTTTTTTTTTGAATTTTTTTTTTCGAAAATTTTTTTGAAATTTTTTTTGAATTTTTTTTTTAAATTTTTTTTTGAAAATTTTTTTTTTGAAATTTTTTTTTGAAATTTTTTTTAAATTTTTTTTTGAAAATTTTTTTTTTAAAATTTTTTTTTTCAATTTTTTTAAATTTTTTTTTAAATTTTTTTTTTGAATTTTTTTTTAAATTTTTATTGAAAATTTTTTTTTTGAAATTTTTTTTTGAAAATTTTTTTCGAATTTTTTTTTCAATTTTTTTTTAAATTTTTTTTTTTTAATTTATTTTTTTTTTAATTTTTTTTATTTTTTTTTTTAATTTTTTTTTAATTTTTTTTTTATTTTTTTAAAATTTTTTTTTGAAAAATTTTTTTTTGAAATTTTTTTTTCGAATTTTTTTTGAAATTTTTTTTTTTGAAATTTTTTTTTTCGAAAATTTTTTTGAAATTTTTTTTGAATTTTTTTTTTGAAATTTTTTTTTCGAAATTTGTTTTCGAATTTTTTTTTTCAATTTTTTTTAAAAATTTTTTTAATTTTTTTTTAATTTTTTTTTGAAAATTTTTTTTTTTGAAATTTTTTTTTTGAAATTTTTTTTTTCGAAAATTTTTTTGAAAATTTTTTTTTTGAAATTTTTTTAAAATTTTTTTTAAATTTTTTTTTGAAAATTTTTTTTTTGAATTTTTTTTTTTGAATTTTTTTAAAATTTTTTTTGAAAATTTTTTTTTTGAAATTTTTTTTTTTAATTTTTTTTTTTTATTTTTTTTAAATAATTTTTTTTTTAAATTTTTTTTTGAAAATTTTTTTTAAATTTTTTTTTAAATTTTTTTTTTAAATTTTTTTTTCGAAATTTTTTTTGAATTTTTTTTTTAATTTTTTTTTGAAATTTTTTCAAAATTTATTTTTGAAAATTTTTTTTTTAATTTTTTTTTGAAAATTTTTTTTTGAAATTTTTTTTAAAATTTTTTTTTAAATTTTTTTTGAAATTTTTTTTTTTATTTTTTTTTAAATTTTTTTTTTAAATTTTTTTTTTGAAATTTTTTTAAAATTTATTTTTGAAAATTTTTTTTTTAAATTTTTTTTTGAAAATTTTTTTTTGAAATTTTTTTAAAAATTTTTTTTAAAATTTTTTTTGAAATTTTTTTTTTCAATTTTTTTTAAATTTTTTTTTATTTTTTTTAAAAATTTTTTTGAAATTTTTTTTTAAATTTTTTTTTAAATTTTTTTTTTTAATTTTTTTTTTGAAATTTTTTTAAAATTTATTTTTGAAAATTTTTTTTTTTAATTTTTTTTTGAAAATTTTTTTTTGAAATTTTTTTAAAAATTTTTTTTGAAAATTTTTTTTTTAAATTTTTTTTTTAATTTTTTTTTAAATTTTTTTTTTTAATTTTTTTTTGAAATTTTTTTAAAATTTATTTTTGAAAATTTTTTTTTAAAATTTTTTTTTGAAAATTTTTTTTTGAAATTTTTTTTTAAATTTTTTTTAAAATTTTTTTTGAACATTTTTTTTTTTGAAATTTTTTTAAAATTTTTTTTTTGAAAATTTTTTTTCGAATTTTGTTTTTCATTTTTTTTTTAAATTTTTTTTTTAATTTTTTTTTTGAAATTTTTTTTAAATTTATTTTTGAAAAATTTTTTTTTTTATTTTTTTTTGAAAATTTTTTTTTAAATTTTTTTTAAAATTTTTTTTAAAATTTTTTTTGAATTTTTTTTAAAATTTTTTTTAAATTTTTTTTTAAATTTTTTTTAAAAATTTTTTTGAAAATTTTTTTTTTTTTAATTTTTTTTTCGAAATTTTTTTTGAAATTTTTTTTGTGAATTTTTTTAAATTGTTTTTTTTTGATTTTTTTTTTGAAATTTTTTTTAATTTTTTTTTTTATTTTTTTAAAATTTTTTTTTGAAAATTTTTTTGTTGAAGTTTTTTTTTTTGAAATTTTTTTTTTTGAAAATTTTTTTGAATTTTTTTTTGAATTTTCTTTTTGAAATTTTTTTTTCGAACATTTTTTTGAATTTTTTTTTAAAATTTTTTTTAAAATTTTTTTTTAAATTTTTTTTTTGAAATTTTTTTTTAAATTTTTTGAAATTTTTTTAAATTTTTTTTTTGAAATTTTTTTTTTGAATTTTTTTTTTTCGAAAATTTTTTTGAAATTTTTTTTGAATTTTTTTTTTTAATTTTTTTTTTGAAATTTTTTTTAAATTTTTTTTTGAAAATTTTTTTTTTGAAATTTTTTTTTGAAATTTTTTTTAAATTTTTTTTTGAAAATTTTTTTTTTGAAATTTTTTTTTGAAATTTTTTTAAATTTTTTTTTTAATTTTTTTTTTGAAATATTTTTTAAATTTTTATTGAAAATTTTTTTTTTGAAATTTTTTTTTGAAAATTTTTTTTTTGAAATTTTTTTTTTCAATTTTTTTTAAATTTTTTTTTGAAAATTTTTTTTTTGAAAATTTTTTTTTCAATTTTTTTAAAATTTTTTTTTAAATTTTTTTTTTGAATTTTTTTTTCAATTTTTTTTAAATTTTTTTTTAAATTTTTTTTTTAAATTTTTTTGAAATTTTTTTTTTTTAATTTTTTTTTCGAAATTTTTTTTCGAATTTTTTTTTCAAATTTTTTAAAATTTTTTTTTTATTTTTTTAAAAATTTTTTTTGAAAATTTTTTTTTTTGAAATTTTTTTTTGAAATTTTTTTTGTGAATTTTTTTAAATTATTTTTTTTTAATTTTTTTTTTGAAATTTTTTTTAATTTTTTTTTTTATTTTTTTTAAATTTTTTTTTGAAAATTTTTTTGTTGAAGTTTTTTTTTTTGAAATTTTTTTTTTCGAAAATTTTTTTGAAATTTTTTTTGAATCTTCTTTTTGAAATTTTTTTTTCGAACATTTTTTTGAAATTTTTTTTTAATTTTTTTTTTGAAATTTTTTTTTTGAATTTTTTTTTTCGAAAATTTTTTTGAAATTTTTTTTGAATTTTTTTTTTAAATTTTTTTTTGAAAATTTTTTTTTTGAAATTTTTTTTTGAAATTTTTTTTAAATTTTTTTTTGAAAATTTTTTTTTTAAAATTTTTTTTTTCAATTTTTTTAAATTTTTTTTTAAATTTTTTTTTTGAATTTTTTTTTAAATTTTTATTGAAAATTTTTTTTTTGAAATTTTTTTTTGAAAATTTTTTTCGAATTTTTTTTTCAATTTTTTTTTAAATTTTTTTTTTTTAATTTATTTTTTTTTTAATTTTTTTTATTTTTTTTTTTAATTTTTTTTTAATTTTTTTTTTATTTTTTTAAAATTTTTTTTTGAAAAATTTTTTTTTGAAATTTTTTTTTCGAATTTTTTTTGAAATTTTTTTTTTTTGAAATTTTTTTTTTCGAAAATTTTTTTGAAATTTTTTTTGAATTTTTTTTTTGAAATTTTTTTTTCGAAATTTGTTTTCGAATTTTTTTTTTCAATTTTTTTTAAAAATTTTTTTAATTTTTTTTTAATTTTTTTTTGAAAATTTTTTTTTTTGAAATTTTTTTTTTGAAATTTTTTTTTTCGAAAATTTTTTTGAAAATTTTTTTTTTGAAATTTTTTTAAAATTTTTTTTAAATTTTTTTTTGAAAATTTTTTTTTTGAATTTTTTTTTTTGAATTTTTTTAAAATTTTTTTTGAAAATTTTTTTTTTGAAATTTTTTTTTTTAATTTTTTTTTTTTATTTTTTTTAAATAATTTTTTTTTTAAATTTTTTTTTGAAAATTTTTTTTAAATTTTTTTTTAAATTTTTTTTTTAAATTTTTTTTTCGAAATTTTTTTTGAATTTTTTTTTTAATTTTTTTTTGAAATTTTTTCAAAATTTATTTTTGAAAATTTTTTTTTTAATTTTTTTTTGAAAATTTTTTTTTGAAATTTTTTTTAAAATTTTTTTTTAAATTTTTTTTGAAATTTTTTTTTTATTTTTTTTTAAATTTTTTTTTTAAATTTTTTTTTTGAAATTTTTTTAAAATTTATTTTTGAAAATTTTTTTTTTAAATTTTTTTTTGAAAATTTTTTTTTGAAATTTTTTTAAAAATTTTTTTTAAAATTTTTTTTGAAATTTTTTTTTTCAATTTTTTTTAAATTTTTTTTTATTTTTTTTAAAAATTTTTTTGAAATTTTTTTTTAAATTTTTTTTTAAATTTTTTTTTTTAATTTTTTTTTTGAAATTTTTTTAAAATTTATTTTTGAAAATTTTTTTTTTTAATTTTTTTTTGAAAATTTTTTTTTGAAATTTTTTTAAAAATTTTTTTTGAAAATTTTTTTTTTAAATTTTTTTTTAAATTTTTTTTTAAATTTTTTTTTTTAATTTTTTTTTGAAATTTTTTTAAAATTTATTTTTGAAAATTTTTTTTTAAAATTTTTTTTTGAAAATTTTTTTTGAAATTTTTTTTTAAATTTTTTTAAAAATTTTTTTTGAACATTTTTTTTTTTGAAATTTTTTTAAAATTTTTTTTTTGAAAATTTTTTTTCGAATTTTGTTTTTCATTTTTTTTTTAAATTTTTTTTTTAATTTTTTTTTTGAAATTTTTTTTAAATTTATTTTTGAAAAATTTTTTTTTTTATTTTTTTTTGAAAATTTTTTTTTAAATTTTTTTTAAAATTTTTTTTAAAATTTTTTTTGAATTTTTTTTAAAATTTTTTTTAAATTTTTTTTTAAATTTTTTTTAAAAATTTTTTTGAAAAATTTTTTTTTTTTAATTTTTTTTTCGAAATTTTTTTTGAAATTTTTTTTGTGAATTTTTTTAAATTGTTTTTTTTTGATTTTTTTTTTGAAATTTTTTTTAATTTTTTTTTTTATTTTTTTAAAATTTTTTTTTGAAAATTTTTTTGTTGAAGTTTTTTTTTTTGAAATTTTTTTTTTTGAAAATTTTTTTGAATTTTTTTTTGAATTTTCTTTTTGAAATTTTTTTTTCGAACATTTTTTTGAATTTTTTTTTAAAATTTTTTTTAAAATTTTTTTTTAAATTTTTTTTTTGAAATTTTTTTTTAAATTTTTTGAAATTTTTTTAAATTTTTTTTTTGAAATTTTTTTTTTGAATTTTTTTTTTTCGAAAATTTTTTTGAAATTTTTTTTGAATTTTTTTTTTTAATTTTTTTTTTGAAATTTTTTTTAAATTTTTTTTTGAAAATTTTTTTTTTGAAATTTTTTTTTGAAATTTTTTTTAAATTTTTTTTTGAAAATTTTTTTTTTGAAATTTTTTTTTGAAATTTTTTTAAATTTTTTTTTTAATTTTTTTTTTGAAATATTTTTTAAATTTTTATTGAAAATTTTTTTTTTGAAATTTTTTTTTGAAAATTTTTTTTTTGAAATTTTTTTTTTCAATTTTTTTTAAATTTTTTTTTGAAAATTTTTTTTTTGAAAATTTTTTTTTCAATTTTTTTAAAATTTTTTTTTAAATTTTTTTTTTGAAATTTTTTTTTTCAATTTTTTTTAAATTTTTTTTAAAATTTTTTTTTTTGAAATTTTTTTTCAATTTTTTTTTTTTTTTTTTAAATTTTTTCGAAAATTTTTTTTTTCAATTTTTTTTAAAAATTTTTTTTTTATTTTTTTTTTGAAATTTTTTTTTTAATTTATTTTTGAAAATTTTTTTTTAAAATTTTTTTTTGAAAATTTTTTTTTGAAATTTTTTTTAAAATTTTTTTTAAAATTTTTTTTGAATTTTTTTTTCAATTTTTTTTAAATTTTTTTTTTAATTTTTTTTTTAAATTTTTTTGAAATTTTTTTTTTTAATTTTTTTTTCGAAATTTTTTTTCGAATTTTTTTTTCAAATTTTTTAAAATTTTTTTTTTATTTTTTTAAAAATTTTTTTTGAAAATTTTTTTTTTTGAAATTTTTTTTTGAAATTTTTTTAAAATTTTTTTTTTATTTTTTTTTTATTTTTTTAAAAATTTTTTTTGAAATTTTTTTTTCTGAAATTTCTTTAAAAATTTTTTTTGAAATTTTTTTTTTCGAAAATTTTTTTGAAATTTTTTTTGAATTTATTTTTTGAAAATTTTTTTTTCGAATTTTTTTTTCAATTTTTTTTTAAATTTTTTTTTAAATTTTTTTTTTGAAAATTTTTTTTTCGAAATTTTTTTTCGAATTTTTTTTTTCAATTTTTTTAAAAAATTTTTTTTCGAATTTTTTTTTCAATTTTTTTGAATTTTTTTTTTTTTAATTTTTTTTAAATTTTTTTTGAAAATTTTTTTTTTTAAATTTTTTTTTAAATTTTTTTTTTAATTTTTTTTTTAATTTTTTTTTTGAAATTTTTTTAAAATTTATTTTTGAAAATTTTTTTTTTAAATTTTTTTTTGAAAATTTTTTTTTGAAATTTTTTTTAAAATTTTTTTTTAAATTTTTTTTGAAATTTTTTTTTTCAATTTTTTTTCAATTTTTTTTTATTTTTTTTTAAATTTTTTTTGAAAATTTTTTTTTTTAATTTTTTTTGAAAATTTTTTTTTTGAAAATTTTTTTTTAAAATTTTTTTTTTAATTTTTTTTAAATTTTTTTTTTAAATTTTTTTTTGAAATTTTTTTAAAATTTATTTTTGAAAATTTTTTTTTTAAATTTTTTTTTGAAAATTTTTTTTTGAAATTTTTTTTAAAATTTTTTTTAAAATTTTTTTTGAACATTTTTTTTTTTTCAATTTTTTTTAAATTTTTTTTAAAATTTTTTTTTTTGAAATTTTTTTTCAATTTTTTTTTTATTTTTGAAATTTTTTTTAGAAAATTAATTTTATTTTAATTTTTTTTTCTAAATTTTTTTTGAATTTTTTTTTCAAATTTTTTAAATTTTTTTTTTTTAAATTTTTTCGAAAATTTTTTTTTTCAATTTTTTTTAAAAATTTTTTTTTTTATTTTTTTTTTTGAAATTTTTTTTTAAATTTATTTTTGAAAATTTTTTTTAAAAATTTTTTTTTGAAAATTTTTTTTTGAAATTTTTTTTAAAATTTTTTTTAAAATTTTTTTTGAATTTTTTTTTCAATTTTTTTTAAATTTTTTTTTTAATTTTTTTTTTAAATTTTTTTGAAATTTTTTTTTTTAATTTTTTTTTCGAAATTTTTTTTCGAATTTTTTTTTCAAATTTTTTAAAATTTTTTTTTTATTTTTTTAAAAATTTTTTTTGAAAATTTTTTTTTTTGAAATTTTTTTTTGAAATTTTTTTAAAATTTTTTTTTTATTTTTTTTTTATTTTTTTTTAATTTTTTTTAAAATTTTTTTTGAAATTTTTTTTTCTGAAATTTCTTTAAAAATTTTTTTTGAAATTTTTTTTTTCGAAAATTTTTTTGAAATTTTTTTTGAATTTATTTTTTGAAAATTTTTTTTTCGAATTTTTTTTTCAATTTTTTTTTAAAATTTTTTTTTAAATTTTTTTTTTGAAAATTTTTTTTTCAAAATTTTTTTTCGAATTTTTTTTTTCAATTTTTTTAAAAAATTTTTTTTCGAATTTTTTTTTCAATTTTTTTGAATTTTTTTTTTTTTAATTTTTTTAAAATTTTTTTTGAAAATTTTTTTTTTTTAATTTTTTTTTAGAAATTTTTTTTCGAATTTTTTTTGGAAATTTTTTCTGATTTTTTTAAAATTTTTTTTTAAATTTTTTTTCTTGAAAATTTTTTTTCGAATTTTTTTAAAAAAATTTTTTCTTAATTTTTTTTGAAATTTTTTTTGAAATTTTTTTTTTAAATTTTTTTTTCGAATTTTTTTTTGAATTTTTTTTTCAATTTTTTTTTAAATTTTTTTTGTGAATTTTTTTAAATTGTTTTTTTTTTATTTTTTTTTGAAATTTTTTTTTATTTTTTTTTTTATTTTTTTAAAATTTTTTTTTGAAAATTTTTTTGTTGAAGTTTTTTTTTTTGAAATTTTTTTTTTCGAAAATTTTTTTGAAATTTTTTTTGAATTTTCTTTTTGAAATTTTTTTTTCGAACATTTTTTTGAATTTTTTTTTTAAATTTTTTTTAAAATTTTTTTTTTAATTTTTTTTTTGAAATTTTTTTTCAATTTTTTTGAAATTTTTTTTAAAATTTTTTTTAAAATTTTTTTTGAATTTTTTTTAAAATTTTTTTTAAATTTTTTTTTAAATTTTTTTTTTAAATTTTTTTGAAAATTTTTTTTTTTTTATTTTTTTTTCGAAATTTTTTTTGAAATTTTTTTTCAATTTTTTTTTGAAATTTTTTTTGTGAATTTTTTTAAATTGTTTTTTTTGATTTTTTTTTTGAAATTTTTTTTAATTTTTTTTTTTATTTTTTTAAAATTTTTTTTTGAAAATTTTTTTGTTGAAGTTTTTTTTTTTGAAATTTTTTTTTTCCAAAATTTTTTAGAAATTTTTTTTGAATTTTCTTTTTGAAATTTTTTTTTCGAACATTTTTTTGAATTTTTTTTAAAAATTTTTTTTAAAATTTTTTTTTAAATTTTTTTTTTGAAATTTTTTTTTGAAATTTTTTTTAAATTTTTTTTGAAAATTTTTTTTTTGAAATTTTTTTTTTCAATTTTTTTAAATTTTTTTTTTAATTTTTTTTTTGAAATATTTTTTAAATTTTTATTGAAAATTTTTTTTTTGAAATTTTTCTTTGAAAATTTTTTTTTTGAAATTTTTTTTTTCAATTTTTTTTAAATTTTTTTTTGAAAATTTTTTTTTTGAAATTTTTTTTTGAAATTTTTTTTAAATTTTTTTTTGAAAATTTTTTTTTTGAAATTTTTTTTTTTCAATTTTTTTAAATTTTTTTTTTAATTTTTTTTTTGAAATATTTTTTAAATTTTTATTGAAAAATTTTTTTTTGAAATTTTTTTTTGGAAATTTTTTTTTTGAAATTTTTTTTTCAATTTTTTTTAAATTTTTTTTTGAAAATTTTTTTTTTGAAATTTTTTTTTTCAATTTTTTTAAAATTTTTTTTTAAAATTTTTTTTTTGAAATTTTTTTTTTCAATTTTTTTTAAATTTTTTTTAAAAATTTTTTTTTTGAAATTTTTTTTCAATTTTTTTTTATTTTTGAAAATTTTTTTAGAAAATTAATTTTATTTTAATTTTTTTTTCTAAATTTTTTTTCGAATTTTTTTTTCAAATTTTTTAAATTTTTTTTTTTTTTTCAATTTTTTTTAAAATTTTTTTTTTTTATTTTTTTTTTTGAAATTTTTTTTTAAATTTATTTTTGAAAATTTTTTTTTAAAATTTTTTTTTGAAAATTTTTTTTTGAAATTTTTTTTTAAATTTTTTTTAAAATTTTTTTTGAATTTTTTTTTCAATTTTTTTTAAATTTTTTTTTAATTTTTTTTTTAAATTTTTTTGAAATTTTTTTTTTTAATTTTTTTTTCGAAATTTTTTTTCGAATTTTTTTTTCAAATTTTTTAAAATTTTTTTTTTTATTTTTTTAAAAAATTTTTTTGAAAATTTTTTTTTTTGAAATTTTTTTTTGAAATTTTTTTAAAAATTTTTTTTTATTTTTTTTTTATTTTTTTTTATTTTTTTTAAAATTTTTTTTGAAATTTTTTTTTCTGAAATTTCTTTAAAAATTTTTTTTGAAATTTTTTTTTTCGAAAATTTTTTTGAAATTTTTTTTGAATTTATTTTTTGAAAATTTTTTTTTCGAATTTTTTTTTCAATTTTTTTTTAAATTTTTTTTTAAATTTTTTTTTTGAAAATTTTTTTTTCGAAATTTTTTTTCGAATTTTTTTTTTCAATTTTTTTAAAAAATTTTTTTTCGAATTTTTTTTTCAATTTTTTTGAATTTTTTTTTTTAAATTTTTTTTAAATTTTTTTTGAAAATTTTTTTTTTTTAATTTTTTTTTAGAAATTTTTTTTCGAATTTTTTTTGGAAATTTTTTCTGATTTTTTTTAAATTTTTTTTTAAATTTTTTTTCTTGAAAATTTTTTTTCGAATTTTTTTAAAAAAATTTTTTCTTAATTTTTTTTTTGAAATTTTTTTTGAAATTTTTTTTTTTTAATTTTTTTTTCGAATTTTTTTTTGAATTTTTTTTTCAATTTTTTTTTGAAATTTTTTTTGTGAATTTTTTTAAATTGTTTCTTTTTATTTTTTTTTTGAAATTTTTTTTAATTTTTTTTTTTAATTTTTTTAAAATTTTTTTTTGAAAATTTTTTTGTTGAAGTTTTTTTTTTTGAAATTTTTTTTTTCGAAAATTTTTTTGAAATTTTTTTTGAATTTTCTTTTTGAAATTTTTTTTTCGAACATTTTTTTGAATTTTTTTTTTAAATTTTTTTTAAAATTTTTTTTTTAATTTTTTTTTTGAAATTTTTTTTTCAATTTTTTTGAAATTTTTTTTAAATTTTTTTTTTGAAATTTTTTTTTTGAATTTTTTTTTTCGAAAATTTTTTTGAAATTTTTTTTGAATTTTTTTTTTAAATTTTTTTTTTGAAATTTTTTTTAAATTTTTTTTTGAAAATTTTTTTTTTGAAATTTTTTTTTGAAATTTTTTTTAAATTTTTTTTTGAAAATTTTTTTTTTGAAATTTTTTTTTCAATTTTTTTAAATTTTTTTTTTAATTTTTTTTTTGAAATTTTTTTTAAATTTTTATTGAAAATTTTTTTTTTGAAATTTTTTTTTGAAAATTTTTTTCGAATTTTTTTTTAAATTTTTTTTTAAATTTTTTTTTTTTAATTTATTTTTTTTTTAATTTTTTTTATTTTTTTTTTAAATTTTTTTTTAATTTTTTTTTTATTTTTTTAAAATTTTTTTTTGAAAATTTTTTTTTTGAAATTTTTTTTTCGAAATTTTTTTGAAATTTTTTTTTTTGAAATTTTTTTTTTCGAAAATTTTTTTGAATTTTTTTTTTAATTTTTTTTTTGAAATTTTTTTAAAATTTATTTTTGAAAATTTTTTTTTTTAATTTTTTTTCGAAATTTTTTTTTTGAAATTTTTTTTAAAATTTTTTTTGAAATTTTTTTTTTAAATTTTTTTTAAATTTTTTTTAATTTTTTTTCAAATTTTTTTTGAAAATTTTTTTTTTTAAATTTTTTTTTGAAAATTTTTTTTTTGAAATTTTTTTTTTAAAATTTTTTTTAAATTTTTTCTTAAATTTTTTTTTTAAATTTTTTTTTTGAAATTTTTTTAAAATTTATTTTTGAAAATTTTTTTTGAAAATTTTTTTTTGAAAATTTTTTTTTGAAAATTTTTTTTTTTGAAATTTTTTTTTTAATTTTTTTTAAATTTTTTTTTTGAAATTTTTTTTTTGAAATTTTTTTTAAATTTTTATTGAAAATTTTTTTTTTGAAATTTTTTTTTGAAAATTTTTTTCGAATTTTTTTTTCAATTTTTTTTTAAATTTTTTTTTTTTAATTTATTTTTTTTTTAATTTTTTTTATTTTTTTTTTATTTTTTTTTAATTTTTTTTTTATTTTTTTAAAATTTTTTTTTGAACATTTTTTTTTTGAAATTTTTTTTTCGAAATTTTTTTGAAATTTTTTTTTTCGAAAATTTTTTTGAAATTTTTTTTGAATTTTTTTTTTGAAATTTTTTTTTCGAAATTTGTTTTCGAATTTTTTTTTTCAATTTTTTTTAAAAATTTTTTTAATTTTTTTTTTATTTTTTTTTGAAAATTTTTTTTTTTGAAATTTTTTTTTTTGAAATTTTTTTTTTTCGAAAATTTTTTTGAAAATTTTTATTTTGAAATTTTTTTGAAATTTTTTTAAAATTTTTTTTAAATTTTTTTTTGAAAATTTTTTTTTTTAATTTTTTTTTTTGAATTTTTTTTAAATTTTTTTTGAAAATTTTTTTTTTGAAATTATTTTTTTTAATTTTTTTTTTTAATTTTTTTTAAATAATTTTTTTTTTAAATTTTTTTTTGAAAATTTTTTTTTGAAATTTTTTTAAAAATTTTTTTTTAAATTTTTTTTGAAAATTTTTTTTTTTTAATTTTTTTTTGAAAATTTTTTTTTTGAAAATTTTTTTTTAAAATTTTTTTTAAATTTTTTTTTAAATTTTTTTTTTTTATTTTTTTTTCGAAATTTTTTTTGAATTTTTTTTTTAATTTTTTTTTGAAATTTTTTCAAAATTTATTTTTGAAAATTTTTTTTTAAATTTTTTTTTGAAAATTTTTTTTTGAAATTTTTTTTAAAATTTTTTTTAAAATTTTTTTTGAAATTTTTTTTTTAATTTTTTTTTAAATTTTTTTTTTTAATTTTTTTTTTGAAATTTTTTTAAATTTTTTTTTTGAAATTTTTTTTTCGAATTTTGTTTTTCATTTTTTTTTTAAATTTTTTTTTTAATTTTTTTTTTGAAATTTTTTTTAAATTTATTTTTGAAAATTTTTTTTTTTTATTTTTTTTTGAAATTTTTTTTTTAAAATTTTTTTTAAAATTTTTTTTAAAATTTTTTTTGAATTTTTTTTAAAATTTTTTTTAAATTTTTTTTTAAATTTTTTTTTTTTTAATTTTTTTTTCGAAATTTTTTTTGAAATTTTTTTTCAATTTTTTTTTGAAATTTTTTTTGTGAATTTTTTTAAATTGTTTTTTTTGATTTTTTTTTTGAAATTTTTTTTAATTTTTTTTTTTATTTTTTTAAAATTTTTTTTTGAAAATTTTTTTGTTGAAGTTTTTTTTTTGAAATTTTTTTTTTCGAAAATTTTTTTGAAATTTTTTTTGAATTTTTTTTTTGAAATTTTTTTTTAAATTTTTTTTTTGAAATTTTTTTTTAAATTTTTTGAAATTTTTTTAAATTTTTTTTTTGAAATTTTTTTTTTGAATTTTTTTTTTCGAAAATTTTTTTGAAATTTTTTTTGAATTTTTTTTTTAAATTTTTTTTTTGAAATTATTTTTAAATTTTTTTTTGAAAATTTTTTTTTTTGAAATTTTTTTTTGAAATTTTTTTTAAATTTTTTTTTGAAAATTTTTTTTTTGAAATTTTTTTTTTCAATTTTTTTAAATTTTTTTTTTAATTTTTTTTTTGAAATATTTTTTAAATTTTTATTGAAAATTTTTTTTTTGAAATTTTTTTTTGAAAATTTTTTTTTGAAATTTTTTTTTTCAATTTTTTTTAAATTTTTTTTTGAAAATTTTTTTTTTGAAATTTTTTTTTTCAATTTTTTTAAAATTTTTTTTTAAATTTTTTTTTTGAAATTTTTTTTTTCAATTTTTTTAAAATTTTTTTTAAAAATTTTTTTTTTGAAATTTTTTTTCAATTTTTTTTTTATTTTTGAAAATTTTTTTAGAAAATTAATTTTATTTTAATTTTTTTTTCTAAATTTTTTTTCGAATTTTTTTTTCAAATTTTTTAAATTTTTTTTTTTTTTTTTTTCAATTTTTTTTAAAAATTTTTTTTTTTATTTTTTTTTTTGAAATTTTTTTTTAAATTTATTTTTGAAAATTTTTTTTTTAAATTTTTTTTTGAAAATTTTTTTTTGAAATTTTTTTTAAAATTTTTTTTAAAATTTTTTTTGAATTTTTTTTTCAATTTTTTTTAAATTTTTTTTTTAATTTTTTTTTTAAATTTTTTTGAAATTTTTTTTTTTAATTTTTTTTTCGAAATTTTTTTTCGAATTTTTTTTTCAAATTTTTTAAAATTTTTTTTTTTATTTTTTTAAAAATTTTTTTTGAAAATTTTTTTTTTTGAAATTTTTTTTTGAAATTTTTTAAAAATTTTTTTTTTATTTTTTTTTTATTTTTTTTTTATTTTTTTTTAAATTTTTTTTGAAATTTTTTTTTCTGAAATTTCTTTAAAAATTTTTTTTGAAATTTTTTTTTTCGAAAATTTTTTTGAAATTTTTTTTGAATTTATTTTTTGAAAATTTTTTTTTCGAATTTTTTTTTCAATTTTTTTTTAAATTTTTTTTTAAATTTTTTTTTTGAAAATTTTTTTTTCGAAATTTTTTTTCGAATTTTTTTTTTCAATTTTTTTAAAAAATTTTTTTTCGAATTTTTTTTTCAATTTTTTTGAATTTTTTTTTTTTTAATTTTTTTTAAATTTTTTTTGAAAATTTTTTTTTTTTAATTTTTTTTTAGAAATTTTTTTTCGAATTTTTTTTGGAAATTTTTTCTGATTTTTTTTAAATTTTTTTTCTTGAAAATTTTTTTTCGAATTTTTTTTAAAAAATTTTTTCTTAATTTTTTTTTTGAAATTTTTTTTGAAATTTTTTTTTTTTAATTTTTTTTTCGAATTTTTTTTTGAATTTTTTTTTCAATTTTTTTTTGAAATTTTTTTTGTGAATTTTTTTAAATTGTTTTTTTTTATTTTTTTTTTGAAATTTTTTTTAATTTTTTTTTTTATTTTTTTAAAATTTTTTTTTGAAAATTTTTTTGTTGAAGTTTTTTTTTTTGAAATTTTTTTTTTCGAAAATTTTTTTGAAATTTTTTTTGAATTTTCTTTTTGAAATTTTTTTTTCGAACATTTTTTTGAATTTTTTTTTAAAATTTTTTTTAAAATTTTTTTTTAATTTTTTTTTTTGAAATTTTTTTTCAATTTTTTTGAAATTTTTTTTAAATTTTTTTTTTGAAATTTTTTTTTTGAATTTTTTTTTTCGAAAATTTTTTTGAAATTTTTTTTGAATTTTTTTTTAAAATTTTTTTTTTGAAATTTTTTTTAAATTTTTTTTTGAAAATTTTTTTTTTGAAATTTTTTTCTGAAATTTTTTTTAAATTTTTTTTTGAAAATTTTTTTTTTGAAATTTTTTTTTTCAATTTTTTTAAATTTTTTTTTTAATTTTTTTTTGAAATTTTTTTAAAATTTCTATTGAAAATTTTTTTTTTTCAATTTTTTTTTAAATTTTTTTTTTTTAATTTATTTTTTTTTAATTTTTTTTATTTTTTTTTTTAATTTTTTTAAATTTTTTTTTTATTTTTTTAAAATTTTTTATTGAAAATTTTTTTTTTGAAATTTTTTTTTCGAAATTTTTTTGAAATTTTTTTTTTTGAAATTTTTTTTTTCGAAAATTTTTTTTCGAAATTTTTAAAAAAAATTTTTTCTTAATTTTTTTTTTGAAATTTTTTTTGAATTTTTTTTTTTTTATTTTTTTTTCGAATTTTTTTTTGAATTTTTTTTTCAATTTTTTTTTGAAATTTTTTTTGTGAATTTTTTTAAATTGTTTTTTTTTTATTTTTTTTTTGAAATTTTTTTTAATTTTTTTTTTTATTTTTTTAAAATTTTTTTTTGAAAATTTTTTTGTTGAAGTTTTTTTTTTTGAAATTTTTTTTTTCGAAAATTTTTTTGAAATTTTTTTTGAATCTTCTTTTTGAAATTTTTTTTTCGAACATTTTTTTGAAATTTTTTTAAAATTTTTATTTTGAAATTTTTTTTTTGAATTTTGTTTTTCGAAAATTTTTTTGAAATTTTTTTTAAATTTTTTTTTGAAAATTTTTTTTTTGAAATTTTTTTTTGAAATTTTTTTTAAATTTTTTTTTGAAAATTTTTTTTTTGAAATTTTTTTTTTCAATTTTTTTAAATTTTTTTTTTAATTTTTTTTTTGAAATTTTTTTAAAATTTTTATTGAAAATTTTTTTTTTGAAATTTTTTTTTGAAAATTTTTTTCGAATTTTTTTTTCAATTTTTTTTTTAATTTTTTTTTTTTTAATTTATTTTTTTTTTAATTTTTTTTATTTTTTTTTTTAATTTTTTTTAAATTTTTTTTTTATTTTTTTAAAATTTTTTTTTGAAAATTTTTTTTTTCGAAATTTTTTTGAAATTTTTTTTTTTGAAATTTTTTTTTTCGAAAATTTTTTTGAAATTTTTTTTGAATTTTTTTTTTGAAATTTTTTTTTCGAAAATTGTTTTCGAATTTTTTTTTTCAATTTTTTTTAAAAATTTTTTTAATTTTTTTTTTATTTTTTTTTGAAAATTTTTTTTTTTGAAATTTTTTTTTTTGAAATTTTTTTTTTCGAAAATTTTTTTGAAAATTTTTTTTTTGAAATTTTTTTAAAATTTTTTTTAAATTTTTTTTTGAAAATTTTTTTTTTGAATTTTTTTTTTTGAATTTTTTTAAAATTTTTTTTGAAAATTTTTTTTTTGAAAATTTTTTTTTTAATTTTTTTTTTTAATTTTTTTTAAATAATTTTTTTTTTTTATTTTTTTTTGAAAATTTTTTTTTGAAATTTTTTAAAAAATTTTTTTTAAAATTTTTTTTGAAAATTTTTTTTTTTTAATTTTTTTTTGAAAATTTTTTTTTTGAAAATTTTTTTTTAAAATTTTTTTAAATTTTTTTTTAAATTTTTTTTTTTAATTTTTTTTTCGAAATTTTTTTTGAATTTTTTTTTTTATTTTTTTTTGAAATTTTTTCAAAATTTATTTTTGAAAATTTTTTTTTTAATTTTTTTTTGAAAATTTTTTTTTGAAATTTTTTTTAAAATTTTTTTTTAAATTTTTTTTGAAATTTTTTTAAAATTTTTTTTTAAATTTTTTTTTTTAATTTTTTTTTTGAAATTTTTTTAAAATTTATTTTTGAAAATTTTTTTTTTTAATTTTTTTTTGAAAATTTTTTTTTGAAATTTTTTTTAAAATTTTTTTTAAAATTTTTTTTGAAATTTTTTTTTTCAATTTTTTTTAAATTTTTTTTTATTTTTTTTAAAATTTTTTTTGAAATTTTTTTTTTTTTAATTTTTTTTGAAAATTTTTTTTTTGAAAATTTTTTTGAATTTTTTTTTGAATCTTCTTTTTGAAATTTTTTTTTCGAACATTTTTTTGAAATTTTTTTAAAATTTTTTTTTTGAAATTTTTTTTTTGAATTTTTTTTTTCGAAAATTTTTTTGAAATTTTTTTTAAATTTTTTTTTGAAAATTTTTTTTTTGAAATTTTTTTTTGAAATTTTTTTTAAATTTTTTTTTGAAAATTTTTTTTTTGAAATTTTTTTTTTCAATTTTTTTAAATTTTTTTTTTAATTTTTTTTTTGAAATTTTTTTAAAATTTTTATTGAAAATTTTTTTTTTGAAATTTTTTTTTGAAAATTTTTTTCGAATTTTTTTTTCAATTTTTTTTTAAATTTTTTTTTTTTTAATTTATTTTTTTTTTAATTTTTTTAATTTTTTTTTTTTAATTTTTTTTAAATTTTTTTTTTATTTTTTTAAAATTTTTTTTTGAAAATTTTTTTTTTGAATTTTTTTTTTCGAAATTTTTTTGAAATTTTTTTTTTTGAAATTTTTTTTTTCGAAAATTTTTTTGAAATTTTTTTTGAATTTTTTTTTTGAAATTTTTTTTTCGAAAATTGTTTTCGAATTTTTTTTTTCAATTTTTTTTAAAAATTTTTTTAATTTTTTTTTTATTTTTTTTTGAAAATTTTTTTTTTTGAAATTTTTTTTTTGAAATTTTTTTTTTTTCGAAAATTTTTTTGAAAATTTTTTTTTTGAAATTTTTTTAAAATTTTTTTTAAATTTTTTTTTGAAAATTTTTTTTTTGAATTTTTTTTTTTGAATTTTTTTTTAAATTTTTTTTGAAAATTTTTTTTTTGAAATTTTTTTTTTTAATTTTTTTTTTTAATTTTTTTTAAATAATTTTTTTTTTAATTTTTTTTTGAAAATT
>OX101825.2:29777070-29784570 GCA_944452925.2 Chrysolina oricalcia | reverse complement strand
TTTTTAAATTTTTTTTCTTGAAAATTTTTTTTCGAATTTTTTAAAAAAAATTTTTTCTTAATTTTTTTTTTGAAATTTTTTTTGAAATTTTTTTTTTTTAATTTTTTTTTCGAATTTTTTTTTGAATTTTTTTTTCAATTTTTTTTTGAAATTTTTTTTGTGAATTTTTTTAAATTGTTTTTTTTTATTTTTTTTTTGAAATTTTTTTTAATTTTTTTTTTTATTTTTTTAAAATTTTTTTTTGAAAATTTTTTTGTTGAAGTTTTTTTTTTTGAAATTTTTTTTTTCGAAAATTTTTTTGAAATTTTTTTTGAATTTTCTTTTTGAAATTTTTTTTTCGAACATTTTTTTGAATTTTTTTTTAAAATTTTTTTTAAAATTTTTTTTTAAATTTTTTTTTTGAAATTTTTTTTCAATTTTTTTGAAATTTTTTTTAAATTTTTTTTTTGAAATTTTTTTTTTGAATTTTTTTTTTCGAAAATTTTTTTGAAATTTTTTTTGAATTTTTTTTTTAAATTTTTTTTTGAAATTTTTTTTAAATTTTTTTTTGAAAATTTTTTTTTTGAAATTTTTTTCTGAAATTTTTTTTAAATTTTTTTTTGAAAATTTTTTTTTTGAAATTTTTTTTTTCAATTTTTTTAAATTTTTTTTTTAATTTTTTTTTTGAAATTTTTTTTCAATTTTTTTGAAATTTTTTTTAAATTTTTTTTTTGAAATTTTTTTTTTGAATTTTTTTTTTCGAAAATTTTTTTGAAATTTTTTTTGAATTTTTTTTTTAAATTTTTTTTTTGAAATTTTTTTTAAATTTTTTTTTGAAAATTTTTTTTTTGAAATTTTTTTCTGAAATTTTTTTTAAATTTTTTTTTGAAAATTTTTTTTTTGAAATTTTTTTTTTCAATTTTTTTAAATTTTTTTTTTAATTTTTTTTTTGAAATTTTTTTAAAATTTTTATTGAAAATTTTTTTTTTGAAATTTTTTTTTGAAAATTTTTTTCGAATTTTTTTTTCAATTTTTTTTTAAATTTTTTTTTTTTAATTTATTTTTTTTTTAATTTTTTTTATTTTTTTTTTAATTTTTTTTAATTTTTTTTTTATTTTTTTAAAATTTTTTTTTGAAAATTTTTTTTTTGAAATTTTTTTTTCGAAATTTTTTTGAAATTTTTTTTTTTGAAATTTTTTTTTTCGAAAATTTTTTTTCGAATTTTTTTAAAAAAATTTTTTCTTAATTTTTTTTTTGAAATTTTTTTTGAATTTTTTTTTTTTTTATTTTTTTTTCGAATTTTTTTTTGAATTTTTTTTTCAATTTTTTTTTGAAATTTTTTTTGTGAATTTTTTTAAATTGTTTTTTTTTTATTTTTTTTTGAAATTTTTTTTAATTTTTTTTTTTATTTTTTTAAAATTTTTTTTTGAAAATTTTTTTGTTGAAGTTTTTTTTTTTGAAATTTTTTTTTTCGAAAATTTTTTTGAAATTTTTTTTGAATCTTCTTTTTGAAATTTTTTTTTCGAACATTTTTTTGAAATTTTTTCAAAATTTTTTTTTTGAAATGTTTTTTTTGAATTTTTTTTTTCGAAAATTTTTTTGAAATTTTTTTTGAATTTTTTTTTTAAATTTTTTTTTTGAAATTTTTTTTAAATTTTTTTTTGAAAATTTTTTTTTTGAAATTTTTTTTTGAAATTTTTTTTAAATTTTTTTTTGAAAATTTTTTTTTTGAAATTTTTTTTTTCAATTTTTTTAAATTTTTTTTTTAATTTTTTTTTTGAAATTTTTTTAAAATTTTTATTGAAAATTTTTTTTTTGAAATTTTTTTTTGAAAATTTTTTTCGAATTTTTTTTTCAATTTTTTTTTAAATTTTTTTTTTTTTAATTTATTTTTTTTTTAATTTTTTTTATTTTTTTTTTTAATTTTTTTTTAATTTTTTTTTTATTTTTTTAAAATTTTTTTTTGAAAATTTTTTTTTTGAAATTTTTTTTTCGAAATTTTTTTGAAATTTTTTTTTTTGAAATTTTTTTTTTCGAAAATTTTTTTGAAATTTTTTTTGAATTTTTTTTTTGAAATTTTTTTTTCGAAATTTGTTTTCGAATTTTTTTTTTCAATTTTTTTTAAAAATTTTTTTAATTTTTTTTTAATTTTTTTTTGAAAATTTTTTTTTTTGAAATTTTTTTTTTTGAAATTTTTTTTTTTCGAAAATTTTTTTGAAAATTTTTTTTTGAAATTTTTTTAAAATTTTTTTTAAATTTTTTTTTGAAAATTTTTTTTTTGAATTTTTTTTTTGAATTTTTTTTAAATTTTTTTTGAAAATTTTTTTTTTGAAATTTTTTTTTTTAATTTTTTTTTTAATTTTTTTTAAATAATTTTTTTTTTAAATTTTTTTTTGAAAATTTTTTTTTGAAATTTTTTTTAAAAATTTTTTTTTAAATTTTTTTTGAAAATTTTTTTTTTTAATTTTTTTTTGAAAATTTTTTTTTTGAAAATTTTTTTTTTAAATTTTTTTTAAATTTTTTTTTAAATTTTTTTTTTTAATTTTTTTTTCGAAATTTTTTTTGAATTTTTTTTTTTTTTTTTTTGAAATTTTTTCAAAATTTTTTTTTGAAAATTTTTTTTTTGAAAATTTTTTTTTGAAAATTTTTTTTTGAAAATTTTTTTTTGAAATTTTTTTTAAAATTTTTTTTTAAATTTTTTTTGAAATTTTTTTTAAATTTTTTTTTAAATTTTTTTTTTTAATTTTTTTTTTGAAATTTTTTTAAAATTTATTTTTGAAAATTTTTTTTTTAATTTTTTTTTGAAATTTTTTTTTTGAAATTTTTTTTAAAATTTTTTTTTAAATTTTTTTTGAATTTTTTTTTTTCAATTTTTTTTAAATTTTTTTTTATTTTTTTTAAAATTTTTTTTTTAAATTTTTTTTTTTTAATTTTTTTTGAAAATTTTTTTTTTGAAAATTTTTTTTTTAAATTTTTTTTTTAATTTTTTTTTTAAATTTTTTTTTTAAATTTTTTTTTCGAAATTTTTTTTGAATTTTTTTTTTTATTTTTTTTTGAAATTTTTTCAAAATTTATTTTTGAAAATTTTTTTTTAAATTTTTTTTTGAAAATTTTTTTTTGAAATTTTTTTTAAATTTTTTTTTAAATTTTTTTTTTTAATTTTTTTTTTGAAATTTTTTTAAAATTTATTTTTGAAAATTTTTTTTTTAATTTTTTTTTGAAAATTTTTTTTTGAAATTTTTTTAAAAATTTTTTTTAAAATTTTTTTTGAAATTTTTTTTTTCAATTTTTTTTAAATTTTTTTTTATTTTTTTTAAAATTTTTTTTGAAAATTTTTTTTTTTTAATTTTTTTTGAAAATTTTTTTTTTGAAAATTTTTTTTTTAAATTTTTTTTTTAATTTTTTTTTTGAAATTTTTTTAAAATTTATTTTTGAAAATTTTTTTTTTAAATTTTTTTTTGAAAATTTGTTTTTGAATTTTTTTTTTAAATTTTTTTTAAAATTTTTTTTGAACATTTTTTTTTTTGAAATCTTTTTAAAATTTTTTTTAAATTTTTTTTTTGAAAATTTTTTTTCGAATTTTGTTTTTCATTTTTTTTTTAAATTTTTTTTTTAATTTTTTTTTTGAAATTTTTTTTAAATTTATTTTTGAAAAATTTTTTTTTTATTTTTTTTTGAAAATTTTTTTTTTAAATTTTTTTTAAAATTTTTTTTAAAATTTTTTTTGAATTTTTTTTAAAATTTTTTTTAAATTTTTTTTTTAATTTTTTTTTTAAATTTTTTTGAAATTTTTTTTTTTTTTATTTTTTTTTCGAAATTTTTTTTGAAATTTTTTTTGTGAATTTTTTTAAATTGTTTTTTTTGATTTTTTTTTTGAAATTTTTTTTAATTTTTTTTTTTATTTTTTTAAAATTTTTTTTTGAAAATTTTTTTGTTGAAGTTTTTTTTTTTGAAATTTTTTTTTTTAAATTTTTTTTTTAAATTTTTTTTTTGAAATTTTTTTTAAAATTTTTTGAAATTTTTTTAAATTTTTTTTTTTAAATTTTTTTTTTAAATTTTTTTTTCGAAATTTTTTTTGAATTTTTTTTTTTATTTTTTTTTGAAATTTTTTCAAAATTTATTTTTGAAAATTTTTTTTTAAATTTTTTTTTGAAAATTTTTTTTTGAAATTTTTTTTAAAATTTTTTTTAAAATTTTTTTTGAAATTTTTTTTAAATTTTTTTTTAAATTTTTTTTTTTAATTTTTTTTTTGAAATTTTTTTAAAATTTATTTTTGAAAATTTTTTTTTTAATTTTTTTTTGAAAATTTTTTTTTGAAATTTTTTTTAAAATTTTTTTTAAAATTTTTTTTGAAATTTTTTTTTTCAATTTTTTTTAAATTTTTTTTTTTTTTTTTTTAAATTTTTTTTGAAAATTTTTTTTTTTTAATTTTTTTTGAAAATTTTTTTTTTGAAAATTTTTTTTTTAAATTTTTTTTTTAATTTTTTTTTTGAAATTTTTTTAAAATTTATTTTTGAAAATTTTTTTTTTTAATTTTTTTTTGAAAATTTGTTTTTGAATTTTTTTTTTAAATTTTTTTTAAAATTTTTTTTGAACATTTTTTTTTTTGAAATCTTTTTAAAATTTTTTTTAAATTTTTTTTTTGAAAATTTTTTTTCGAATTTTGTTTTTCATTTTTTTTTTAAATTTTTTTTTTAATTTTTTTTTTGAAATTTTTTTTAAATTTATTTTTGAAAAATTTTTTTTTTATTTTTTTTTGAAAATTTTTTTTTTAAATTTTTTTTAAAATTTTTTTTAAAATTTTTTTTGAATTTTTTTTAAAATTTTTTTTAAATTTTTTTTTTAATTTTTTTTTTAAATTTTTTTGAAAATTTTTTTTTTTTTATTTTTTTTTCGAAATTTTTTTTGAAATTTTTTTTGTGAATTTTTTTAAATTGTTTTTTTTGATTTTTTTTTTGAAATTTTTTTTAATTTTTTTTTTATTTTTTTAAAATTTTTTTTTGAAAATTTTTTTGTTGAAGTTTTTTTTTTTGAAATTTTTTTTTTTAAATTTTTTTTTTAAATTTTTTTTTTGAAATTTTTTTTAAAATTTTTTGAAATTTTTTTAAATTTTTTTTTTGAAATTTTTTTTTTGAATTTTTTTTTTCGAAAATTTTTTTGAAATTTTTTTTGAATTTTTTTTTTAAATTTTTTTTTTGAAATTTTTTTTAAATTTTTTTTTGAAAATTTTTTTTTTGAAATTTTTTTTTGAAATTTTTTTTAAATTTTTTTTTGAAAATTTTTTTTTTGAAATTTTTTTTTTCAATTTTTTTAAATTTTTTTTTTAATTTTTTTTTTAATTTTTTTTTTGAAATATTTTTTAAATTTTTATTGAAAATTTTTTTTTTGAAATTTTTTTTTGAAAATTTTTTTTTTGAAATTTTTTTTTTCAATTTTTTTTAAATTTTTTTTTGAAAATTTTTTTTTTGAAATTTTTTTTTTCAATTTTTTTTAAATTTTTTTTTAAATTTTTTTTTTGAAATTTTTTTTTTCAATTTTTTTTTAATTTTTTTTAAAATTTTTTTTTTTTAAATTTTTTTTCAATTTTTTTTTTTTTTTTTTAATTTTTTCGAAAATTTTTTTTTTCAATTTTTTTTAAAAATTTTTTTTTTATTTTTTTTTTGAAATTTTTTTTTAAATTTATTTTTGAAAATTTTTTTTTAAATTTATTTTTGAAAATTTTTTTTTTAAATTTTTTTTTGAAAATTTTTTTTTGAAATTTTTTTTAAAATTTTTTTTAAAATTTTTTTTGAATTTTTTTTTCAATTTTTTTTAAATTTTTTTTTTAATTTTTTTTTTAAATTTTTTTGAAATTTTTTTTTAAAATTTTTTTTTCGAAATTTTTTTTCGAATTTTTTTTTCAAATTTTTTAAAATTTTTTTTTTTATTTTTTTAAAAATTTTTTTTGAAAATTTTTTTTTTTGAAATTTTTTTTTGAAATTTTTTTAAAATTTTTTTTTTATTTTTTTTTATTTTTTTTTTATTTTTTTTAAAATTTTTTTTGAAATTTTTTTTTCTGAAATTTCTTTAAAAATTTTTTTTGAAATTTTTTTTTTCGAAAATTTTTTTGAAATTTTTTTTGAATTTATTTTTTGAAAATTTTTTTTTCGAATTTTTTTTTCAATTTTTTTAAAAATTTTTTTTTAAATTTTTTTTTTGAAAATTTTTTTTTCGAAATTTTTTTTCGAATTTTTTTTTTCAATTTTTTTAAAAATTTTTTTTTCGAATTTTTTTTTCAATTTTTTTGAATTTTTTTTTTAAATTTTTTTTAAATTTTTTTTGAAAATTTTTTTTTTTAAATTTTTTTTTAGAAATTTTTTTTCGAATTTTTTTTGGAAATTTTTTCTGATTTTTTTTAAATTTTTTTTCTTGAAAATTTTTTTTCGAATTTTTTTAAAAAAATTTTTTCTTAATTTTTTTTTTGAAATTTTTTTTGAAATTTTTTTTTTTTAATTTTTTTTTCGAATTTTTTTTTGAATTTTTTTTTCAATTTTTTTTTGAAATTTTTTTTGTGAATTTTTTTAAATTGTTTTTTTTTATTTTTTTTTTGAAATTTTTTTTAATTTTTTTTTTTATTTTTTTAAAATTTTTTTTTGAAAATTTTTTTGTTGAAGTTTTTTTTTTTGAAATTTTTTTTTTCGAAAATTTTTTTGAAATTTTTTTTGAATTTTCTTTTTGAAATTTTTTTTTCGAACATTTTTTTGAATTTTTTTTTAAAATTTTTTTTAAAATTTTTTTTTAAATTTTTTTTTTGAAATTTTTTTTCAATTTTTTTGAAATTTTTTTTAAATTTTTTTTTTGAAATTTTTTTTTTGAATTTTTTTTTTCGAAAATTTTTTTGAAATTTTTTTTGAATTTTTTTTTTAAATTTTTTTTTGAAATTTTTTTTAAATTTTTTTTTGAAAATTTTTTTTTTGAAATTTTTTTCTGAAATTTTTTTTAAATTTTTTTTTGAAAATTTTTTTTTTGAAATTTTTTTTTTCAATTTTTTTAAATTTTTTTTTTAATTTTTTTTTTGAAATTTTTTTTCAATTTTTTTGAAATTTTTTTTAAATTTTTTTTTTGAAATTTTTTTTTTGAATTTTTTTTTTCGAAAATTTTTTTGAAATTTTTTTTGAATTTTTTTTTTAAATTTTTTTTTTGAAATTTTTTTTAAATTTTTTTTTGAAAATTTTTTTTTTGAAATTTTTTTCTGAAATTTTTTTTAAATTTTTTTTTGAAAATTTTTTTTTTGAAATTTTTTTTTTCAATTTTTTTAAATTTTTTTTTTAATTTTTTTTTTGAAATTTTTTTAAAATTTTTATTGAAAATTTTTTTTTTGAAATTTTTTTTTGAAAATTTTTTTCGAATTTTTTTTTCAATTTTTTTTTAAATTTTTTTTTTTTAATTTATTTTTTTTTAATTTTTTTTATTTTTTTTTTAATTTTTTTTAATTTTTTTTTTATTTTTTTAAAATTTTTTTTTGAAAATTTTTTTTTTGAA
>OX101825.2:29769570-29772070 GCA_944452925.2 Chrysolina oricalcia | reverse complement strand
TTTTAAATTTTTATTGAAAATTTTTTTTTTGAAATTTTTTTTTGAAAATTTTTTTTTTGAAATTTTTTTTTTCAATTTTTTTTAAATTTTTTTTTTGAAAATTTTTTTTTTGAAATTTTTTTTTTCAATTTTTTTTAAATTTTTTTTTAAATTTTTTTTTTGAAATTTTTTTTTTCAATTTTTTTTTAATTTTTTTTAAAATTTTTTTTTTTTAAATTTTTTTTCAATTTTTTTTTTTTTTTTTAATTTTTTCGAAAATTTTTTTTTTCAATTTTTTTTAAAAATTTTTTTTTTATTTTTTTTTTGAAATTTTTTTTTAAATTTATTTTTGAAAATTTTTTTTTAAATTTATTTTTGAAAATTTTTTTTTTAAATTTTTTTTTGAAAATTTTTTTTTGAAATTTTTTTTAAAATTTTTTTTAAAATTTTTTTTGAATTTTTTTTTCAATTTTTTTTAAATTTTTTTTTTAATTTTTTTTTAAAATTTTTTTGAAATTTTTTTTTAAAATTTTTTTTTCGAAATTTTTTTTCGAATTTTTTTTTCAAATTTTTTAAAATTTTTTTTTTTATTTTTTTAAAAATTTTTTTTGAAAATTTTTTTTTTTGAAATTTTTTTTTGAAATTTTTTTAAAATTTTTTTTTTATTTTTTTTTATTTTTTTTAAATTTTTTTTTAAATTTTTTTTGAAATTTTTTTTTCTGAAATTTCTTTAAAAATTTTTTTTGAAATTTTTTTTTGAATTTTTTTTTCAATTTTTTTTTGAAATTTTTTTTGTGAATTTTTTTAAATTGTTTTTTTTTATTTTTTTTTGAAATTTTTTTTAATTTTTTTTTTTATTTTTTTAAAATTTTTTTTTGAAAATTTTTTTGTTGAAGTTTTTTTTTTTGAAATTTTTTTTTTCGAAAATTTTTTTGAAATTTTTTTTGAATTTTCTTTTTGAAATTTTTTTTTCGAACATTTTTTTGAATTTTTTTTTAAAATTTTTTTTAAAATTTTTTTTTAAATTTTTTTTTTTTAATTTTTTTTCAATTTTTTTGAAATTTTTTTTAAATTTTTTTTTTGAAATTTTTTTTTTGAATTTTTTTTTTCGAAAATTTTTTTGAAATTTTTTTTGAATTTTTTTTTTAAATTTTTTTTTGAAATTTTTTTTAAATTTTTTTTTGAAAATTTTTTTTTTGAAATTTTTTTCTGAAATTTTTTTTAAATTTTTTTTTGAAAATTTTTTTTTTGAAATTTTTTTTTTCAATTTTTTTAAATTTTTTTTTTAATTTTTTTTTTGAAATTTTTTTTCAATTTTTTTGAAATTTTTTTTAAATTTTTTTTTTGAAATTTTTTTTTTGAATTTTTTTTTTCGAAAATTTTTTTGAAATTTTTTTTGAATTTTTTTTTTAAATTTTTTTTTTGAAATTTTTTTAAAATTTTTTTTTGAAAATTTTTTTTTTGAAATTTTTTTCTGAAATTTTTTTTAAATTTTTTTTTGAAAATTTTTTTTTTGAAATTTTTTTTTTCAATTTTTTTAAATTTTTTTTTTAATTTTTTTTTTGAAATTTTTTTAAAATTTTTATTGAAAATTTTTTTTTTGAAATTTTTTTTTGAAAATTTTTTTCGAATTTTTTTTTCAATTTTTTTTTAAATTTTTTTTTTTTAATTTATTTTTTTTTTAATTTTTTTTATTTTTTTTTAAATTTTTTTTAATTTTTTTTTTATTTTTTTAAAATTTTTTTTTGAAAATTTTTTTTTTGAAATTTTTTTTTCGAAATTTTTTTGAAATTTTTTTTTTTGAAATTTTTTTTTTCGAAAATTTTTTTTCGAATTTTTTTAAAAAAATTTTTTCTTAATTTTTTTTTTGAAATTTTTTTTGAATTTTTTTTTTTTTTATTTTTTTTTCGAATTTTTTTTTGAATTTTTTTTTCAATTTTTTTTTGAAATTTTTTTTGTGAATTTTTTTAAATTGTTTTTTTTTTATTTTTTTTTTGAAATTTTTTTTAATTTTTTTTTTTATTTTTTTAAAATTTTTTTTTGAAAATTTTTTTGTTGAAGTTTTTTTTTTTGAAATTTTTTTTTTCGAAAATTTTTTTGAAATTTTTTTTGAATCTTCTTTTTGAAATTTTTTTTTCGAACATTTTTTTGAAATTTTTTCAAAATTTTTTTTTTGAAATGTTTTTTTTGAATTTTTTTTTTCGAAAATTTTTTTGAAATTTTTTTTGAATTTTTTTTTTAAATTTTTTTTTTGAAATTTTTTTTAAATTTTTTTTTGAAAATTTTTTTTTTGAAATTTTTTTTTGAAATTTTTTTTAAATTTTTTTTTGAAAATTTTTTTTTTGAAATTTTTTTTTTCAATTTTTTTAAATTTTTTTTTTAATTTTTTTTTTGAAATTTTTTTTAAATTTTTATTGAAAATTTTTTTTTTGAAATTTTTTTTTGAAAATTTTTTTCGAATTTTTTTTTCAATTTTTTTTTAAATTTTTTTTTTTTTAATTTATTTTTTTTTAATTTTTTT
>OX101825.2:29754570-29759570 GCA_944452925.2 Chrysolina oricalcia | reverse complement strand
TTTTTGAATTTTTTTTAAAATTTTTTTTAAATTTTTTTTTTAATTTTTTTTTTAAATTTTTTTGAAAATTTTTTTTTTTTTATTTTTTTTTCGAAATTTTTTTTGAAATTTTTTTTGTGAATTTTTTTAAATTGTTTTTTTTGATTTTTTTTTTGAAATTTTTTTTAATTTTTTTTTTTATTTTTTTAAAATTTTTTTTTGAAAATTTTTTTGTTGAAGTTTTTTTTTTTGAAATTTTTTTTTTTTAATTTTTTTTTTAAATTTTTTTTTTGAAATTTTTTTTAAAATTTTTTGAAATTTTTTTAAATTTTTTTTTTGAAATTTTTTTTTTGAATTTTTTTTTTCGAAAATTTTTTTGAAATTTTTTTTGAATTTTTTTTTTAAATTTTTTTTTTGAAATTTTTTTTAAATTTTTTTTTGAAAATTTTTTTTTTGAAATTTTTTTTTGAAATTTTTTTTAAATTTTTTTTTGAAAATTTTTTTTTTGAAATTTTTTTTTTCAATTTTTTTAAATTTTTTTTTTAATTTTTTTTGAAATATTTTTTAAATTTTTATTGAAAATTTTTTTTTTGAAATTTTTTTTTGAAAATTTTTTTTTTGAAATTTTTTTTTTCAATTTTTTTTAAATTTTTTTTTTGAAAATTTTTTTTTTGAAATTTTTTTTTTCAATTTTTTTTAAATTTTTTTTTAAATTTTTTTTTTGAAATTTTTTTTTGAAATTTTTTTTTAATTTTTTTTAAAATTTTTTTTTTTTAAATTTTTTTTCAATTTTTTTTTTTTTTTTTTATTTTTTCGAAAATTTTTTTTTTCAATTTTTTTTAAAAATTTTTTTTTTATTTTTTTTTTGAAATTTTTTTTTAAATTTATTTTTGAAAATTTTTTTTTAAATTTATTTTTGAAAATTTTTTTTTTAAATTTTTTTTTGAAAATTTTTTTTTGAAATTTTTTTTAAAATTTTTTTTAAAATTTTTTTTGAATTTTTTTTTCAATTTTTTTTAAATTTTTTTTTTAATTTTTTTTTTAAATTTTTTTGAAATTTTTTTTTAAAATTTTTTTTTCGAAATTTTTTTTCGAATTTTTTTTTCAAATTTTTTAAATTTTTTTTTTTATTTTTTTAAAAATTTTTTTTGAAAATTTTTTTTTTTGAAATTTTTTTTTGAAATTTTTTTAAAATTTTTTTTTTATTTTTTTTTATTTTTTTTTTATTTTTTTTAAAATTTTTTTTGAAATTTTTTTTTCTGAAATTTCTTTAAAAATTTTTTTTGAAATTTTTTTTTTCGAAAATTTTTTTGAAATTTTTTTTGAATTTATTTTTTGAAAATTTTTTTTTCGAATTTTTTTTTCAATTTTTTTTTAAATTTTTTTTTAAATTTTTTTTTTGAAAATTTTTTTTTCGAAATTTTTTTTCGAATTTTTTTTTTCAATTTTTTTAAAAATTTTTTTTTCGAATTTTTTTTTCAATTTTTTTGAATTTTTTTTTTTTAATTTTTTTTAAATTTTTTTTGAAAATTTTTTTTTTTAAATTTTTTTTTAGAAATTTTTTTTCGAATTTTTTTTGGAAATTTTTTCTGATTTTTTTTAAATTTTTTTTCTTGAAAATTTTTTTTCGAATTTTTTTAAAAAAATTTTTTCTTAATTTTTTTTTTGAAATTTTTTTTGAAATTTTTTTTTTTTAATTTTTTTTTCAATTTTTTTTTGAAATTTTTTTTGTGAATTTTTTTAAATTGTTTTTTTTTATTTTTTTTTTGAAATTTTTTTTAATTTTTTTTTTTATTTTTTTAAAATTTTTTTTTGAAAATTTTTTTGTTGAAGTTTTTTTTTTTGAAATTTTTTTTTTCGAAAATTTTTTTGAAATTTTTTTTGAATTTTCTTTTTGAAATTTTTTTTTCGAACATTTTTTTGAATTTTTTTTTAAAATTTTTTTTAAAATTTTTTTTTTAATTTTTTTTTGAAAATTTTTTTTTTGAAATTTTTTTCTGAAATTTTTTTTAAATTTTTTTTTGAAAATTTTTTTTTTGAAATTTTTTTTTTCAATTTTTTTAAATTTTTTTTTTAATTTTTTTTTTGAAATTTTTTTTCAATTTTTTTGAAATTTTTTTTAAATTTTTTTTTTGAAATTTTTTTTTTGAATTTTTTTTTTCGAAAATTTTTTTGAAATTTTTTTTGAATTTTTTTTTTAAATTTTTTTTTTGAAATTTTTTTTAAATTTTTTTTTGAAAATTTTTTTTTTGAAATTTTTTTCTGAAATTTTTTTTAAATTTTTTTTTGAAAATTTTTTTTTTGAAATTTTTTTTTTCAATTTTTTTTAAATTTTTTTTGAAAATTTTTTTTTTGAAATTTTTTTTTTTAATTTTTTTTTTTAATTTTTTTTAAATAATTTTTTTTTTTAATTTTTTTTTGAAAATTTTTTTTTGAAATTTTTTTTAAAAATTTTTTTTTAAATTTTTTTTGAAAATTTTTTTTTTTAATTTTTTTTTGAAAATTTTTTTTTTGAAAATTTTTTTTTTAAATTTTTTTTAAATTTTTTTTTAAATTTTTTTTTTAAATTTTTTTTTCGAAATTTTTTTTGAATTTTTTTTTTTTTTTTTTTTGAAATTTTTTCAAAATTTTTTTTTGAAAATTTTTTTTTTGAAAATTTTTTTTTGAAAATTTTTTTTTGAAATTTTTTTTTAAATTTTTTTTTAAATTTTTTTTGAAATTTTTTTTAAATTTTTTTTTAAATTTTTTTTTTTAATTTTTTTTTTGAAATTTTTTTAAAATTTATTTTTGAAAATTTTTTTTTTTAATTTTTTTTTGAAAATTTTTTTTTGAAATTTTTTTTAAAATTTTTTTTAAAATTTTTTTTGAATTTTTTTTTTTTTTTTTTTGAAATTTTTTCAAAATTTTTTTTTGAAAATTTTTTTTTTGAAAATTTTTTTTTGAAAATTTTTTTTTGAAATTTTTTTTTAAATTTTTTTTTAAATTTTTTTTGAAATTTTTTTTAAATTTTTTTTTAAATTTTTTTTTTTAATTTTTTTTTTGAAATTTTTTTAAAATTTATTTTTGAAAATTTTTTTTTTTAATTTTTTTTTGAAAATTTTTTTTTGAAATTTTTTTTAAAATTTTTTTTTAAATTTTTTTTGAATTTTTTTTTTTCAATTTTTTTTAAATTTTTTTTTATTTTTTTTAAAATTTTTTTTTAAAATTTTTTTTTTTAAATTTTTTTTGAAAATTTTTTTTTTGAAAATTTTTTTTTTAAATTTTTTTTTTAATTTTTTTTTTAAATTTTTTTTTTTAATTTTTTTTTGAAATTTTTTTAAAATTTATTTTTGAAAATTTTTTTTTTTAATTTTTTTTTGAAAATTTTTTTTTGAAATTTTTTTTTAAATTTTTTTTAAAATTTTTTTTGAACATTTTTTTCTTTGAAATCTTTTTAAAATTTTTTTTAAATTTTTTTTTTGAAAATTTTTTTTCGAATTTTGTTTTTCATTTTTTTTTTTTATTTTTTTTTTAATTTTTTTTTTGAAATTTTTTTTAAATTTATTTTTGAAAAATTTTTTTTTTTTTTTTTTGAAAATTTTTTTTTAAAATTTTTTTTAAAATTTTTTTTAAAATTTTTTTTGAATTTTTTTTAAAATTTTTTTTAAATTTTTTTTTTAATTTTTTTTTTAAATTTTTTTGAAAATTTTTTTTTTTTTATTTTTTTTTCGAAATTTTTTTTGAAATTTTTTTTGTGAATTTTTTTAAATTGTTTTTTGAAAATTTTTTTTTTGAAATTTTTTTAAAATTTTTATTGAAAATTTTTTTTTTTGAAATTTTTTTTTGAAAATTTTTTTCGAATTTTTTTTTCAATTTTTTTTTTTTAAATTTTTTTTTTTTAATTTATTTTTTTTTTAATTTTTTTTATTTTTTTTTTAATTTTTTTTAATTTTTTTTTTATTTTTTTAAAATTTTTTTTTGAAAATTTTTTTTTTGAAATTTTTTTTTCGAAATTTTTTTGAAATTTTTTTTTTTGAAATTTTTTTTTTCGAAAATTTTTTTTCGAATTTTTTTAAAAAAATTTTTTCTTAATTTTTTTTTTGAAATTTTTTTTGAATTTTTTTTTTTTTTATTTTTTTTTCGAATTTTTTTTTGAATTTTTTTTTCAATTTTTTTTTGAAATTTTTTTTGTGAATTTTTTTAAATTGTTTTTTTTTTATTTTTTTTTTGAAATTTTTTTTAATTTTTTTTTTTATTTTTTTAAATTTTTTTTTTGAAAATTTTTTTGTTGAAGTTTTTTTTTTTGAAATTTTTTTTTTCGAAAATTTTTTTGAAATTTTTTTTGAATCTTCTTTTTGAAATTTTTTTTTCGAACATTTTTTTGAAATTTTTTCAAAATTTTTTTTTTGAAATGTTTTTTTTGAATTTTTTTTTTCGAAAATTTTTTTGAAATTTTTTTTGAATTTTTTTTTTAAATTTTTTTTTTGAAATTTTTTTTAAATTTTTTTTTGAAAATTTTTTTTTTGAAATTTTTTTTTGAAATTTTTTTTAAATTTTTTTTTGAAAATTTTTTTTTTGAAATTTTTTTTTTCAATTTTTTTAAATTTTTTTTTTAATTTTTTTTTTGAAATCTTTTTTAAATTTTTATTGAAAATTTTTTTTTTGAAATTTTTTTTTGAAAATTTTTTTCGAATTTTTTTTTCAATTTTTTTTTAAATTTTTTTTTTTTAATTTATTTTTTTTTAAATTTTTTTTATTTTTTTTTTTAATTTTTTTTTAATTTTTTTTTTATTTTTTTAAAATTTTTTTTTGAAAATTTTTTTTTTGAAATTTTTTTTTCGAAATTTTTTTGAAATTTTTTTTTTTGAAATTTTTTTTTTCGAAAATTTTTTTGAAATTTTTTTTGAATTTTTTTTTTGAAATTTTTTTCTGAAATTTTTTTTAAATTTTTTTTTGAAAATTTTTTTTTTGAAATTTTTTTCTGAAATTTTTTTTAAATTTTTTTTTTGAAAATTTTTTTTTTGAAATTTTTTTTTTCAATT
>OX101825.2:29744570-29749570 GCA_944452925.2 Chrysolina oricalcia | reverse complement strand
TATTTTTTTTTTAATTTTTTTTATTTTTTTTTTAATTTTTTTTAATTTTTTTTTTATTTTTTTAAAATTTTTTTTTGAAAATTTTTTTTTTTTGAAATTTTTTTTTCGAAATTTTTTTGAAATTTTTTTTTTTGAAATTTTTTTTTTCGAAAATTTTTTTTCGAATTTTTTTAAAAAAATTTTTTCTTAATTTTTTTTTTGAAATTTTTTTTGAATTTTTTTTTTTTTTATTTTTTTTTCGAATTTTTTTTTGAATTTTTTTTTCAATTTTTTTTTGAAATTTTTTTTGTGAATTTTTTTAAATTGTTTTTTTTTTATTTTTTTTTTGAAATTTTTTTTAATTTTTTTTTTTATTTTTTTAAAATTTTTTTTTGAAAATTTTTTTGTTGAAGTTTTTTTTTTTGAAATTTTTTTTTTCGAAAATTTTTTTGAAATTTTTTTTGAATCTTCTTTTTGAAATTTTTTTTTCGAACATTTTTTTGAAATTTTTTCAAAATTTTTTTTTTGAAATGTTTTTTTTGAATTTTTTTTTTCGAAAATTTTTTTGAAATTTTTTTTGAATTTTTTTTTTAAATTTTTTTTTTGAAATTTTTTTTAAATTTTTTTTTGAAAATTTTTTTTTTGAAATTTTTTTTTGAAATTTTTTTTAAATTTTTTTTTGAAAATTTTTTTTTTGAAATTTTTTTTTTCAATTTTTTTAAATTTTTTTTTTAATTTTTTTTTTGAAATTTTTTTTAAATTTTTATTGAAAATTTTTTTTTTGAAATTTTTTTTTGAAAATTTTTTTCGAATTTTTTTTTCAATTTTTTTTTAAATTTTTTTTTTTTAATTTATTTTTTTTTAAATTTTTTTTATTTTTTTTTTTAATTTTTTTTTAATTTTTTTTTTATTTTTTTAAAATTTTTTTTTGAAAATTTTTTTTTTGAAATTTTTTTTTCGAAATTTTTTTGAAATTTTTTTTTTTGAAATTTTTTTTTTCGAAAATTTTTTTGAAATTTTTTTTGAATTTTTTTTTTGAAATTTTTTTCTGAAATTTTTTTTAAATTTTTTTTTGAAAATTTTTTTTTTGAAATTTTTTTCTGAAATTTTTTTTAAATTTTTTTTTGAAAATTTTTTTTTTGAAATTTTTTTTTTCAATTTTTTTAAATTTTTTTTTTAATTTTTTTTTTGAAATTTTTTTTCAATTTTTTTGAAATTTTTTTTAAAAATTTTTTTTTAAATTTTTTTTGAAAATTTTTTTTTTTAATTTTTTTTTGAAAATTTTTTTTTTGAAAATTTTTTTTTTAAATTTTTTTTAAATTTTTTTTAAAATTTTTTTTTTTAATTTTTTTTTCGAAATTTTTTTTGAATTTTTTTTTTTTTTTTTTTTGAAATTTTTTCAAAATTTTTTTTTGAAAATTTTTTTTTTGAAAATTTTTTTTTGAAAATTTTTTTTTGAAATTTTTTTTTAAATTTTTTTTTAAATTTTTTTTGAAATTTTTTTTAAATTTTTTTTTAAATTTTTTTTTTTAATTTTTTTTTTGAAATTTTTTTAAAATTTATTTTTGAAAATTTTTTTTTTTAATTTTTTTTTGAAAATTTTTTTTTGAAATTTTTTTTAAAAATTTTTTTTAAATTTTTTTTGAATTTTTTTTTTTTTTTTTTTGAAATTTTTTCAAAATTTTTTTTTGAAAATTTTTTTTTTGAAAATTTTTTTTTGAAAATTTTTTTTTGAAATTTTTTTTAAAATTTTTTTTTAAATTTTTTTTGAAATTTTTTTTAAATTTTTTTTTAAATTTTTTTTTTTAATTTTTTTTTTGAAATTTTTTTAAAATTTATTTTTGAAAATTTTTTTTTTTAATTTTTTTTTGAAAATTTTTTTTTTAAATTTTTTTTAAAATTTTTTTTAAAATTTTTTTTGAATTTTTTTTTTTCAATTTTTTTTAAATTTTTTTTTATTTTTTTTAAAATTTTTTTTTTAAATTTTTTTTTTTAAATTTTTTTTGAAAATTTTTTTTTTGAAAATTTTTTTTTTAAATTTTTTTTTTAATTTTTTTTTTAAATTTTTTTTTTAAATTTTTTTTTGAAATTTTTTTAAAATTTATTTTTGAAAATTTTTTTTTTTAATTTTTTTTTGAAAATTTTTTTTTGAAATTTTTTTTTAAATTTTTTTTAAAATTTTTTTTGAACATTTTTTTCTTTGAAATCTTTTTAAAATTTTTTTTAAATTTTTTTTTTGAAAATTTTTTTTCGAATTTTGTTTTTCATTTTTTTTTTTAATTTTTTTTTTAATTTTTTTTTTGAAATTTTTTTTAAATTTATTTTTGAAAAATTTTTTTTTTTTTTTTTTGAAAATTTTTTTTTAAAATTTTTTTTAAAATTTTTTTTAAAATTTTTTTTGAATTTTTTTTAAAATTTTTTTTAAATTTTTTTTTTAATTTTTTTTTTAAATTTTTTTGAAAATTTTTTTTTTTTATTTTTTTTTCGAAATTTTTTTTGAAATTTTTTTTGTGAATTTTTTTAAATTGTTTTTTGAAAATTTTTTTTTTGAAATTTTTTTAAAATTTTTATTGAAAATTTTTTTTTTTGAAATTTTTTTTTGAAAATTTTTTTCGAATTTTTTTTTCAATTTTTTTTTTTTAAATTTTTTTTTTTTAATTTATTTTTTTTTTAATTTTTTTTATTTTTTTTTTAATTTTTTTTAATTTTTTTTTTATTTTTTTAAAATTTTTTTTTGAAAATTTTTTTTTTGAAATTTTTTTTTCGAAATTTTTTTGAAATTTTTTTTTTTGAAATTTTTTTTTTCGAAAATTTTTTTTCGAATTTTTTTAAAAAAATTTTTTCTTAATTTTTTTTTTGAAATTTTTTTTGAATTTTTTTTTTTTTTATTTTTTTTTCGAATTTTTTTTTGAATTTTTTTTTCAATTTTTTTTTGAAATTTTTTTTGTGAATTTTTTTAAATTGTTTTTTTTTTATTTTTTTTTTGAAATTTTTTTTAATTTTTTTTTTTATTTTTTTAAAATTTTTTTTTGAAAATTTTTTTGTTGAAGTTTTTTTTTTTGAAATTTTTTTTTTCGAAAATTTTTTTGAAATTTTTTTTGAATCTTCTTTTTGAAATTTTTTTTTCGAACATTTTTTTGAAATTTTTTCAAAATTTTTTTTTTGAAATGTTTTTTTTGAATTTTTTTTTTCGAAAATTTTTTTGAAATTTTTTTTGAATTTTTTTTTTAAATTTTTTTTTTGAAATTTTTTTTAAATTTTTTTTTGAAAATTTTTTTTTTGAAATTTTTTTTTGAAATTTTTTTTAAATTTTTTTTTGAAAATTTTTTTTTTGAAATTTTTTTTTTCAATTTTTTTAAATTTTTTTTTTAATTTTTTTTTTGAAATTTTTTTTAAATTTTTATTGAAAATTTTTTTTTTGAAATTTTTTTTTGAAAATTTTTTTCGAATTTTTTTTTCAATTTTTTTTTAAATTTTTTTTTTTTAATTTATTTTTTTTTTAATTTTTTTTATTTTTTTTTTTAATTTTTTTTTAATTTTTTTTTTATTTTTTTAAAATTTTTTTTTGAAAATTTTTTTTTTGAAATTTTTTTTTCGAAATTTTTTTGAAATTTTTTTTTTTGAAATTTTTTTTTTCGAAAATTTTTTTGAAATTTTTTTTGAATTTTTTTTTTGAAATTTTTTTTTCGAAATTTGTTTTCGAATTTTTTTTTTCAATTTTTTTTAAAAATTTTTTTAATTTTTTTTTAATTTTTTTTTGAAAATTTTTTTTTTTGAAATTTTTTTTTTTGAAATTTTTTTTTTTCGAAAATTTTTTTGAAAATTTTTTTTTGAAATTTTTTTAAAATTTTTTTTAAATTTTTTTTTGAAAATTTTTTTTTTGAATTTTTTTTTTTGAATTTTTTTTAAATTTTTTTTGAAAATTTTTTTTTTGAAATTTTTTTTTTAATTTTTTTTTTTAATTTTTTTTAAATAATTTTTTTTTTAAATTTTTTTTTGAAAATTTTTTTTTGAAATTTTTTTTAAAAATTTTTTTTTAAATTTTTTTTGAAAATTTTTTTTTTTAATTTTTTTTTGAAAATTTTTTTTTTGAAAATTTTTTTTTAAAATTTTTTTTAAATTTTTTTTAAAATTTTTTTTTTAAATTTTTTTTTCGAAATTTTTTTTGAATTTTTTTTTTTTTTTTTTTTGAAATTTTTTCAAAATTTTTTTTTGAAAATTTTTTTTTTGAAAATTTTTTTTTGAAAATTTTTTTTTGAAATTTTTTTTAAAATTTTTTTTTAAATTTTTTTTGAAATTTTTTTTAAATTTTTTTTTAAATTTTTTTTTTTAATTTTTTTTTTGAAATTTTTTTAAAATTTATTTTTGAAAATTTTTTTTTTTAATTTTTTTTTGAAAATTTTTTTTTGAAATTTTTTTTAAAATTTTTTTTTAAATTTTTTTTGAATTTTTTTTTTTCAATTTTTTTTAAATTTTTTTTTATTTTTTTTAAAATTTTTTTTTAAAATTTTTTTTTTTTAATTTTTTTTGAAAATTTTTTTTTTGAAAATTTTTTTTTTAAATTTTTTTTTTAATTTTTTTTTTAAATTTTTTTTTTTAATTTTTTTTTGAAATTTTTTTAAAATTTATTTTTGAAAATTTTTTTTTTTAATTTTTTTTTGAAAATTTTTTTTTGAAATTTTTTTTTAAATTTTTTTTAAAATTTTTTTTGAACATTTTTTTCTTTGAAATCTTTTTAAAATTTTTTTTAAATTTTTTTTTTGAAAATTTTTTTTCGAATTTTGTTTTTCATTTTATTTTTTTAATTTTTTTTTTAATTTTTTTTTTGAAATTTTTTTTAAATTTATTTTTGAAAAATTTTTTTTTTTTTTTTTTGAAAATTTTTTTTTAAAATTTTTTTTAAAATTTTTTTTAAAATTTTTTTTGAATTTTTTTTAAAATTTTTTTTAAATTTTTTTTTTAATTTTTTTTTTAAATTTTTTTGAAAATTTTTTTTTTTTTTTTTTTTTTTCGAAATTTTT
>OX101825.2:29704570-29742070 GCA_944452925.2 Chrysolina oricalcia | reverse complement strand
ATTTTTTTTAAATTTTTTTTTGAAAATTTTTTTTTTGAAATTTTTTTTTTCAATTTTTTTAAATTTTTTTTTTAATTTTTTTTTGAAATATTTTTTAAATTTTTATTGAAAATTTTTTTTTTGAAATTTTTTTTTGAAAATTTTTTTTTTGAAATTTTTTTTTTCAATTTTTTTTAAATTTTTTTTTGAAAATTTTTTTTTTGAAATTTTTTTTTTCAATTTTTTTTAAATTTTTTTTGAAATTTTTTTTTTGAAATTTTTTTTTTCAATTTTTTTTAAATTTCTTTTAAAATTTTTTTTTTTGAAATTTTTTTTCAATTTTTTTTTTTTTTTTTTTTAATTTTTTCGAAAATTTTTTTTTTCAATTTTTTTAAAAAATTTTTTTTTTATTTTTTTTTTTGAAATTTTTTTTTTAATTTATTTTTGAAAATTTTTTTTTAAAATTTTTTTTGAAAATTTTTTTTTGAAATTTTTTTTTGAAATTTTTTTAAAATTTTTTTTTTATTTTTTTTTTATTTTTTTTTTATTTTTTTTAAAATTTTTTTTGAAATTTTTTTTTCTGAAATTTCTTTAAAAATTTTTTTTGAAATTTTTTTTTTCGAAAATTTTTTTGAAATTTTTTTTGAATTTATTTTTTGAAAATTTTTTTTTCGAATTTTTTTTTCAATTTTTTTTAAATTTTTTTTTTAAATTTTTTTTTTGAAAATTTTTTTTTCGAAATTTTTTTTCGAATTTTTTTTTTCAATTTTTTTAAAAAATTTTTTTTCGAATTTTTTTTTCAATTTTTTTGAATTTTTTTTTTTTTAATTTTTTTTAAATTTTTTTTGAAAATTTTTTTTTTAAATTTTATTTTAGAAATTTTTTTTCGAATTTTTTTTGGAAATTTTTTCTGATTTTTTTTTATTTTTTTTTTGAAATTTTTTTTAATTTTTTTTTTTTATTTTTTTAAAATTTTTCTTTGAAAATTTTTTTGTTGAAGTTTTTTTTTTTGAAATTTTTTTTTTCGAAAATTTTTTTGAAATTTTTTTTGAATTTTCTTTTTGAAATTTTTTTTTCGAACATTTTTTTGAATTTTTTTTTTTAATTTTTTTTAAATTTTTTTTTTAATTTTTTTTTTGAAATTTTTTTTCAATTTTTTTGAAATTTTTTTTAAATTTTTTTTTTGAAATTTTTTTTTTGAATTTTTTTTTTCGAAAATTTTTTTGAAATTTTTTTTGAATTTTTTTTTTTATTTTTTTTTTGAAATTTTTTTTAAATTTTTTTTTGAAAATTTTTTTTTTGAAATTTTTTTTTTAAATTTTTTTTAAATTTTTTTTTGAAAATTTTTTTTTCGAATTTTTTTTTCAATTTTTTTGAATTTTTTTTTTTTTAATTTTTTTTAAATTTTTTTTGAAAATTTTTTTTTTAAATTTTTTTTTAGAAATTTTTTTTCGAATTTTTTTTGGAAATTTTTTCTGATTTTTTTTAAATTTTTTTTCTTGAAAATTTTTTTTCGAATTTTTTTAAAAAAATTTTTTCTTAATTTTTTTTTTGAAATTTTTTTTGAAATTTTTTTTTTTAATTTTTTTTTCGAATTTTTTTTTGAATTTTTTTTTCAATTTTTTTTTGAAATTTTTTTTGTGAATTTTTTTAAATTGTTTTTTTTTATTTTTTTTTTGAAATTTTTTTTAATTTTTTTTTTTTATTTTTTTAAAATTTTTTTTTGAAAATTTTTTTGTTGAAGTTTTTTTTTTTGAAATTTTTTTTTTCGAAAATTTTTTTGAAATTTTTTTTGAATTTTCTTTTTGAAATTTTTTTTTCGAACATTTTTTTGAATTTTTTTTTTAAATTTTTTTTAAAATTTTTTTTTAAATTTTTTTTTTGAAATTTTTTTTCAATTTTTTTGAAATTTTTTTGAAATTTTTTTTTTGAAATTTTTTTTTTGAATTTTTTTTTTCGAAAATTTTTTTGAAATTTTTTTTGAATTTTTTTTTTAAATTTTTTTTTTGAAATTTTTTTTAAATTTTTTTTTTAAAATTTTTTTCTTGAAATTTTTTTCTGAAATTTTTTTTAAATTTTTTTTTGAAAATTTTTTTTTTGAAATTTTTTTTTTCAATTTTTTTAAATTTTTTTTTTAATTTTTTTTTTGAAATTTTTTTTAAATTTTTATTGAAAATTTTTTTTTTGAAATTTTTTTTTGAAAATTTTTTTCGAATTTTTTTTTCAATTTTTTTTTAAATTTTTTTTTTTAATTTATTTTTTTTTTTAATTTTTTTTATTTTTTTTTTAATTTTTTTTAAATTTTTTTTTTATTTTTTTAAAATTTTTTTTTGAAAATTTTTTTTTCGAAATTTTTTTGAAATTTTTTTTTTTGAAATTTTTTTTTTTGAAATTTTTTTTTTCGAAAATTTTTTTTCGAATTTTTTTTAAAAAATTTTTTCTTAATTTTTTTTTTTAATTTTTTTTGAATTTTTTTTTTTTATTTTTTTTTCGAATTTTTTTTTGAATTTTTTTTTCAATTTTTTTTTGAAATTTTTTTTGTGAATTTTTTTAAATTGTTTTTTTTTTATTTTTTTTTGAAATTTTTTTTAATTTTTTTTTTTATTTTTTTTAAATTTTTTTTTGAAAATTTTTTTGTTGAAGTTTTTTTTTTTGAAATTTTTTTTTTCGAAAATTTTTTTGAAATTTTTTTTTAATCTTCTTTTTGAAATTTTTTTTTCGAACATTTTTTTGAAATTTTTTTTAAATTTTTTTTTTGAAATTTTTTTTTTGAATTTTTTTTTTCGAAAATTTTTTTGAAATTTTTTTTGAATTTTTTTTTAAATTTTTTTTTGAAAATTTTTTTTTTGAAATTTTTTTTAAATTTTTTTTTTAAAATTTTTTTTTGAAAATTTTTTTTTTAAAATTTTTTTTTTCAATTTTTTTAAATTTTTTTTTAAATTTTTTTTTTGAATTTTTTTTTAAATTTTTATTGAAAATTTTTTTTTTGAAATTTTTTTTTGAAAATTTTTTTCGAATTTTTTTTTCAATTTTTTTTAAAATTTTTTTTTAATTTATTTTTTTTTAAATTTTTTTTATTTTTTTTTTTAATTTTTTTTTAATTTTTTTTTTATTTTTTTAAAATTTTTTTTTGAAAAATTTTTTTTTGAAATTTTTTTTTCGAAATTTTTTTGAAATTTTTTTTTTTGAAATTTTTTTTTTCGAAAATTTTTTTGAAATTTTTTTTGAATTTTTTTTTTGAAATTTTTTTTTCGAAATTTGTTTTCGAATTTTTTTTTTCAATTTTTTTTAAAAATTTTTTTAATTTTTTTTTTATTTTTCGAAAATTTTTTTGAAAATTTTTTTTTTGAAATTTTTTTAAAATTTTTTTTAAATTTTTTTTTGAAAATTTTTTTTTTGAATTTTTTTTTTTGAATTTTTTTTAAATTTTTTTTGAAAATTTTTGTTTTGAAATTTTTTTTTTAATTTTTTTTTTTTAATTTTTTTTAAATAATTTTTTTTTTAAATTTTTTTTTGAAAATTTTTTTTAAATTTTTTTTTAAATTTTTTTTTTAAATTTTTTTTTCGAAATTTTTTTTGAATTTTTTTTTTAATTTTTTTTTGAAATTTTTTCAAAATTTATTTTTGAAAAATTTTTTTTAAATTTTTTTTTGAAAATTTTTTTTTGAAATTTTTTTTAAAATTTTTTTTTAAATTTTTTTTGAAATTTTTTTTTTAATTTTTTTTTAAATTTTTTTTTTAAATTTTTTTTTTGAAATTTTTTTAAAATTTATTTTTGAAAATTTTTTTTTTAAATTTTTTTTTTAAAATTTTTTTTTGAAATTTTTTTAAAAATTTTTTTTAAAATTTTTTTTGAAATTTTTTTTTTCAATTTTTTTTAAATTTTTTTTTATTTTTTTTTAAATTTTTTTTGAAAATTTTTTTTTTTAATTTTTTTTGAAAATTTTTTTTTTGAAAATTTTTTTTTTTTAATTTTTTTTTAATTTTTTTTTAAATTTTTTTTTTAATTTTTTTTTGAAATTTTTTTAAAATTTATTTTTGAAAATTTTTTTTTAAAATTTTTTTTTGAAAATTTTTTTTTGAAATTTTTTTTTAAATTTTTTTAAAAATTTTTTTTGAACATTTTTTTTTTTGAAATTTTTTTAAAATTTTTTTTAAATTTTTTTTTTGAAAATTTTTTTTCGAATTTTGTTTTTCATTTTTTTTTTTAAATTTTTTTTTTAATTTTTTTTTTGAAATTTTTTTTAAATTTATTTTTGAAAAATTTTTTTTTTTATTTTTTTTTGAAAATTTTTTTTTTAAATTTTTTTTAAAATTTTTTTTAAAATTTTTTTTGAATTTTTTTTAAAATTTTTTTTAAATTTTTTTTTAAATTTTTTTTTTAAATTTTTTTGAAAAATTTTTTTTTTTTAATTTTTTTTTCGAAATTTTTTTTGAAATTTTTTTTGTGAATTTTTTTAAATTGTTTTTTTTGATTTTTTTTTTGAAATTTTTTTTAATTTTTTTTTTTATTTTTTTAAAATTTTTTTTTGAAAATTTTTTTGTTGAAGTTTTTTTTTTTGAAATTTTTTTTTTTGAAAATTTTTTTGAAATTTTTTTTGAATTTTCTTTTTGAAATTTTTTTTTCGAACATTTTTTTGAATTTTTTTTTAAAATTTTTTTTAAAATTTTTTTTTAAATTTTTTTTTTGAAATTTTTTTTTAAATTTTTTGAAATTTTTTTAAATTTTTTTTTTGAAATTTTTTTTTTGAATTTTTTTTTTTCGAAAATTTTTTTGAAATTTTTTTTGAATTTTTTTTTTAAATTTTTTTTTTGAAATTTTTTTTAAATTTTTTTTTGAAAATTTTTTTTTTGAAATTTTTTTTTGAAATTTTTTTTAAATTTTTTTTTGAAAATTTTTTTTTTGAAATTTTTTTTTTCAATTTTTTTAAATTTTTTTTTTAATTTTTTTTTTGAAATATTTTTTAAATTTTTATTGAAAATTTTTTTTTTGAAATTTTTTTTTGAAAATTTTTTTTTTGAAATTTTTTTTTTCAATTTTTTTTAAATTTTTTTTTGAAAATTTTTTTTTTGAAAATTTTTTTTTCAATTTTTTTTAAATTTTTTTTAAAATTTTTTTTTTGAAATTTTTTTTTTCAATTTTTTTTAAATTTTTTTTAAAATTTTTTTTTTTGAAATTTTTTTTCAATTTTTTTTTTTTTTTTTTAAATTTTTTCGAAAATTTTTTTTTTCAATTTTTTTTAAAAATTTTTTTTTTATTTTTTTTTTTGAAATTTTTTTTTTAATTTATTTTTGAAAATTTTTTTTTAAAATTTTTTTTTGAAAATTTTTTTTTGAAATTTTTTTTAAAATTTTTTTTAAAATTTTTTTTGAATTTTTTTTTCAATTTTTTTTAAATTTTTTTTTTAATTTTTTTTTTAAATTTTTTTGAAATTTTTTTTTTTTAATTTTTTTTTCGAAATTTTTTTTCGAATTTTTTTTTCAAATTTTTTAAAATTTTTTTTTTATTTTTTTAAAAATTTTTTTTGAAAATTTTTTTTTTTGAAATTTTTTTTTGAAATTTTTTTTGTGAATTTTTTTAAATTGTTTTTTTTTAATTTTTTTTTTGAAATTTTTTTTAATTTTTTTTTTTATTTTTTTTAAATTTTTTTTTGAAAATTTTTTTGTTGAAGTTTTTTTTTTCGAAAATTTTTTTGAAATTTTTTTTGAATCTTCTTTTTGAAATTTTTTTTTCGAACATTTTTTTGAAATTTTTTTTAAATTTTTTTTTTGAAATTTTTTTTTTGAATTTTTTTTTTCGAAAATTTTTTTGAAATTTTTTTTGAATTTTTTTTTTAAATTTTTTTTTGAAAATTTTTTCTTTGAAATTTTTTTTTGAAATTTTTTTTAAATTTTTTTTTGAAAATTTTTTTTTTAAAATTTTTTTTTTCAATTTTTTTAAATTTTTTTTTAAATTTTTTTTTTGAATTTTTTTTTAAATTTTTATTGAAAATTTTTTTTTTGAAATTTTTTTTTGAAAATTTTTTTCGAATTTTTTTTTCAATTTTTTTTTAAATTTTTTTTTTTAATTTATTTTTTTTTAAATTTTTTTTATTTTTTTTTTTAATTTTTTTATAATTTTTTTTTTATTTTTTTAAAATTTTTTTTTGAAAAATTTTTTTTTGAAATTTTTTTTTCGAATTTTTTTTGAAATTTTTTTTTTTGAAATTTTTTTTTTCGAAAATTTTTTTGAAATTTTTTTTTTGAAATTTTTTTTTCGAAATTTGTTTTCGAATTTTTTTTTTCAATTTTTTTTAAAAATTTTTTTAATTTTTTTTAAATTTTTTTTTGAAAATTTTTTTTTTTGAAATTTTTTTTTTTGAAATTTTTTTTTTCGAAAATTTTTTTGAAAATTTTTTTTTTGAAATTTTTTTAAAATTTTTTTTAAATTTTTTTTTGAAAATTTTTTTTTTGAATTTTTTTTTTTGAATTTTTTTTAAATTTTTTTTGAAAATTTTTTTTTTGAAATTTTTTTTTTTAATTTTTTTTTTTTATTTTTTTTAAATAATTTTTTTTTTTAATTTTTTTTTGAAAATTTTTTTTAAATTTTTTTTTAAATTTTTTTTTTTAATTTTTTTTTCGAAATTTTTTTTGAATTTTTTTTTTAATTTTTTTTTGAAATTTTTTCAAAATTTATTTTTGAAAATTTTTTTTTTAATTTTTTTTTGAAAATTTTTTTTTGAAATTTTTTTTAAAATTTTTTTTTAAATTTTTTTTGAAATTTTTTTTTAAATTTTTTTTTAAATTTTTTTTTTTAATTTTTTTTTTGAAATTTTTTTAAAATTTATTTTTGAAAATTTTTTTTTTTAATTTTTTTTTGAAAATTTTTTTTTGAAATTTTTTTAAAAATTTTTTTTAAAATTTTTTTTGAAATTTTTTTTTTCAATTTTTTTTAAATTTTTTTTTATTTTTTTTTAAATTTTTTTTGAAATTTTTTTTAAAATTTTTTTTTAAATTTTTTTTTTTAATTTTTTTTTTGAAATTTTTTTAAAATTTATTTTTGAAAATTTTTTTTTTAAATTTTTTTTTGAAAATTTTTTTTTGAAATTTTTTTAAAAATTTTTTTTGAAAATTTTTTTTTTAAATTTTTTTTTTAATTTTTTTTTAAATTTTTTTTTTAAATTTTTTTTTGAAATTTTTTTAAAATTTATTTTTGAAAATTTTTTTTTAAAATTTTTTTTTGAAAATTTTTTTTTGAAATTTTTTTTTAAATTTTTTTTAAAATTTTTTTTGAACATTTTTTTTTTTTAAATTTTTTTAAAATTTTTTTTAAATTTTTTTTTTGAAATTTTTTTTTCGAATTTTGTTTTTCATTTTTTTTTTTAATTTTTTTTTTAATTTTTTTTTGAAATTTTTTTTAAATTTATTTTTGAAAAATTTTTTTTTTATTTTTTTTTGAAAATTTTTTTTTTAAATTTTTTTTAAAATTTTTTTTAAAATTTTTTTTGAATTTTTTTTAAAATTTTTTTTAAATTTTTTTTTAAATTTTTTTTTAAAATTTTTTTGAAAATTTTTTTTTTTTAATTTTTTTTTCGAAATTTTTTTTGAAATTTTTTTTGTGAATTTTTTTAAATTGTTTTTTTTGATTTTTTTTTTGAAATTTTTTTTAATTTTTTTTTTTATTTTTTTAAAATTTTTTTTTGAAAATTTTTTTGTTGAAGTTTTTTTTTTTGAAATTTTTTTTTTTGAAAATTTTTTTGAATTTTTTTTTGAATTTTCTTTTTGAAATTTTTTTTTCGAACATTTTTTTGAATTTTTTTTTAAATTTTTTTTTTGAAATTTTTTTTTAAATTTTTTGAAATTTTTTTAAATTTTTTTTTTGAATTTTTTTTTTTGAATTTTTTTTTTTCGAAAATTTTTTTGAAATTTTTTTTGAATTTTTTTTTTTAATTTTTTTTTTGAAATTTTTTTTAAATTTTTTTTTGAAAATTTTTTTTTTGAAATTTTTTTTTGAAATTTTTTTTAAATTTTTTTTTGAAAATTTTTTTTTTGAAATTTTTTTTTGAAATTTTTTTTAAATTTTTTTTTGAAAATTTTTTTTTTGAAATTTTTTTTTGAAATTTTTTTAAATTTTTTTTTAAATTTTTTTTTTGAAATATTTTTTAAATTTTTATTGAAAATTTTTTTTTTGAATTTTTTTTTGAAAATTTTTTTTTTGAAATTTTTAATTTCAATTTTTTTTTAATTTTTTTTTGAAAATTTTTTTTTTGAAAATTTTTTTTTCAATTTTTTTAAAATTTTTTTTTAAATTTTTTTTTTGAAATTTTTTTTTTCAATTTTTTTTAAATTTTTTTTACAATTTTTTTTTTTGAAATTTTTTTTCAATTTTTTTTTTTTTTTTTAAATTTTTTCGAAAATTTTTTTTTTCAATTTTTTTTAAAAATTTTTTTTTTATTTTTTTTTTTGAAATTTTTTTTTAAATTTATTTTTGAAAATTTTTTTTTAAAATTTTTTTTTGAAAATTTTTTTTTGAAATTTTTTTTAAAATTTTTTTTAAAATTTTTTTTGAATTTTTTTTTCAATTTTTTTTTAATTTTTTTTTTAATTTTTTTTTTAAATTTTTTTTTAAATTTTTTTGAAATTTTTTTTTTAAATTTTTTTTTCGAAATTTTTTTTCGAATTTTTTTTTCAAATTTTTTTTTTATTTTTTTAAAAATTTTTTTTGAAAATTTTTTTTTTTGAAATTTTTTTTTGAAATTTTTTTAAAATTTTTTTTTTATTTTTTTTTTATTTTTTTAAAAATTTTTTTTGAAATTTTTTTTTCTGAAATTTCTTTAAAAATTTTTTTTGAAATTTTTTTTTTCGAAAATTTTTTTGAAATTTTTTTTGAATTTATTTTTTGAAAATTTTTTTTTCGAATTTTTTTTTCAATTTTTTTTTAAATTTTTTTTTAAATTTTTTTTTTGAAAATTTTTTTTTCGAAATTTTTTTTCGAATTTTTTTTTTCAATTTTTTTAAAAAATTTTTTTTCGAATTTTTTTTTCAATTTTTTTGAATTTTTTTTTTTTTAATTTTTTTTAAATTTTTTTTGAAAATTTTTTTTTTTAAATTTTTTTTTTAATTTTTTTTTAAATTTTTTTTTTAATTTTTTTTTTGAAATTTTTTTAAAATTTATTTTTGAAAATTTTTTTTTTTAATTTTTTTTTGAACATTTTTTTTTGAAATTTTTTTTAAAATTTTTTTTAAAATTTTTTTTGAAATTTTTTTTTTCAATTTTTTTTCAATTTTTTATTTTTTTTAAAATTTTTTTTGAAAATTTTTTTTTTTAATTTTTTTTGAAAATTTTTTTTTTGAAAATTTTTTTTTAAAATTTTTTTTTTAATTTTTTTTAAATTTTTTTTTTAAATTTTTTTTTGAAATTTTTTTAAAATTTATTTTTGAAAATTTTTTTTTTAAATTTTTTTTTGAAAATTTTTTTTTGAAACTTTTTTTTAAATTTTTTTTAAAATTTTTTTTGAACATTTTTTTTTTTGAAATTTTTTTAAAATTTTTTTTAAATTTTTTTTTGAAAATTTTTTTTCGAATTTTGTTTTTCATTTTTTTTTTTAAATTTTTTTTTTAATTTTTTTTTTGAAATTTTTTTAAAATTTATTTTTGAAAAATTTTTTTTTTTATTTTTTTTTGAAAATTTTTTTTAAAAATTTTTTTTAAAATTTTTTTTAAAATTTTTTTTGAATTTTTTTTAAAATTTTTTTTAAATTTTTTTTAAAATTTTTTTTTTAAATTTTTTTGAAAATTTTTTTTTTTTAAATTTTTTTTTCGAAATTTTTTTTGAAATTTTTTTTGTGAATTTTTTTAAATTGTTTTTTTTGATTTTTTTTTGAAATTTTTTTTTATTTTTTTTTTTATTTTTTTAAAATTTTTTTTTGAAAATTTTTTTGTTGAAGTTTTTTTTTGAAATTTTTTTTTTTGAAAATTTTTTTGAAATTTTTTTTGAATTTTCTTTTTGAAATTTTTTTTTCGAACATTTTTTTGAATTTTTTTTTAAAATTTTTTTTTAAATTTTTTTTTTGAAATTTTTTTTTAAATTTTTTGAAATTTTTTTAAATTTTTTTTTTGAATTTTTTTTTTCGAAAATTTTTTTGAAATTTTTTTTGAATTTTTTCTTTAAATTTTTTTTTTGAAATTTTTTTTAAATTTTTTTTTGAAAATTTTTTTTTTGAAATTTTTTTTTGAAATTTTTTTTAAATTTTTTTTTGAAAATTTTTTTTTTGAAATTTTTTTTTTCAATTTTTTTAAATTTTTTTTTAATTTTTTTTTTGAAATATTTTTTAAATTTTTATTGAAAATTTTTTTTTTGAAATTTTTTTTTGAAAATTTTTTTTTTTAAATTTTTTTTTTCAATTTTTTTTAAATTTTTTTTTGAAAATTTTTTTTTTGAAATTTTTTTTTAAATTTTTTTTTTGAAATTTTTTTTTTCAATTTTTTTTAAATTTTTTTTAAAATTTTTTTTTTTGAAATTTTTTTTCAATTTTTTTTTTTTTTTTTTATTTTTTCGAAAATTTTTTTTTTCAATTTTTTTTAAAAATTTTTTTTTTATTTTATTTTTTTTTATTTTTTTTTTAATTTATTTTTGAAATTTTTTTTTTAAAATTTTTTTTTGAAAATTTTTTTTTGAAATTTTTTTTAAAATTTTTTTTAAAATTTTTTTTGAATTTTTTTTTCAATTTTTTTTAAATTTTTTTTTTAATTTTTTTTTTAATTTTTTTGAAATTTTTTTTTTTAATTTTTTTTTCGAAATTTTTTTTCGAATTTTTTTTTCAAATTTTTTAAAATTTTTTTTTTATTTTTTTAAAAATTTTTTTTGAAAATTTTTTTTTTTGAAATTTTTTTTTGAAATTTTTTTAAAATTTTTTTTTTATTTTTTTTTTATTTTTTTTTTATTTTTTTTAAAATTTTTTTTGAAATTTTTTTTTCTGAAATTTCTTTAAAAATTTTTTTTGAAATTTTTTTTTTCGAAAATTTTTTTGAAATTTTTTTTGAATTTATTTTTTGAAAATTTTTTTTTCGAATTTTTTTTTCAATTTTTTTTTAAATTTTTTTTTAAATTTTTTTTTTGAAAATTTTTTTTTCGAAATTTTTTTTCGAATTTTTTTTTTCAATTTTTTTAAAAAATTTTTTTTCGAATTTTTTTTTCAATTTTTTTGAATTTTTTTTTTTTAATTTTTTTTAAATTTTTTTTGAAAATTTTTTTTTTTAAATTTTTTTTTAGAAATTTTTTTTCGAATTTTTTTTGGAAATTTTTTCTGATTTTTTTTAATTTTTTTTTTTTAATTTTTTTTCTTGAAAATTTTTTTTCGAATTTTTTAAAAAAAATTTTTTCTTAATTTTTTTTTTTTTTATTTTTTTTGAAATTTTTTTTTTTAAATTTTTTTTCGAATTTTTTTTTAAATTTTTTTTTCAATTTTTTTTTGAAATTTTTTTTGTGAATTTTTTCAAATTGTTTTTTTTTATTTTTTTTTGAAATTTTTTTTAATTTTTTTTTTTTATTTTTTTAAAAATTTTTTTTGAAAATTTTTTTGTTGAAGTTTTTTTTTTGAAATTTTTTTTTTCGAAAATTTTTTTGAATTTTCTTTTTGAATTTTCTTTTTGAAATTTTTTTTTTCGAAAATTTTTTTGAAATTTTTTTTGAATTTATTTTTTGAAAAATTTTTTTTTAAAATTTTTTTTTCAATTTTTTTTAAAATTTTTTTCTTAATTTTTTTTTTGAAATTTTTTTTTTCGAAATTTTTTTTGAATTTTTTTTTAAATTTTTTTTTTGAAATTTTTTTAAAATTTATTTTTGAAAATTTTTTTTTTAATTTTTTTTTGAAAATTTTTTTTTAAATTTTTTTTTAAATTTTTTTTGAAATTTTTTTTTTCAATTTTTTTTAAATTTTTTTTTATTTTTTTTTTAATTTTTTTTTGAAAATTTTTTTTAAAATTTTTTTTAAAATTTTTTTTGAATTTTTTTTAAAATTTTTTTTAAATTTTTTTTTAAATTTTTTTTTAAAATTTTTTTGAAAAATTTTTTTTTTTTAATTTTTTTTTCGAAATTTTTTTTGAAATTTTTTTTGTGAATTTTTTTAAATTGTTTTTTTTGATTTTTTTTTTGAAATTTTTTTTAATTTTTTTTTTTATTTTTTTAAAATTTTTTTTTGAAAATTTTTTTGTTGAAGTTTTTTTTTTTGAAATTTTTTTTTTTGAAAATTTTTTTGAAATTTTTTTTGAATTTTCTTTTTGAAATTTTTTTTTCGAACATTTTTTTGAATTTTTTTTTAAAATTTTTTTTTAAATTTTTTATTAAATTTTTTTTTTGAAATTTTTTTTTAAATTTTTTGAAATTTTTTTAAATTTTTTTTTTGAAATTTTTTTTTTGAATTTTTTTTTTTCGAAAATTTTTTTGAAATTTTTTTTGAATTTTTTTTTTAAATTTTTTTTTTGAAATTTTTTTTAAATTTTTTTTTGAAAATTTTTTTTTTGAAATTTTTTTTTGAAATTTTTTTTAAATTTTTTTTTGAAAATTTTTTTTTTGAAATTTTTTTTTTCAATTTTTTTAAATTTTTTTTTAAATTTTTTTTTTGAAATTTTTTTTAAATTTTTATTGAAAATTTTTTTTTTGAAAATTTTTTTTTCAATTTTTTTTAAATTTTTTTTAAAATTTTTTTTTTGAAATTTTTTTTTTCAATTTTTTTTAAATTTTTTTTAAAATTTTTTTTTTTGAAATTTTTTTTCAATTTTTTTTTTTTTTTTTTAAATTTTTTCGAAAATTTTTTTTTTCAATTTTTTTTAAAAATTTTTTTTTTATTTTTTTTTTTGAAATTTTTTTTTAAATTTATTTTTGAAATTTTTTTTTTAAAATTTTTTTTTGAAAATTTTTTTTTGAAATTTTTTTTAAAATTTTTTTTAAAATTTTTTTTGAATTTTTTTTTCAATTTTTTTTAAATTTTTTTTTTAATTTTTTTTTTTAATTTTTTTGAAATTTTTTTTTTTTAATTTTTTTTTCGAAATTTTTTTTCGAATTTTTTTTTCAAATTTTTTAAATTTTTTTTTTTATTTTTTTAAAAATTTTTTTTGAAAATTTTTTTTTTTGAAATTTTTTTTTGAAATTTTTTTTGTGAATTTTTTTAAATTGTTTTTTTTTAATTTTTTTTTTGAAATTTTTTTTAATTTTTTTTTGAAAATTTTTTTGTTGAAGTTTTTTTTTTGAAATTTTTTTTTTCGAAAATTTTTTTGAAATTTTTTTTGAATCTTCTTTTTGAAATTTTTTTTTCGAACATTTTTTTGAAATTTTTTTTAAATTTTTTTTTTGAAATTTTTTTTTTGAATTTTTTTTTTCGAAAATTTTTTTGAAATTTTTTTTGAATTTTTTTTTTAAATTTTTTTTTGAAAATTTTTTTTTTTAAATTTTTTTTTGAAATTTTTTTTAAATTTTTTTTTGAAAATTTTTTTTTTAAAATTTTTTTTTTCAATTTTTTTAAATTTTTTTTTAAATTTTTTTTTTGAATTTTTTTTTAAATTTTTATTGAAAATTTTTTTTTTGAAATTTTTTTTTGAAAATTTTTTTCGAATTTTTTTTTCAATTTTTTTTTAAATTTTTTTTTTTAATTTATTTTTTTTTTAATTTTTTTTATTTTTTTTTTTAATTTTTTTTTAATTTTTTTTTTATTTTTTTAAAATTTTTTTTTGAAAAATTTTTTTTTGAAATTTTTTTTTCGAATTTTTTTTGAAATTTTTTTTTTTGAAATTTTTTTTTTCGAAAATTTTTTTGAAATTTTTTTTGAATTTTTTTTTTGAAATTTTTTTTTCGAAATTTGTTTTCGAATTTTTTTTTTCAATTTTTTTTAAAAATTTTTTTAATTTTTTTTTAATTTTTTTTTGAAAATTTTTTTTTTTGAAATTTTTTTTTTTGAAATTTTTTTTTTCGAAAATTTTTTTGAAAATTTTTTTTTTGAAATTTTTTTAAAATTTTTTTTAAATTTTTTTTTGAAAATTTTTTTTTTGAATTTTTTTTTTGAATTTTTTTTAAATTTTTTTTGAAAATTTTTTTTTTGAAATTTTTTTTTTTAATTTTTTTTTTTATTTTTTTTAAATAATTTTTTTTTTTAATTTTTTTTTGAAAATTTTTTTTAAATTTTTTTTTTAATTTTTTTTTTTAATTTTTTTTTCGAAATTTTTTTTGAATTTTTTTTTAAATTTTTTTTTGAAATTTTTTCAAAATTTATTTTTGAAAATTTTTTTTTTAATTTTTTTTTGAAAATTTTTTTTTGAAATTTTTTTTAAAATTTTTTTTAAAATTTTTTTTGAAATTTTTTTTTTAAATTTTTTTTTAAATTTTTTTTTTAATTTTTTTTTTGAAATTTTTTTAAAATTTATTTTTGAAAATTTTTTTTTTAAATTTTTTTTTGAAAATTTTTTTTTGAAATTTTTTTAAAAATTTTTTTTAAAATTTTTTTTGAAATTTTTTTTTTCAATTTTTTTTAAATTTTTTTTTATTTTTTTTTAAATTTTTTTTGAAATTTTTTTTTAAATTTTTTTTTAAATTTTTTTTTTTAATTTTTTTTTTGAAATTTTTTTAAAATTTATTTTTGAAAATTTTTTTTTTTAATTTTTTTTTGAAAATTTTTTTTTGAAATTTTTTTAAAAATTTTTTTTGAAAATTTTTTTTTTTAATTTTTTTTTTAATTTTTTTTTAAATTTTTTTTTTAAATTTTTTTTTGAAATTTTTTTAAAATTTATTTTTGAAAATTTTTTTTTTAAATTTTTTTTTGAAAATTTTTTTTTGAAATTTTTTTTTAAATTTTTTTTAAAATTTTTTTTGAACATTTTTTTTTTTGAAATTTTTTTAAAATTTTTTTTAAATTTTTTTTTTGAAAATTTTTTTTCGAATTTTGTTTTTCATTTTTTTTTTTAAATTTTTTTTTTAATTTTTTTTTTGAAATTTTTTTTAAATTTATTTTTGAAAAATTTTTTTTTTATTTTGTTTTGAAAATTTTTTTTTTTAATTTTTTTTAAAATTTTTTTTAAAATTTTTTTTGAATTTTTTTTAAAATTTTTTTTAAATTTTTTTTTAAATTTTTTTTTAAAATTTTTTTGAAAAATTTTTTTTTTTTAATTTTTTTTTCGAAATTTTTTTTGAAATTTTTTTTGTGAATTTTTTTAAATTGTTTTTTTTGATTTTTTTTTTGAAATTTTTTTTAATTTTTTTTTTTATTTTTTTAAAATTTTTTTTTGAAAATTTTTTTGTTGAAGTTTTTTTTTTTGAAATTTTTTTTTTTGAAAATTTTTTTGAATTTTTTTTTGAATTTTCTTTTTGAAATTTTTTTTTCGAACATTTTTTTGAATTTTTTTTTAAAATTTTTTTTTTAATTTTTTTTTAAATTTTTTTTTTGAAATTTTTTTTTAAATTTTTTGAAATTTTTTTAAATTTTTTTTTTGAAATTTTTTTTTTTGAATTTTTTTTTTTCGAAAATTTTTTTGAAATTTTTTTTGAATTTTTTTTTTTAATTTTTTTTTTGAAATTTTTTTTAAATTTTTTTTTGAAAATTTTTTTTTTGAAATTTTTTTTTGAAATTTTTTTTAAATTTTTTTTTGAAAATTTTTTTTTTGAAATTTTTTTTTGAAATTTTTTTAAATTTTTTTTTTAATTTTTTTTTTGAAATATTTTTTAAATTTTTATTGAAATTTTTTTTTTTGAAATTTTTTTTTGAAAATTTTTTTTTTGAAATTTTTTTTTTCAATTTTTTTAAAATTTTTTTTTGAAAATTTTTTTTTTGAAAATTTTTTTTTCAATTTTTTTAAAATTTTTTTTTAAATTTTTTTTTTGAAATTTTTTTTTTCAATTTTTTTAAAATTTTTTTTAAAATTTTTTTTTTTGAAATTTTTTTTCAATTTTTTTTTTTTTTTTAAATTTTTTCGAAAATTTTTTTTTTCAATTTTTTTTAAAAATTTTTTTTTTATTTTTTTTTTTGAAATTTTTTTTTAAATTTATTTTTGAAAATTTTTTTTTAAAATTTTTTTTTGAAAATTTTTTTTTGAAATTTTTTTTAAAATTTTTTTTAAAATTTTTTTTGAATTTTTTTTTCAATTTTTTTTAAATTTTTTTTTTAATTTTTTTTTTAAATTTTTTTGAAATTTTTTTTTTTAATTTTTTTTCGAAATTTTTTTTCGAATTTTTTTTTCAAATTTTTTAAAATTTTTTTTTTATTTTTTTAAAAATTTTTTTTGAAAATTTTTTTTTTTGAAATTTTTTTTTGAAATTTTTTTAAAATTTTTTTTTTATTTTTTTTTTATTTTTTTAAAAATTTTTTTTGAAATTTTTTTTTCTGAAATTTCTTTAAAAATTTTTTTTGAAATTTTTTTTTTCGAAAATTTTTTTGAAATTTTTTTTGAATTTATTTTTTGAAAATTTTTTTTTCGAATTTTTTTTTCAATTTTTTTTTAAATTTTTTTTTAAATTTTTTTTTTGAAAATTTTTTTTTCGAAATTTTTTTTCGAATTTTTTTTTTCAATTTTTTTAAAAAATTTTTTTTCGAATTTTTTTTTCAATTTTTTTGAATTTTTTTTTTTTTAATTTTTTTTAAATTTTTTTTGAAAATTTTTTTTTTTAAATTTTTTTTTTAATTTTTTTTTAAATTTTTTTTTTAATTTTTTTTTTTAAATTTTTTTAAAATTTATTTTTGAAAATTTTTTTTTTTAATTTTTTTTTGAAAATTTTTTTTTGAAATTTTTTTTAAAATTTTTTTTAAAATTTTTTTTGAAATTTTTTTTTTCAATTTTTTTTCAATTTTTTTTTTATTTTTTTTAAAATTTTTTTTGAAAATTTTTTTTTTAAATTTTTTTTGAAAATTTTTTTTTTTAAAATTTTTTTTTAAAATTTTTTTTTTAATTTTTTTTAAATTTTTTTTTTAAATTTTTTTTTGAAATTTTTTTAAAATTTATTTTTGAAAATTTTTTTTTTAAATTTTTTTTTGAAAATTTTTTTTTGAAATTTTTTTTTAAATTTTTTTTAAAATTTTTTTTGAACATTTTTTTTTTTGAAATTTTTTTAAAATTTTTTTTAAATTTTTTTTTTGAAAATTTTTTTTCGAATTTTGTTTTTCATTTTTTTTTTTAAATTTTTTTTTTAATTTTTTTTTTGAAATTTTTTTAAAATTTATTTTTGAAAAATTTTTTTTTTTATTTTTTTTTGAAAATTTTTTTTTTAAATTTTTTTTAAAATTTTTTTTAAAATTTTTTTTGAATTTTTTTTTAAATTTTTTTTAAATTTTTTTTTAAATTTTTTTTTTAAATTTTTTTGAAAATTTTTTTTTTTTAAATTTTTTTTTCGAAATTTTTTTTGAAATTTTTTTTGTGAATTTTTTTAAATTGTTTTTTTTGATTTTTTTTTGAAATTTTTTTTTATTTTTTTTTTTATTTTTTTAAAATTTTTTTTTGAAAATTTTTTTGTTGAAGTTTTTTTTTTTGAAATTTTTTTTTTTGAAAATTTTTTTGAAATTTTTTTTGAATTTTCTTTTTGAAATTTTTTTTTCGAACATTTTTTTGATTTTTTTTTTTAAATTTTTTTTTTAATTTTTTTTTTGAAATTTTTTTTTAAATTTTTTGAAATTTTTTTAAATTTTTTTTTTGAATTTTTTTTTTCGAAAATTTTTTTGAAATTTTTTTTGAATTTTTTCTTTAAATTTTTTTTTTGAAATTTTTTTTAAATTTTTTTTTGAAAATTTTTTTTTTGAAATTTTTTTTTGAAATTTTTTTTAAATTTTTTTTTGAAAATTTTTTTTTTGAAATTTTTTTTTTCAATTTTTTTAAATTTTTTTTTAATTTTTTTTTTGAAATATTTTTTAAATTTTTATTGAAAATTTTTTTTTTGAAATTTTTTTTTGAAAATTTTTTTTTTGAAATTTTTTTTTTCAATTTTTTTTAAATTTTTTTTTGAAAATTTTTTTTTTGAAATTTTTTTTTAAATTTTTTTTTTGAAATTTTTTTTTTCAATTTTTTTAAAATTTTTTTTTTTGAAATTTTTTTTCAATTTTTTTTTTTTTTTTTTAAATTTTTTCGAAAATTTTTTTTTTCAATTTTTTTTAAAAATTTTTTTTTTATTTTTTTTTTTGAAATTTTTTTTTTAATTTATTTTTGAAAATTTTTTTTTAAAATTTTTTTTTGAAAATTTTTTTTTGAAATTTTTTTAAAAATTTTTTTTAAAATTTTTTTTGAATTTTTTTTTCAATTTTTTTTAAATTTTTTTTTTAATTTTTTTTTTTAATTTTTTTGAAATTTTTTTTTTTTAATTTTTTTTTCGAAATTTTTTTTCGAATTTTTTTTTCAAATTTTTTAAAATTTTTTTTTTATTTTTTTAAAAATTTTTTTTGAAAATTTTTTTTTTTGAAATTTTTTTTTGAAATTTTTTTAAAATTTTTTTTTTATTTTTTTTTTATTTTTTTAAAAATTTTTTTTGAAATTTTTTTTTCTGAAATTTCTTTAAAAATTTTTTTTGAAATTTTTTTTTTCGAAAATTTTTTTGAAATTTTTTTTGAATTTATTTTTTGAAAATTTTTTTTTCGAATTTTTTTTTCAATTTTTTTTTAAATTTTTTTTTAAATTTTTTTTTTGAAAATTTTTTTTTCGAAATTTTTTTTCGAATTTTTTTTTTCAATTTTTTTAAAAAATTTTTTTTCGAATTTTTTTTTCAATTTTTTTGAATTTTTTTTTTTAAATTTTTTTTAAATTTTTTTTGAAAATTTTTTTTTTAAATTTTTTTTTAGAAATTTTTTTTCGAATTTTTTTTGGAAATTTTTTCTGATTTTTTTTAATTTTTTTTTTTTAATTTTTTTTCTTGAAAATTTTTTTTCGAATTTTTTTAAAAAAATTTTTTCTTAATTTTTTTTTTTTAATTTTTTTTGAAATTTTTTTTTTTAAATTTTTTTTCGAATTTTTTTTAAATTTTTTTTTCAATTTTTTTTTGAAATTTTTTTTGTGAATTTTTTCAAATTGTTTTTTTTTATTTTTTTTTGAAATTTTTTTTAATTTTTTTTTTTTATTTTTTTAAAAATTTTTTTTGAAAATTTTTTTGTTGAAGTTTTTTTTTTGAAATTTTTTTTTTCGAAAATTTTTTTGAATTTTCTTTTTGAATTTTCTTTTTGAAATTTTTTTTTTCGAAAATTTTTTGGAAATTTTTTTTGAATTTATTTTTTGAAAATTTTTTTTTTAAAATTTTTTTTTCAATTTTTTTTAAAATTTTTTTCTTAATTTTTTTTTTGAAATTTTTTTTTTCGAAATTTTTTTTGAATTTTTTTTTTAATTTTTTTTTTGAAATTTTTTTAAAATTTATTTTTGAAAATTTTTTTTTAAATTTTTTTTTGAAAATTTTTTTTTAAATTTTTTTTTAAATTTTTTTTGAAATTTTTTTTTTCAATTTTTTTTAATTTTTTTTTTATTTTTTTTTAAATTTTTTTTGAAAATTTTTTTTTTAAATTTTTTTTTGAAAATTTTTTTTTGAAATTTTTTATAAAATTTTTTTTTAAATTTTTTTTGAAATTTTTTTTTTCAATTTTTTTTAAATTTTTTTTATTTTTTTTTAAATTTTTTTTGAAAATTTTTTTTTTTAATTTTTTTTTGAAAATTTTTTTTTTGAAATTTTTTTTTTTAAATTTTTTTTTTAATTTTTTTGAATTTTTTTTTTTTTAATTTTTTTTAAATTTTTTTTGAAAATTTTTTTTTTTTAATTTTTTTTTAGAAATTTTTTTTCGAATTTTTTTTGGAAATTTTTTCTGATTTTTTTTAAATTTTTTTTCTTGAAAATTTTTTTTCGAATTTTTTAAAAAAAATTTTTTCTTAATTTTTTTTTGGAAATTTTTTTTTTTAAATTTTTTTTTCGAATTTTTTTTTGAATTTTTTTTTCAATTTTTTTTTGAAATTTTTTTTGTGAATTTTTTTAAATTGTTTTTTTTTATTTTTTTTTTGAAATTTTTTTTAATTTTTTTTTTTTATTTTTTTAAAATTTTTTTTTTATTTTTTTTTTTGAAATTTTTTTTTTAATTTATTTTTGAAAATTTTTTTTTAAAATTTTTTTTTGAAAATTTTTTTTTGAAATTTTTTTTAAAATTTTTTTTAAAATTTTTTTTGAATTTTTTTTTCAATTTTTTTTAAATTTTTTTTTAAATTTTTTTTTAAATTTTTTTGAAATTTTTTTTTTTTAATTTTTTTTTCGAAATTTTTTTTCGAATTTTTTTTTCAAATTTTTTAAAATTTTTTTTTAATTTTTTTAAAAATTTTTTTTGAAAATTTTTTTTTTTGAAATTTTTTTTTGAAATTTTTTTAAAATTTTTTTTTTATTTTTTTTTTATTTTTTTTTTATTTTTTTTAAAATTTTTTTTGAAATTTTTTTTTCTGAAATTTCTTTAAAAATTTTTTTTGAAATTTTTTTTTTCGAAAATTTTTTTGAAATTTTTTTTGAATTTATTTTTTGAAAATTTTTTTTTCGAATTTTTTTTTCAATTTTTTTTTAAATTTTTTTTAAAATTTTTTTTTTGAAAATTTTTTTTTCGAAATTTTTTTTCGAATTTTTTTTTTCAATTTTTTTAAAAAATTTTTTTTCGAATTTTTTTTTCAATTTTTTTGAATTTTTTTTTTTTAATTTTTTTTAAATTTTTTTTGAAAATTTTTTTTTTTAAATTTTTTTTTAGAAATTTTTTTTCGAATTTTTTTTGGAAATTTTTTCTGATTTTTTTTAAATTTTTTTTTTTAATTTTTTTTCTTGAAAATTTTTTTTCGAATTTTTTTAAAAAAATTTTTTCTTAATTTTTTTTTTAAAATTTTTTTTGAATTTTTTTTTTTTTAATTTTTTTTCGAATTTTTTTTTAAATTTTTTTTTCAATTTTTTTTTGAAATTTTTTTTGTGAATTTTTTCAAATTGTTTTTTTTTATTTTTTTTTGAAATTTTTTTTAATTTTTTTTTTTTATTTTTTTAAAAATTTTTTTTGAAAATTTTTTTGTTGAAGTTTTTTTTTTGAAATTTTTTTTTTCGAAAATTTTTTTGAATTTTCTTTTTGAATTTTCTTTTTGAAATTTTTTTTTTCGAAAATTTTTTTGAAATTTTTTTTGAATTTATTTTTTGAAAATTTTTTTTTTTAAATTTTTTTTTCAATTTTTTTTAAAATTTTTTTCTTAATTTTTTTTTTGAAATTTTTTTTTTCGAAATTTTTTTTGAATTTTTTTTTTAATTTTTTTTTTGAAATTTTTTTAAAATTTATTTTTGAAAAATTTTTTTTAAATTTTTTTTGAAATTTTTTTTTTCAATTTTTTTTAAATTTTTTTTTATTTTTTTTTAAATTTTTTTTGAAAATTTTTTTTTTAAATTTTTTTTTGAAAATTTTTTTTTGAAATTTTTTATAAAATTTTTTTTTAAATTTTTTTTGAAATTTTTTTTTTCAATTTTTTTTAAATTTTTTTTTATTTTTTTTAAAATTTTTTTTGAAAATTTTTTTTTTAAATTTTTTTTTGAAAATTTTTTTTTTGAAATTTTTTTTTTTTAATTTTTTTTTAAATTTTTTTGAATTTTTTTTTTTTAATTTTTTTTAAATTTTTTTTGAAAATTTTTTTTTTAAATTTTTTTTTAGAAATTTTTTTTCGAATTTTTTTTGGAAATTTTTTCTGATTTTTTTTAAATTTTTTTTCTTGAAAATTTTTTTTCGAATTTTTTAAAAAAAATTTTTTCTTAATTTTTTTTTGGAAATTTTTTTTTTTAAATTTTTTTTTCGAATTTTTTTTTGAATTTTTTTTTTCAATTTTTTTTTGAAATTTTTTTTGTGAATTTTTTTAAATTGTTTTTTTTTATTTTTTTTTTGAAATTTTTTTTAATTTTTTTTTTTTATTTTTTTAAAATTTTTTTTTGAAAATTTTTTTGTTGGAAGTTTTTTTTTTTGAAATTTTTTTTTTCGAAAATTTTTTTGAAATTTTTTTTGAATTTTCTTTTTGAAATTTTTTTTTCGAACATTTTTTTGAATTTTTTTTTTTATTTTTTTTAAAATTTTTTTTTTAATTTTTTTTTTGAAATTTTTTTTCAATTTTTTTTAAATTTTTTTTAAATTTTTTTTTTGAAATTTTTTTTTTGAATTTTTTTTTTCGAAAATTTTTTTGAAATTTTTTTTGAATTTTTTTTTTTTAATTTTTTTTTTGAAATTTTTTTTAAATTTTTTTTTGAAATTTTTTTTGAATTTTTTTTTTTAATTTTTTTTTTGAAATTTTTTTAAAATTTTTTTTTGAAAATTTTTTTTTTGAAATTTTTTTTTGAAATTTTTTTTAAATTTTTTTTTGAAAATTTTTTTTTTGAAATTTTTTTTTGAAATTTTTTTAAATTTTTTTTTTAATTTTTTTTTTGAAATATTTTTTAAATTTTTATTGAAAATTTTTTTTTTGAAATTTTTTTTTGAAAATTTTTTTTTTGAAATTTTTTTTTTCAATTTTTTTTAAATTTTTTTTTGAAAATTTTTTTTTTGAAAATTTTTTTTTCAATTTTTTTTAAATTTTTTTTTAAATTTTTTTTTTGAAATTTTTTTTTTCAATTTTTTTTAAATTTTTTTTAAAATTTTTTTTTTTTAAATTTTTTTTCAATTTTTTTTTTTTTTTTTTAAATTTTTTCGAAAATTTTTTTTTTCAATTTTTTTTAAAAATTTTTTTTTTATTTTTTTTTTTGAAATTTTTTTTTAAATTTATTTTTGAAAATTTTTTTTTAAAATTTTTTTTTGAAAATTTTTTTTTGAAATTTTTTTTAAAATTTTTTTTTAAAATTTTTTTTGAATTTTTTTTTCAATTTTTTTTAAATTTTTTTTTTAATTTTTTTTTTAAATTTTTTTGAAATTTTTTTTTTTAATTTTTTTTTCGAAATTTTTTTTCGAATTTTTTTTTCAAATTTTTTAAAAATTTTTTTTTATTTTTTTAAAAATTTTTTTTGAAAATTTTTTTTTTTGAAATTTTTTTTTGAAATTTTTTTAAAATTTTTTTTTTATTTTTTTTTTATTTTTTTAAAAAATTTTTTTGAAATTTTTTTTTCTGAAATTTCTTTAAAAATTTTTTTTGAAATTTTTTTTTTCGAAAATTTTTTTGAAATTTTTTTTGAATTTATTTTTTGAAAATTTTTTTTTCGAATTTTTTTTTCAATTTTTTTTTAAATTTTTTTTTAAATTTTTTTTTTGAAAATTTTTTTTTCGAAATTTTTTTTCGAATTTTTTTTTTCAATTTTTTTAAAAAATTTTTTTTCGAATTTTTTTTTCAATTTTTTTGAATTTTTTTTTTTTAAATTTTTTTTAAATTTTTTTTGAAAAATTTTTTTTTTAAATTTTTTTTTAAATTTTTTTTTAAATTTTTTTTTAAATTTTTTTTTTGAAATTTTTTTAAAATTTATTTTTGAAAATTTTTTTTTTAAATTTTTTTTTGAAAATTTTTTTTTGAAATTTTTTTTAAAATTTTTTTTAAAATTTTTTTTGAAATTTTTTTTTTCAATTTTTTTTCAATTTTTTTTTATTTTTTTTAAAATTTTTTTTGAAAATTTTTTTTTTTTATTTTTTTTGAAAATTTTTTTTTTGAAAATTTTTTTTTAAAATTTTTTTTTTAATTTTTTTTAAATTTTTTTTTTTAATTTTTTTTTGAAATTTTTTTAAAATTTATTTTTGAAAATTTTTTTTTTTAATTTTTTTTTGAAAATTTTTTTTTGAAATTTTTTTTTAAATTTTTTTTAAAATTTTTTTTGAACATTTTTTTTTTTGAAATTTTTTAAAATTTTTTTAAAATTTTTTTTTTGAAAATTTTTTTTCGAATTTTGTTTTTCATTTTTTTTTTTAAATTTTTTTTTTAATTTTTTTTTTGAAATTTTTTTAAAATTTATTTTTGAAAAATTTTTTTTTTTTTTTTTGAAAATTTTTTTTTTAAATTTTTTTTAAAATTTTTTTTAAAATTTTTTTTGAATTTTTTTTAAAATTTTTTTTAAATTTTTTTTTAAATTTTTTTTTTAAATTTTTTTGAAAATTTTTTTTTTTTAAATTTTTTTTTCGAAATTTTTTTTGAAATTTTTTTTGTGAATTTTTTTAAATTGTTTTTTTTGATTTTTTTTTGAAATTTTTTTTAATTTTTTTTTTTATTTTTTTAAAATTTTTTTTTGAAAATTTTTTTGTTGAAGTTTTTTTTTTTGAAATTTTTTTTTTTGAAAATTTTTTTGAAATTTTTTTTGAATTTTCTTTTTGAAATTTTTTTTTCGAACATTTTTTTGAATTTTTTTTTAAAATTTTTTTTAAAATTTTTTTTTAAATTTTTTTTTTGAAATTTTTTTTTAAATTTTTTGAAATTTTTTTAAATTTTTTTTTTGAATTTTTTTTTTCGAAAATTTTTTTGAAATTTTTTTTGAATTTTTTCTTTAAATTTTTTTTTTGAATTTTTTTTTAAATTTTTTTTTGAAAATTTTTTTTTTGAAATTTTTTTTTGAAATTTTTTTTAAATTTTTTTTTGAAAATTTTTTTTTTGAAATTTTTTTTTTCAATTTTTTTAAATTTTTTTTTAAATTTTTTTTTTGAAATATTTTTTAAATTTTTATTGAAAATTTTTTTTTTGAAATTTTTTTTTGAAAATTTTTTTTTTGAAATTTTTTTTTAAATTTTTTTTTTGAAATTTTTTTTTTCAATTTTTTTTAAATTTTTTTAAAAATTTTTTTTTTCAATTTTTTTTAAAAATTTTTTTTTTATTTTTTTTTTGAAATTTTTTTTTTAATTTATTTTTGAAAATTTTTTTTTTAAATTTTTTTTTGAAAATTTTTTTTTGAAATTTTTTTTAAAATTTTTTTTAAAATTTTTTTTGAATTTTTTTTTCAATTTTTTTTAAATTTTTTTTTAAATTTTTTTTTTAATTTTTTTGAAATTTTTTTTTTTTAATTTTTTTTTCGAAATTTTTTTTCGAATTTTTTTTTCAAATTTTTTAAAATTTTTTTTTTATTTTTTTAAAAATTTTTTTTGAAAATTTTTTTTTTTGAAATTTTTTTAAAATTTTTTTTTTATTTTTTTTTAATTTTTTTTTTATTTTTTTTAAAATTTTTTTTGAAATTTTTTTTTCTGAAATTTCTTTAAAAATTTTTTTTGAAATTTTTTTTTTCGAAAATTTTTTTGAAATTTTTTTTGAATTTATTTTTTGAAAATTTTTTTTTCGAATTTTTTTTTCAATTTTTTTTTAAATTTTTTTTTAAATTTTTTTTTTTGAAAATTTTTTTTTCGAAATTTTTTTTCGAATTTTTTTTTTCAATTTTTTTAAAAAATTTTTTTTCGAATTTTTTTTTCAATTTTTTTGAATTTTTTTTTTTTAATTTTTTTTAAATTTTTTTTGAAAATTTTTTTTTTTAAATTTTTTTTTAGAAATTTTTTTTCGAATTTTTTTTGGAAATTTTTTCTGATTTTTTTTAAATTTTTTTTTTAAATTTTTTTTCTTGAAAATTTTTTTTCGAATTTTTTTAAAAAAATTTTTCTTAATTTTTTTTTTTAAATTTTTTTTGAAATTTTTTTTTTAAAATTTTTTTTCGAATTTTTTTTTAAATTTTTTTTTCAATTTTTTTTTGAAATTTTTTTTGTGAATTTTTTCAAATTGTTTTTTTTTATTTTTTTTTGAAATTTTTTTTAATTTTTTTTTTTTATTTTTTTAAAAATTTTTTTTGAAAATTTTTTTGTTGAAGTTTTTTTTTTGAAATTTTTTTTTTCGAAAATTTTTTTGAATTTTCTTTTTGAATTTTCTTTTTGAAATTTTTTTTTTCGAAAATTTTTTTGAAATTTTTTTTGAATTTATTTTTTGAAAATTTTTTTTTTAAAATTTTTTTTCAATTTTTTTTAAAATTTTTTTCTTAATTTTTTTTTTGAAATTTTTTTTTTCGAAATTTTTTTTGAATTTTTTTTTTAATTTTTTTTTTGAAATTTTTTTAAAATTTATTTTTGAAAATTTTTTTTTTAATTTTTTTTTGAAAATTTTTTTTTAAATTTTTTTTTAAATTTTTTTTGAAATTTTTTTTTTCAATTTTTTTTAAATTTTTTTTTATTTTTTTTTAAATTTTTTTTGAAAATTTTTTTTTTTAATTTTTTTTTGAAAATTTTTTTTTGAAATTTTTTATAAAATTTTTTTTTAAATTTTTTTTGAAATTTTTTTTTTCAATTTTTTTAAAATTTTTTTTAATTTTTTTTTAAATTTTTTTTGAAAATTTTTTTTTTAAATTTTTTTTTGAAAATTTATTTTTTGAAATTTTTTTTTTAAAATTTTTTTTTTAATTTTTTTGAATTTTTTTTTTTTAATTTTTTTAAAATTTTTTTTGAAAATTTTTTTTTTTAAATTTTTTTTTAGAAATTTTTTTTCGAATTTTTTTTGGAAATTTTTTCTGATTTTTTTTAAATTTTTTTTCTTGAAAATTTTTTTTCGAATTTTTTAAAAAAAATTTTTTCTTAATTTTTTTTTGGAAATTTTTTTTTTAAATTTTTTTTTCGAATTTTTTTTTGAATTTTTTTTTCAATTTTTTTTTGAAATTTTTTTTGTGAATTTTTTTAAATTGTTTTTTTTTATTTTTTTTTTGAAATTTTTTTTAATTTTTTTTTTTTATTTTTTTAAAATTTTTTTTTGAAAATTTTTTTGTTGAAGTTTTTTTTTTTGAAATTTTTTTTTTCGAAAATTTTTTTGAAATTTTTTTTGAATTTTCTTTTTGAAATTTTTTTTTCGAACATTTTTTTGAATTTTTTTTTTTTATTTTTTTTAAAATTTTTTTTTTAATTTTTTTTTTGAAATTTTTTTTCAATTTTTTTTAAATTTTTTTTAAATTTTTTTTTTGAAATTTTTTTTTTGAATTTTTTTTTTCGAAAATTTTTTTGAAATTTTTTTTGAATTTTTTTTTTAAATTTTTTTTTTTGAAATTTTTTTTAAATTTTTTTTTGAAAATTTTTTTTTTGAAATTTTTTTCTGAAATTTTTTTTAAATTTTTTTTTGAAAATTTTTTTTTTGAAATTTTTTTTTTCAATTTTTTTAAATTTTTTTTTTAATTTTTTTTTTGAAATTTTTTTTAAATTTTTATTGAAAATTTTTTTTTTGAAATTTTTTTTTGAAAATTTTTTTCGAATTTTTTTTTCAATTTTTTTTTAAATTTTTTTTTTTTAATTTATTTTTTTTTAAATTTTTTTTATTTATTTTTTTTAATTTTTTTTTAATTTTTTTTTTATTTTTTTAAAATTTTTTTTTGAAAATTTTTTTTTTGAAATTTTTTTTTCGAAATTTTTTTGAAATTTTTTTTTTTGAAATTTTTTTTTTCGAAAATTTTTTTTCGAATTTTTTAAAAAAAATTTTTTCTTAATTTTTTTTTTGAAATTTTTTTTGAATTTTTTTTTTTATTTTTTTTTCGAATTTTTTTTTGAATTTTTTTTTCAATTTTTTTTTGAAATTTTTTTTGTGAATTTTTTTAAATTGTTTTTTTTTTATTTTTTTTTTGAAATTTTTTTTAATTTTTTTTTTTATTTTTTTAAAATTTTTTTTTGAAAATTTTTTTGTTGAAGTTTTTTTTTTTGAAATTTTTTTTTTCGAAAATTTTTTTGAAATTTTTTTTGAATCTTCTTTTTGAAATTTTTTTTTCGAACATTTTTTTGAAATTTTTTTTAAATTTTTTTTTTGAAATTTTTTTTTTGAATTTTTTTTTCGAAAATTTTTTTGAAATTTTTTTTGAATTTTTTTTTTAAATTTTTTTTTTGAAATTTTTTTTAAATTTTTTTTTGAAAATTTTTTTTTTGAAATTTTTTTTTGAAATTTTTTTTAAATTTTTTTTTGAAAATTTTTTTTTTGAAATTTTTTTTTTCAATTTTTTTAAATTTTTTTTTTAATTTTTTTTTTGAAATTTTTTTTAAATTTTTATTGAAAATTTTTTTTTTGAAATTTTTTTCGAATTTTTTTTTCAATTTTTTTTTAAATTTTTTTTTTTAATTTATTTTTTTTTTAATTTTTTTTATTTTTTTTTTAAATTTTTTTTTAATTTTTTTTTTATTTTTTTTTAATTTTTTTTTTGAAAATTTTTTTTTTGAAATTTTTTTTTCGAAATTTTTTTGAAATTTTTTTTTTTGAAATTTTTTTTTATTTTTTTTAAAATTTTTTTTGAAAATTTTTTTTTTAATTTTTTTTTGAAAATTTTTTTTTGAAATTTTTTTTAAAATTTTTTTTAAAATTTTTTTTGAAATTTTTTTTTTCAATTTTTTTTAAATTTTTTTTTATTTTTTTTAAAATTTTTTTTGAAAATTTTTTTTTTAAATTTTTTTTTGAAAATTTTTTTTTTGAAAATTTTTTTGAAATTTTTTTTGAATTTTCTTTTTGAAATTTTTTTTTCGAACATTTTTTTGAATTTTTTTTTAAAATTTTTTTTAAAATTTTTTTTTAAATTTTTTTTTGAAATTTTTTTTCAATTTTTTTGAAATTTTTTTTAAATTTTTTTTTTGAAATTTTTTTTTTGAATTTTTTTTTTCGAAAATTTTTTTGAAATTTTTTTTGAATTTTTTTTTTAAATTTTTTTTTTGAAATTTTTTTTAAATTTTTTTTTGAAAATTTTTTTTTTGAAATTTTTTTCTGAAATTTTTTTTAAATTTTTTTTTGAAATTTTGTTTTTTGAAATTTTTTTTTTCAATTTTTTTAAATTTTTTTTTTAATTTTTTTTTTGAAATTTTTTTAAAATTTTTTTTTGAAAATTTTTTTTTTGAAATTTTTTTTTCGAAATTTTTTTGAAATTTTTTTTTTTGAAATTTTTTTTTTTTAAATTTTTTTTTTGAAATTTTTTTTAAATTTTTTTTTGAAAATTTTTTTTTTGAAATTTTTTTTTGAAATTTTTTTTAAATTTTTTTTTGAAAATTTTTTTTTTGAAATTTTTTTTTTCAATTTTTTTAAATTTTTTTTTTAATTTTTTTTTTGAAATTTTTTTTAAATTTTTATTGAAAATTTTTTTTTTGAAATTTTTTTTTGAAAATTTTTTTCGAATTTTTTTTTCAATTTTTTTTTAAATTTTTTTTTTTTAATTTATTTTTTTTTTAATTTTTTTTTTAAATTTTTTTTTAATTTTTTTTTTATTTTTTTTAAATTTTTTTTTGAAAATTTTTTTTTTGAAATTTTTTTTTCGAAATTTTTTTGAAATTTTTTTTTTTGAAATTTTTTTTTATTTTTTTTAAAATTTTTTTTGAAAATTTTTTTTTTAAATTTTTTTTTGAAAATTTTTTTTTGAAATTTTTTTTAAAATTTTTTTTAAAATTTTTTTTGAAATTTTTTTTTTCAATTTTTTTTAAATTTTTTTTTATTTTTTTTAAAATTTTTTTTGAAAATTTTTTTTTTAAATTTTTTTTTGAAAATTTTTTTTTTGAAAATTTTTTTGAAATTTTTTTTGAATTTTCTTTTTGAAATTTTTTTTTCGAACATTTTTTTGAATTTTTTTTTTAATTTTTTTTAAAATTTTTTTTAAAATTTTTTTTTGAAATTTTTTTTCAATTTTTTTGAAATTTTTTTTAAATTTTTTTTTTGAAATTTTTTTTTTGAATTTTTTTTTTCGAAAATTTTTTTGAATTTTTTTTGAATTTTTTTTTTAAATTTTTTTTTTGAAATTTTTTTGAAATTTTTTTTAAATTTTTTTTTTGAAATTTTTTTTTTAATTTTTTTTTTCGAAAATTTTTTTGAAATTTTTTTTGAATTTTTTTTTTAAATTTTTTTTTTGAAATTTTTTTTAAATTTTTTTTTGAAAATTTTTTTTTTGAAATTTTTTTTTGAAATTTTTTTTAAATTTTTTTTTGAAAATTTTTTTTTTGAAATTTTTTTTTTCAATTTTTTTAAATTTTTTTTTTGAAATTTTTTTAAAATTTTTATTGAAAATTTTTTTTTTGAAATTTTTTTTTGAAAATTTTTTTCGAATTTTTTTTTCAATTTTTTTTTAAATTTTTTTTTTTAATTTATTTTTTTTTTAATTTTTTTTATTTTTTTTTTAAATTTTTTTTTAATTTTTTTTTTATTTTTTTAAAATTTTTTTTTGAAAATTTTTTTTTTGAAATTTTTTTTTCGAAATTTTTTTGAAATTTTTTTTTTTGAAATTTTTTTTTTCGAAAATTTTTTTGAAATTTTTTTTGAATTTTTTTTTTGAAATTTTTTTTTCGAATTTTTTTTTTCAATTTTTTTTTTAAATTTTTTTAATTTTTTTTTTATTTTTTTTTGAAAATTTTTTTTTTTGAAATTTTTTTTTTGAAATTTTTTTTTTTCGAAAATTTTTTTGAAAATTTTTTTTTTGAAATTTTTTTAAAATTTTTTTAAAATTTTTTTTTGAAAATTTTTTTTTTGAATTTTTTTTTTTGAATTTTTTTAAAATTTTTTTTGAAAATTTTTTTTTTGAAATTTTTTTTTTTAATTTTTTTTTTTTAATTTTTTTTAAATAATTTTTTTTTTTAATTTTTTTTTGAAAATTTTTTTTTGAAATTTTTTTAAAAATTTTTTTTAAAATTTTTTTTGAAAATTTTTTTTTGAAAATTTTTTTTTTGAAAATTTTTTTTTAAAATTTTTTTTAAATTTTTTTTTAAATTTTTTTTTTGAAATTTTTTTTAAATTTTTTTTTGAAAATTTTTTTTTTGAAATTTTTTTCTGAAATTTTTTTAAAATTTTTTTTTGAAAATTTTTTTTTTGAAATTTTTTTTTTCAATTTTTTTAAATTTTTTTTTTAATTTTTTTTTTGAAATTTTTTTAAAATTTTTTTTTGAAAATTTTTTTTTTGAAATTTTTTTTTCGAAATTTTTTTGAAATTTTTTTTTTTGAAATTTTTTTTTTCGAAAATTTTTTTTCGAATTTTTTTAAAAAAATTTTTTCTTAATTTTTTTTTTGAAATTTTTTTTGAATTTTTTTTTTTTTTATTTTTTTTTTCGAATTTTTTTTTGAATTTTTTTTCAATTTTTTTTTGAAATTTTTTTTGTGAATTTTTTTAAATTGTTTTTTTTTTATTTTTTTTTTGAAATTTTTTTTAATTTTTTTTTTTATTTTTTTAAAATTTTTTTTTGAAAATTTTTTTGTTGAAGTTTTTTTTTTTGAAATTTTTTTTTTCGAAAATTTTTTTGAAATTTTTTTTAAATTTTTTTTTTGAAATTTTTTTTTTGAATTTTTTTTTTCGAAAATTTTTTTGAAATTTTTTTTGAATTTTTTTTTTAAATTTTTTTTTTGAAATTTTTTTTAAATTTTTTTTTGAAAATTTTTTTTTTGAAATTTTTTTTTGAAATTTTTTTTAAATTTTTTTTTGAAAATTTTTTTTTTGAAATTTTTTTTTTCAATTTTTTTAAATTTTTTTTTTGAAATTTTTTTAAAATTTTTATTGAAAATTTTTTTTTTGAAATTTTTTTTTGAAAATTTTTTTCGAATTTTTTTTTCAATTTTTTTTTAAATTTCTTTTTTTAATTTATTTTTTTTTTAATTTTTTTTATTTTTTTTTTAAATTTTTTTTTAATTTTTTTTTTATTTTTTTAAAATTTTTTTTTGAAAATTTTTTTTTTGAAATTTTTTTTTCGAAATTTTTTTGAAATTTTTTTTTTTGAAATTTTTTTTTTCGAAAATTTTTTTGAAATTTTTTTTGAATTTTTTTTTTGAAATTTTTTTTTCGAATTTTTTTTTTCAATTTTTTTTCAAATTTTTTTAATTTTTTTTTTATTTTTTTTTGAAAATTTTTTTTTTTGAAATTTTTTTTTTGAAATTTTTTTTTTTCGAAAATTTTTTTGAAAATTTTTTTTTTGAAATTTTTTTAAAATTTTTTTAAAATTTTTTTTTGAAAATTTTTTTTTTGAATTTTTTTTTTTGAATTTTTTTAAAATTTTTTTTGAAAATTTTTTTTTTGAAATTTTTTTTTTTAATTTTTTTTTTTTAATTTTTTTTAAATAATTTTTTTTTTTAATTTTTTTTTGAAAATTTTTTTTTGAAATTTTTTTAAAAATTTTTTTTTAAATTTTTTTTGAAAATTTTTTTTTGAAAATTTTTTTTTTGAAAATTTTTTTTTAAAATTTTTTTTAAATTTTTTTTTAAATTTTTTTTTTAATTTTTTTTTCGAAATTTTTTTTGAATTTTTTTTTAAATTTTTTTTTGAAATTTTTTCAAAATTTATTTTTGAAAATTTTTTTTTAAATTTTTTTTTGAAAATTTTTTTTTGAAATTTTTTTTAAAATTTTTTTTTTAATTTTTTTTTAAATTTTTTTTTTAATTTTTTTTTAAATTTTTTTTTTTAATTTTTTTTTGAAATTTTTTAAAAATTTATTTTTGAAAATTTTTTTTTTAATTTTTTTTTGAAAATTTTTTTTTGAAATTTTTTTTAAAATTTTTTTTAAAATTTTTTTTGAAATTTTTTTTTTCAATTTTTTTTAAATTTTTTTTTATTTTTTTTAAAATTTTTTTTGAAAAATTTTTTTTTTTAATTTTTTTTGAAAATTTTTTTTTTAAATTTTTTTTTAAATTTTTTTTTAAATTTTTTTTTTTAATTTTTTTTTGAAATTTTTTTAAAATTTATTTTTGAAAATTTTTTTTTTAAATTTTTTTTTGAAAATTTTTTTTTGAAATTTTTTTTAAAATTTTTTTTAAAATTTTTTTTGAACATTTTTTTTTTTGAAATTTTTTTAAAATTTTTTAAATTTTTTTTTTGAAAATTTTTTTTCGAATTTTGTTTTTCATTTTTTTTTTTAATTTTTTTTTTGAAATTTTTTTTAATTTTTTTTTTTATTTTTTTAAAAATTTTTTTTTAATTTTTTTTTTGAAATTTTTTTTAAATTTTTATTGAAAATTTTTTTTTTGAAATTTTTTTTTGAAAATTTTTTTCGAATTTTTTTTTCAATTTTTTTTTAAATTTTTTTTTTTTAATTTATTTTTTTTTTAATTTTTTTTATTTATTTTTTTTAATTTTTTTTTAATTTTTTTTTTATTTTTTTAAAATTTTTTTTTGAAAATTTTTTTTTTGAAATTTTTTTTTCGAAATTTTTTTGAAATTTTTTTTTTTGAAATTTTTTTTTTCGAAAATTTTTTTTCGAATTTTTTAAAAAAAATTTTTTCTTAATTTTTTTTTTGAAATTTTTTTTGAATTTTTTTTTTTATTTTTTTTTCGAATTTTTTTTTGAATTTTTTTTTCAATTTTTTTTTGAAATTTTTTTTGTGAATTTTTTTAAATTGTTTTTTTTTTATTTTTTTTTTGAAATTTTTTTTAATTTTTTTTTTTATTTTTTTAAAATTTTTTTTTGAAAATTTTTTTGTTGAAGTTTTTTTTTTTGAAATTTTTTTTTTCGAAAATTTTTTTGAAATTTTTTTTGAATCTTCTTTTTGAAATTTTTTTTTCGAACATTTTTTTGAAATTTTTTTTAAATTTTTTTTTTGAAATTTTTTTTTTGAATTTTTTTTTCGAAAATTTTTTTGAAATTTTTTTTGAATTTTTTTTTTAAATTTTTTTTTTGAAATTTTTTTTAAATTTTTTTTTGAAAATTTTTTTTTTGAAATTTTTTTTTGAAATTTTTTTTAAATTTTTTTTTGAAAATTTTTTTTTTGAAATTTTTTTTTTCAATTTTTTTAAATTTTTTTTTTAATTTTTTTTTTGAAATTTTTTTTAAATTTTTATTGAAAATTTTTTTTTTGAAATTTTTTTCGAATTTTTTTTTCAATTTTTTTTTAAATTTTTTTTTTTAATTTATTTTTTTTTTAATTTTTTTTATTTTTTTTTAAAATTTTTTTTTAATTTTTTTTTTATTTTTTTTTAATTTTTTTTTTGAAAATTTTTTTTTTGAAATTTTTTTTTCGAAATTTTTTTGAAATTTTTTTTTTTGAAATTTTTTTTTATTTTTTTTTAAATTTTTTTTGAAAATTTTTTTTTTAATTTTTTTTTGAAAATTTTTTTTTGAAATTTTTTTTAAAATTTTTTTTAAAATTTTTTTTGAAATTTTTTTTTTCAATTTTTTTTAAATTTTTTTTTATTTTTTTTAAAATTTTTTTTGAAAATTTTTTTTTTAAATTTTTTTTTGAAAATTTTTTTTTTGAAAATTTTTTTGAAATTTTTTTTGAATTTTCTTTTTGAAATTTTTTTTTCGAACATTTTTTTGAATTTTTTTTTAAAATTTTTTTTAAAATTTTTTTTTAAATTTTTTTTTGAAATTTTTTTTCAATTTTTTTGAAATTTTTTTTAAATTTTTTTTTTGAAATTTTTTTTTTGAATTTTTTTTTTCGAAAATTTTTTTGAAATTTTTTTTGAATTTTTTTTTTAAATTTTTTTTTTGAAATTTTTTTTAAATTTTTTTTTGAAAATTTTTTTTTTGAAATTTTTTTCTGAAATTTTTTTTAAATTTTTTTTTGAAATTTTGTTTTTTGAAATTTTTTTTTTCAATTTTTTTAAATTTTTTTTTTAATTTTTTTTTTGAAATTTTTTTAAAATTTTTTTTTGAAAATTTTTTTTTTGAAATTTTTTTTTCGAAATTTTTTTGAAATTTTTTTTTTTGAAATTTTTTTTTTTTAAATTTTTTTTTTGAAATTTTTTTTAAATTTTTTTTTGAAAATTTTTTTTTTGAAATTTTTTTTTGAAATTTTTTTTAAATTTTTTTTTGAAAATTTTTTTTTTGAAATTTTTTTTTTCAATTTTTTTAAATTTTTTTTTTAATTTTTTTTTTGAAATTTTTTTTAAATTTTTATTGAAAATTTTTTTTTTGAAATTTTTTTTTGAAAATTTTTTTCGAATTTTTTTTTCAATTTTTTTTTAAATTTTTTTTTTTTAATTTATTTTTTTTTTAATTTTTTTTTTAAATTTTTTTTTAATTTTTTTTTTATTTTTTTTAAATTTTTTTTTGAAAATTTTTTTTTTGAAATTTTTTTTTCGAAATTTTTTTGAAATTTTTTTTTTTGAAATTTTTTTTTATTTTTTTTAAAATTTTTTTTGAAAATTTTTTTTTTAAATTTTTTTTTGAAAATTTTTTTTTGAAATTTTTTTTAAAATTTTTTTTAAAATTTTTTTTGAAATTTTTTTTTTCAATTTTTTTTAAATTTTTTTTTATTTTTTTTAAAATTTTTTTTGAAAATTTTTTTTTTAAATTTTTTTTTGAAAATTTTTTTTTTGAAAATTTTTTTGAAATTTTTTTTGAATTTTCTTTTTGAAATTTTTTTTTCGAACATTTTTTTGAATTTTTTTTTTAATTTTTTTTAAAATTTTTTTTAAAATTTTTTTTTGAAATTTTTTTTCAATTTTTTTGAAATTTTTTTTAAATTTTTTTTTTGAAATTTTTTTTTTGAATTTTTTTTTTCGAAAATTTTTTTGAATTTTTTTTGAATTTTTTTTTTAAATTTTTTTTTTGAAATTTTTTTGAAATTTTTTTTAAATTTTTTTTTTGAAATTTTTTTTTTAATTTTTTTTTTCGAAAATTTTTTTGAAATTTTTTTTGAATTTTTTTTTTAAATTTTTTTTTTGAAATTTTTTTTAAATTTTTTTTTGAAAATTTTTTTTTTGAAATTTTTTTTTGAAATTTTTTTTAAATTTTTTTTTGAAAATTTTTTTTTTGAAATTTTTTTTTTCAATTTTTTTAAATTTTTTTTTTGAAATTTTTTTAAAATTTTTATTGAAAATTTTTTTTTTGAAATTTTTTTTTGAAAATTTTTTTCGAATTTTTTTTTCAATTTTTTTTTAAATTTTTTTTTTTAATTTATTTTTTTTTTAATTTTTTTTATTTTTTTTTTAAATTTTTTTTTAATTTTTTTTTTATTTTTTTAAAATTTTTTTTTGAAAATTTTTTTTTTGAAATTTTTTTTTCGAAATTTTTTTGAAATTTTTTTTTTTGAAATTTTTTTTTTCGAAAATTTTTTTGAAATTTTTTTTGAATTTTTTTTTTGAAATTTTTTTTTCGAATTTTTTTTTTCAATTTTTTTTTTAAATTTTTTTAATTTTTTTTTTATTTTTTTTTGAAAATTTTTTTTTTTGAAATTTTTTTTTTGAAATTTTTTTTTTTCGAAAATTTTTTTGAAAATTTTTTTTTTGAAATTTTTTTAAAATTTTTTTAAAATTTTTTTTTGAAAATTTTTTTTTTGAATTTTTTTTTTTGAATTTTTTTAAAATTTTTTTTGAAAATTTTTTTTTTGAAATTTTTTTTTTTAATTTTTTTTTTTTAATTTTTTTTAAATAATTTTTTTTTTTAATTTTTTTTTGAAAATTTTTTTTTGAAATTTTTTTAAAAATTTTTTTTTAAATTTTTTTTGAAAATTTTTTTTTGAAAATTTTTTTTTTGAAAATTTTTTTTAAAAATTTTTTTTAAATTTTTTTTTAAATTTTTTTTTTGAAATTTTTTTTAAATTTTTTTTTGAAAATTTTTTTTTTGAAATTTTTTTCTGAAATTTTTTTAAAATTTTTTTTTGAAAATTTTTTTTTTGAAATTTTTTTTTCAATTTTTTTAAATTTTTTTTTTAATTTTTTTTTTGAAATTTTTTTAAAATTTTTTTTTGAAAATTTTTTTTTTGAAATTTTTTTTTCGAAATTTTTTTGAAATTTTTTTTTTTGAAATTTTTTTTTTCGAAAATTTTTTTTCGAATTTTTTTAAAAAAATATTTTCTTAATTTTTTTTTTGAAATTTTTTTTGAATTTTTTTTTTTTTTATTTTTTTTTTCGAATTTTTTTTTGAATTTTTTTTCAATTTTTTTTTGAAATTTTTTTTGTGAATTTTTTTAAATTGTTTTTTTTTTATTTTTTTTTTGAAATTTTTTTTAATTTTTTTTTTTATTTTTTTAAAATTTTTTTTTGAAAATTTTTTTGTTGAAGTTTTTTTTTTTGAAATTTTTTTTTTCGAAAATTTTTTTGAAATTTTTTTTAAATTTTTTTTTTGAAATTTTTTTTTTGAATTTTTTTTTTCGAAAATTTTTTTGAAATTTTTTTTGAATTTTTTTTTTAAATTTTTTTTTTGAAATTTTTTTTAAATTTTTTTTTGAAAATTTTTTTTTTGAAATTTTTTTTTGAAATTTTTTTTAAATTTTTTTTTGAAAATTTTTTTTTTGAAATTTTTTTTTTCAATTTTTTTAAATTTTTTTTTTGAAATTTTTTTAAAATTTTTATTGAAAATTTTTTTTTTGAAATTTTTTTTTGAAAATTTTTTTCGAATTTTTTTTTCAATTTTTTTTTAAATTTCTTTTTTTAATTTATTTTTTTTTTAATTTTTTTTATTTTTTTTTTAAATTTTTTTTTAATTTTTTTTTTATTTTTTTAAAATTTTTTTTTGAAAATTTTTTTTTTGAAATTTTTTTTTCGAAATTTTTTTGAAATTTTTTTTTTTGAAATTTTTTTTTTCGAAAATTTTTTTGAAATTTTTTTTGAATTTTTTTTTTGAAATTTTTTTTTCGAATTTTTTTTTTCAATTTTTTTTTTAAATTTTTTTAATTTTTTTTTTATTTTTTTTTGAAAATTTTTTTTTTTGAAATTTTTTTTTTGAAATTTTTTTTTTTCGAAAATTTTTTTGAAAATTTTTT
>OX101825.2:29694570-29699570 GCA_944452925.2 Chrysolina oricalcia | reverse complement strand
TTAAATTTTTTTTTAAATTTTTTTTGAAATTTTTTTTTTCAATTTTTTTTAAATTTTTTTTTAATTTTTTTAAAATTTTTTTTGAAAATTTTTTTTTTAAATTTTTTTTTGAAAATTTTTTTTTGAAATTTTTTTTAAAATTTTTTTTTAAATTTTTTTTTATTTTTTTTTAAATTTTTTTTTAAATTTTTTTTGAAATTTTTTTTTTCAATTTTTTTTAAATTTTTTTTTAATTTTTTTAAAATTTTTTTTGAAAATTTTTTTTTTAAATTTTTTTTTGAAAATTTTTTTCGAATTTTTTTTTCAATTTTTTTTTAAATTTTTTTTTTTTAATTTATTTTTTTTTTAATTTTTTTTATTTATTTTTTTTAATTTTTTTTTAATTTTTTTTTTATTTTTTTAAAATTTTTTTTTGAAAATTTTTTTTTTGAAATTTTTTTTTCGAAATTTTTTTGAAATTTTTTTTTTTGAAATTTTTTTTTTCGAAAATTTTTTTTCGAATTTTTTAAAAAAAATTTTCTCTTAATTTTTTTTTTGAAATTTTTTTTGAATTTTTTTTTTTATTTTTTTTTCGAATTTTTTTTTGAATTTTTTTTTCAATTTTTTTTTGAAATTTTTTTTGTGAATTTTTTTAAATTGTTTTTTTTTTATTTTTTTTTTGAAATTTTTTTTAATTTTTTTTTTTATTTTTTTAAAATTTTTTTTTGAAAATTTTTTTGTTGAAGTTTTTTTTTTTGAAATTTTTTTTTTCGAAAATTTTTTTGAAATTTTTTTTGAATCTTCTTTTTGAAATTTTTTTTTCGAACATTTTTTTGAAATTTTTTTTAAATTTTTTTTTTGAAATTTTTTTTTTGAATTTTTTTTTCGAAAATTTTTTTGAAATTTTTTTTGAATTTTTTTTTTAAATTTTTTTTTTGAAATTTTTTTTAAATTTTTTTTTGAAAATTTTTTTTTTGAAATTTTTTTTTGAAATTTTTTTTAAATTTTTTTTTGAAAATTTTTTTTTTGAAATTTTTTTTTTCAATTTTTTTAAATTTTTTTTTTAATTTTTTTTTTGAAATTTTTTTTAAATTTTTATTGAAAATTTTTTTTTTGAAATTTTTTTCGAATTTTTTTTTCAATTTTTTTTTAAATTTTTTTTTTTAATTTATTTTTTTTTTAATTTTTTTTATTTTTTTTTAAAATTTTTTTTTAATTTTTTTTTTATTTTTTTTTAATTTTTTTTTTGAAAATTTTTTTTTTGAAATTTTTTTTTCGAAATTTTTTTGAAATTTTTTTTTTTGAAATTTTTTTTTATTTTTTTTTAAATTTTTTTTGAAAATTTTTTTTTTAATTTTTTTTTGAAAATTTTTTTTTGAAATTTTTTTTAAAATTTTTTTTAAAATTTTTTTTGAAATTTTTTTTTTCAATTTTTTTTAAATTTTTTTTTATTTTTTTTAAAATTTTTTTTGAAAATTTTTTTTTTAAATTTTTTTTTGAAAATTTTTTTTTTGAAAATTTTTTTGAAATTTTTTTTGAATTTTCTTTTTGAAATTTTTTTTTCGAACATTTTTTTGAATTTTTTTTTAAAATTTTTTTTAAAATTTTTTTTTAAATTTTTTTTTGAAATTTTTTTTCAATTTTTTTGAAATTTTTTTTAAATTTTTTTTTTGAAATTTTTTTTTTGAATTTTTTTTTTCGAAAATTTTTTTGAAATTTTTTTTGAATTTTTTTTTTAAATTTTTTTTTTGAAATTTTTTTTAAATTTTTTTTTGAAAATTTTTTTTTTGAAATTTTTTTCTGAAATTTTTTTTAAATTTTTTTTTGAAATTTTGTTTTTTGAAATTTTTTTTTTCAATTTTTTTAAATTTTTTTTTTAATTTTTTTTTTGAAATTTTTTTAAAATTTTTTTTTGAAAATTTTTTTTTTGAAATTTTTTTTTCGAAATTTTTTTGAAATTTTTTTTTTTGAAATTTTTTTTTTTTAAATTTTTTTTTTGAAATTTTTTTTAAATTTTTTTTTGAAAATTTTTTTTTTGAAATTTTTTTTTGAAATTTTTTTTAAATTTTTTTTTGAAAATTTTTTTTTTGAAATTTTTTTTTTCAATTTTTTTAAATTTTTTTTTTAATTTTTTTTTTGAAATTTTTTTTAAATTTTTATTGAAAATTTTTTTTTTGAAATTTTTTTTTGAAAATTTTTTTCGAATTTTTTTTTCAATTTTTTTTTAAATTTTTTTTTTTTAATTTATTTTTTTTTTAATTTTTTTTTTAAATTTTTTTTTAATTTTTTTTTTATTTTTTTTAAATTTTTTTTTGAAAATTTTTTTTTTGAAATTTTTTTTTCGAAATTTTTTTGAAATTTTTTTTTTTGAAATTTTTTTTTATTTTTTTTAAAATTTTTTTTGAAAATTTTTTTTTTAAATTTTTTTTTGAAAATTTTTTTTTGAAATTTTTTTTAAAATTTTTTTTAAAATTTTTTTTGAAATTTTTTTTTTCAATTTTTTTTAAATTTTTTTTTATTTTTTTTAAAATTTTTTTTGAAAATTTTTTTTTTAAATTTTTTTTTGAAAATTTTTTTTTTGAAAATTTTTTTGAAATTTTTTTTGAATTTTCTTTTTGAAATTTTTTTTTCGAACATTTTTTTGAATTTTTTTTTTAATTTTTTTTAAAATTTTTTTTAAAATTTTTTTTTGAAATTTTTTTTCAATTTTTTTGAAATTTTTTTTAAATTTTTTTTTTGAAATTTTTTTTTTGAATTTTTTTTTTCGAAAATTTTTTTGAATTTTTTTTGAATTTTTTTTTTAAATTTTTTTTTTGAAATTTTTTTGAAATTTTTTTTAAATTTTTTTTTTGAAATTTTTTTTTTAATTTTTTTTTTCGAAAATTTTTTTGAAATTTTTTTTGAATTTTTTTTTTAAATTTTTTTTTTGAAATTTTTTTTAAATTTTTTTTTGAAAATTTTTTTTTTGAAATTTTTTTTTGAAATTTTTTTTAAATTTTTTTTTGAAAATTTTTTTTTTGAAATTTTTTTTTTCAATTTTTTTAAATTTTTTTTTTGAAATTTTTTTAAAATTTTTATTGAAAATTTTTTTTTTGAAATTTTTTTTTGAAAATTTTTTTCGAATTTTTTTTTCAATTTTTTTTTAAATTTTTTTTTTTAATTTATTTTTTTTTTAATTTTTTTTATTTTTTTTTTAAATTTTTTTTTAATTTTTTTTTTATTTTTTTAAAATTTTTTTTTGAAAATTTTTTTTTTGAAATTTTTTTTTCGAAATTTTTTTGAAATTTTTTTTTTTGAAATTTTTTTTTTCGAAAATTTTTTTGAAATTTTTTTTGAATTTTTTTTTTGAAATTTTTTTTTCGAATTTTTTTTTTCAATTTTTTTTTTAAATTTTTTTAATTTTTTTTTTATTTTTTTTTGAAAATTTTTTTTTTTGAAATTTTTTTTTTGAAATTTTTTTTTTTCGAAAATTTTTTTGAAAATTTTTTTTTTGAAATTTTTTTAAAATTTTTTTAAAATTTTTTTTTGAAAATTTTTTTTTTGAATTTTTTTTTTTGAATTTTTTTAAAATTTTTTTTGAAAATTTTTTTTTTGAAATTTTTTTTTTTAATTTTTTTTTTTTAATTTTTTTTAAATAATTTTTTTTTTTAATTTTTTTTTGAAAATTTTTTTTTGAAATTTTTTTAAAAATTTTTTTTAAAATTTTTTTTGAAAATTTTTTTTTGAAAATTTTTTTTTTGAAAATTTTTTTTTAAAATTTTTTTTAAATTTTTTTTTAAATTTTTTTTTTGAAATTTTTTTTAAATTTTTTTTTGAAAATTTTTTTTTTGAAATTTTTTTCTGAAATTTTTTTAAAATTTTTTTTTGAAAATTTTTTTTTTGAAATTTTTTTTTTCAATTTTTTTAAATTTTTTTTTTAATTTTTTTTTTGAAATTTTTTTAAAATTTTTTTTTGAAAATTTTTTTTTTGAAATTTTTTTTTCGAAATTTTTTTGAAATTTTTTTTTTTGAAATTTTTTTTTTCGAAAATTTTTTTTCGAATTTTTTTAAAAAAATTTTTTCTTAATTTTTTTTTTGAAATTTTTTTTGAATTTTTTTTTTTTTTATTTTTTTTTTCGAATTTTTTTTTGAATTTTTTTTCAATTTTTTTTTGAAATTTTTTTTGTGAATTTTTTTAAATTGTTTTTTTTTTATTTTTTTTTTGAAATTTTTTTTAATTTTTTTTTTTATTTTTTTAAAATTTTTTTTTGAAAATTTTTTTGTTGAAGTTTTTTTTTTTGAAATTTTTTTTTTCGAAAATTTTTTTGAAATTTTTTTTAAATTTTTTTTTTGAAATTTTTTTTTTGAATTTTTTTTTTCGAAAATTTTTTTGAAATTTTTTTTGAATTTTTTTTTTAAATTTTTTTTTTGAAATTTTTTTTAAATTTTTTTTTGAAAATTTTTTTTTTGAAATTTTTTTTTGAAATTTTTTTTAAATTTTTTTTTGAAAATTTTTTTTTTGAAATTTTTTTTTTCAATTTTTTTAAATTTTTTTTTTGAAATTTTTTTAAAATTTTTATTGAAAATTTTTTTTTTGAAATTTTTTTTTGAAAATTTTTTTCGAATTTTTTTTTCAATTTTTTTTTAAATTTCTTTTTTTAATTTATTTTTTTTTAAATTTTTTTTATTTTTTTTTAAAATTTTTTTTTAATTTTTTTTTTATTTTTTTAAAATTTTTTTTTGAAAATTTTTTTTTTGAAATTTTTTTTTCGAAATTTTTTTGAAATTTTTTTTTTTGAAATTTTTTTTTTCGAAAATTTTTTTGAAATTTTTTTTGAATTTTTTTTTTGAAATTTTTTTTTCGAATTTTTTTTTTCAATTTTTTTTTTAAATTTTTTTAATTTTTTTTTTATTTTTTTTTGAAAATTTTTTTTTTTGAAATTTTTTTTTTGAAATTTTTTTTTTTCGAAAATTTTTTTGAAAATTTTTTTTTTGAAATTTTTTTAAAATTTTTTTAAAATTTTTTTTTGAAAATTTTTTTT
>OX101825.2:29687070-29689570 GCA_944452925.2 Chrysolina oricalcia | reverse complement strand
ATTTTTTTTTAATTTTTTTAAAATTTTTTTTGAAAATTTTTTTTTTAAATTTTTTTTTGAAAATTTTTTTTTGAAATTTTTTTTAAAATTTTTTTTTAAATTTTTTTTTATTTTTTTTAAAATTTTTTTTGAAAATTTTTTTTTTAAATTTTTTTTTGAAAATTTTTTTTTTGAAAATTTTTTTTTAAAATTTTTTTTTAAATTTTTTTTTGAAATTTTTTTTTTTTATTTTTTTTTAAATTTTTTTTAAATTTTTTTTTGAAATTTTTTTAAAATTTATTTTTGAAATTTTTTTTTTAAATTTTTTTTTTGAAAATTTTTTTTTGAAATTTTTTTTAAAATTTTTTTTTAAATTTTTTTTGAAATTTTTTTTTTTTAAATTTTTTTTAAATTTTTTTTTTGAATTTATTTTTTGAAAATTTTTTTTTCGAATTTTTTTTAAAATTTTTTTTTTAATTTTTTTTTTGAAAATTTTTTTTTTTTAATTTTTTTTTTCGAAAATTTTTTTGAAATTAAAGAATTTTTTTTTTGAAATTTTTTTTTCGAAATTTTTCTTTCGAATTTTTTTTTTCAATTTTTTAAAAAAATTTTTTTTCGAATTTTTTTTTCAATTTTTTTGAATTTTTTTTTTTTATTTTTTTTAAATTTTTTTTGAAAATTTTTTTTTTTAAATTTTTTTTTCGAAATTTTTTTTCGAATTTTTTTTGGAAATTTTTTCTGATTTTTTTAAAATTTTTTTTAAAAATTTTTTTTCTTGAAAATTTTTTTTCGAATTTTTTTAAAAAAATTTTTTCTTAATTTTTTTTTTGAAATTTTTTTTGAATTTTTTTTTTTTTTAATTTTTTTTTGATTTTTTTTTTCAATTTTTTTTTGAAATTTTTTTTGTGAATTTTTTTAAATTGTTTTTTTTTTTATTTTTTTTTTGAAATTTTTTTTTTTATTTTTTTAAAATTTTTTTTTGAAAATTTTTTTAAAATTTTTTTTAAAATTTTTTTTGAAATTTTTTTTTTCAATTTTTTTTAAATTTTTTTTTTTTTTTAAAATTTTTTTGAAAATTATTTTTTTTTAATTTTTTTTGAAAATTTTTTTTTTGAAAATTTTTTTTTTAAATTTTTTTTTAAATTTTTTTTTTAATTTTTTTTTTAAATTTTTTTTTGAAATTTTTTTAAAATTTATTTTTGAAAATTTTTTTTTTAAATTTTTTTTTGAAAATTTTTTTTTGAAATTTTTTTAAAATTTTTTTAAAATTTTTTTTTTGAAAATTTTTTTTCGAATTTTGTTTTTTATTTTTTTTTAAATTTTTTTTTTAATTTTTTTTTTGAATTTTTTTTTAAATTTATTTTTGAAAAATTTTTTTTTTTATTTTTTTTTGAAAATTTTTTTTGAAAATTTTTTTTAAAATTTTTTTTAAAATTTTTTTTGAATTTTTTTTAAAATTTTTTTAAAATTTTTTTGTTAATTTTTTTTTTAAATTTTTTTGAAAATTTTTTTTTTTTTAATTTTTTTTTCGAAATTTTTTTTGAAATTTTTTTTCAATTTTTTTTTGAAATTTTTTTTGTGAATTTTTTTAAATTGGTTTTTTTGATTTTTTTTTTGAAATTTTTTTTAATTTTTTTTTTTATTTTTTTAAAATTTTTTTTTGAAAATTTTTTTGTTGAAGTTTTTTTCTTTGAAATTTTTTTTTTCGAAAATTTTTTTGAAATTTTTTTTGAATTTTCTTTTTGAAATTTTTTTTTCGAACATTTTTTTGAATTTTTTTTTAAATTTTTTTTTAAAATTTTTTTTAAAATTTTTTTTTAAATTTTTTTTTTGAAATTTTTTTTAAAATTTTTTTAAATTTTTTTAAATTTTTTTTTTGAAATTTTTTTTTTGAATTTTTTTTTTCGAAAATTTTTTTGAAATTTTTTTTGAATTTTTTTTTTAAATTTTTTTTTTGAAATTTTTTTAAAATTTTTTTTTGAAAATTTTTTTTTTGAAATTTTTTTTTGAAATTTTTTTTAAATTTTTTTTTGAAAATTTTTTTTTTGAAATTTTTTTTTTCAATTTTTTTAAATTTTTTTTTTAATTTTTTTTTTGAAATATTTTTTAAATTTTTATTGAAAATTTTTTTTTTGAAATTTTCTTTTGAAAATTTTTTTTTTGAAATTTTTTTTTTCAATTTTTTTTAAATTTTTTTTTGAAAATTTATTTTTTGAAATTTTTTTTTTCAATTTTTTTTAAATTTTTTTTTAAATTTTTTTTTTTAATTTTTTTTTTTCATTTTTTTTTAAATTTTTTTTAAAATTTTTTTTTTTCAATTTTTTTTTTATTTTTGAAAATTTTTTTAGAAAATTAATTTTTTTAAAATTTTTTTTTCTAAATTTTTTTTCGAATTTTTTTTTCAAATTTTTTAAATTTTTTTTTTTTTTTAATTTTTTCGAAAATTTTTTTTTTCAATTTTTTTTAAAAATTTTTTTTTTTATTTTTTTTTTTGAAATTTTTTTTTTAATTTATTTTTGAA
>OX101825.2:29677070-29682070 GCA_944452925.2 Chrysolina oricalcia | reverse complement strand
TTTAAAATTTATTTTTGAAAATTTTTTTTTTAAATTTTTTTTTGAAAATTTTTTTTTGAAATTTTTTTAAAATTTTTTTTAAATTTTTTTTTTGAAAATTTTTTTTCGAATTTTGTTTTTTATTTTTTTTTAAATTTTTTTTTTAATTTTTTTTTTGAAATTTTTTTTAAATTTATTTTTGAAAAATTTTTTTTTTATTTTTTTTTGAAAATTTTTTTTGAAAATTTTTTTTAAAATTTTTTTTAAAATTTTTTTTGAATTTTTTTTAAAATTTTTTTAAAATTTTTTTGTTAATTTTTTTTTAAAATTTTTTTGAAAATTTTTTTTTTTTAATTTTTTTTTCGAAATTTTTTTTGAAATTTTTTTTCAATTTTTTTTTGAAATTTTTTTTGTGAATTTTTTTAAATTGGTTTTTTTGATTTTTTTTTTGAAATTTTTTTTAATTTTTTTTTTTATTTTTTTAAAATTTTTTTTTGAAAATTTTTTTGTTGAAGTTTTTTTTTTTGAAATTTTTTTTTTCGAAAATTTTTTTGAAATTTTTTTTGAATTTTCTTTTTGAAATTTTTTTTTCGAACATTTTTTTGAATTTTTTTTTTCAATTTTTTTTAAATTTTTTTTTATTTTTTTAAAAATTTTTTTTGAAAATTTTTTTTTTAAATTTTTTTTTGAAAATTTTTTTTTTGAAAATTTTTTTTTTAAATTTTTTTTTAAATTTTTTTTTAAATTTTTTTTTTTAATTTTTTTTTTGAAATTTTTTTAAAATTTATTTTTGAAAATTTTTTTTTAAATTTTTTTTTTGAAAATTTTTTTTTGAAATTTTTTTTAAAATTTTTTTTTAAATTTTTTTTGAAATTTTTTTTTTTGAAATTTTTTTAAAATTTTTTTTAAATTTTTTTTTTGAATTTATTTTTTGAAAATTTTTTTTTCGAATTTTTTTTAAAATTTTTTTTTTAATTTTTTTTTTGAAAATTTTTTTTTTTTAATTTTTTTTGAAATTAAAGAATTTTTTTTTTGAAATTTTTTTTTCGAAATTTTTCTTTCGAATTTTTTTTTTCAATTTTTTAAAAAAATTTTTTTTCGAATTTTTTTTTCAATTTTTTTGAATTTTTTTTTTTTATTTTTTTTAAATTTTTTTTGAAAATTTTTTTTTTTAAATTTTTTTTTCGAAATTTTTTTTCGAATTTTTTTTGGAAATTTTTTCTGATTTTTTTAAAAATTTTTTTAAAATTTTTTTTTCTTGAAAATTTTTTTTCGAATTTTTTTAAAAAAATTTTTTCTTAATTTTTTTTTTGAAATTTTTTTTGTGAATTTTTTTAAATTGTTTTTTTTTTTATTTTTTTTTTGAAATTTTTTTTAATTTTTTTTTTTATTTTTTTAAAATTTTTTTTTGAAAATTTTTTTGTTGAAGTTTTTTTTTTTGAAATTTTTTTTTTCGAAAATTTTTTTGAAATTTTTTTTGAATTTTCTTTATGAAATTTTTTTTTCGAACATTTTTTTGAAATTTTTTTTAAATTTTTTTTTTGAAATTTTTTTTTTGAATTTTTTTTTTCGAAAATTTTTTTGAAATTGTTTTTGAATTTTTTTTTTTAATTTTTTTTTTGAAATTTTTTTAAAATTTTTTTTTGAAATTTTTTTTCGAAATTTGTTTTCGAATTTTTTTTTCAATTTTTTTTAAAAATTTTTTTAATTTTTTTTTTATTTTTTTTTGAAAATTTTTTTTTTTGAAATTTTTTTTTTTTGAAATTTTTTTTTTTCGAAAATTTTTTTGAAAATTTTTTTTTTGAAATTTTTTTAAAATTTTTTTTTGAAATTTTTTTTTTCGAAAATTTTTTTGAAATTTTTTTTGAATTTATTTTTTGAAAATTTTTTTTTCAAATTTTTTTTTCAATTTTTTTTTAAATTTTTTTCTTAATTTTTTTTTTGAAATTTTTTTTTTTGAAATTTTTTTTTTTCGAAAATTTTTTTGGAAATTTTTTTTTTGAAATTTTTTTAAAATTTTTTTTAAATTTTTTTTTGAAAATTTTTTTTTTGAAATTTTTTTTTTCAATTTTTTTAAATTTTTTTTTTGAAATTTTTTTAAAATTTTTATTGAAAATTTTTTTTTTGAAATTTTTTTTTGAAAATTTTTTTCGAATTTTTTTTTCAATTTTTTTTTAAATTTTTTTTTTTAATTTATTTTTTTTTTAATTTTTTTTATTTTTTTTTTAAATTTTTTTTTAATTTTTTTTTTATTTTTTTAAAATTTTTTTTTGAAAATTTTTTTTTTGAAATTTTTTTTTCGAAATTTTTTTGAAATTTTTTTTTTTGAAATTTTTTTTTTCGAAAATTTTTTTGAAATTTTTTTTGAATTTTTTTTTTGAAATTTTTTTTTCGAATTTTTTTTTTCAATTTTTTTTTTAAATTTTTTTAATTTTTTTTTTATTTTTTTTTGAAAATTTTTTTTTTTGAAATTTTTTTTTTGAAATTTTTTTTTTTCGAAAATTTTTTTGAAAATTTTTTTTTTGAAATTTTTTTAAAATTTTTTTAAAATTTTTTTTTGAAAATTTTTTTTTTGAATTTTTTTTTTTGAATTTTTTTAAAATTTTTTTTGAAAATTTTTTTTTTGAAATTTTTTTTTTTAATTTTTTTTTTTTAATTTTTTTTAAATAATTTTTTTTTTTAATTTTTTTTTGAAAATTTTTTTTTGAAATTTTTTTAAAAATTTTTTTTAAAATTTTTTTTGAAAATTTTTTTTTGAAAATTTTTTTTTTGAAAATTTTTTTTTAAAATTTTTTTTAAATTTTTTTTTAAATTTTTTTTTTGAAATTTTTTTTAAATTTTTTTTTGAAAATTTTTTTTTTGAAATTTTTTTCTGAAATTTTTTTAAAATTTTTTTTTGAAAATTTTTTTTTTGAAATTTTTTTTTTCAATTTTTTTAAATTTTTTTTTTAATTTTTTTTTTGAAATTTTTTTAAAATTTTTTTTTGAAAATTTTTTTTTTGAAATTTTTTTTTCGAAATTTTTTTGAAATTTTTTTTTTTGAAATTTTTTTTTTCGAAAATTTTTTTTCGAATTTTTTTAAAAAAATTTTTTCTTAATTTTTTTTTTGAAATTTTTTTTGAATTTTTTTTTTTTTTATTTTTTTTTTCGAATTTTTTTTTGAATTTTTTTTCAATTTTTTTTTGAAATTTTTTTTGTGAATTTTTTTAAATTGTTTTTTTTTTATTTTTTTTTTGAAATTTTTTTTTATTTTTTTTTTTATTTTTTTAAAATTTTTTTTTGAAAATTTTTTTGTTGAAGTTTTTTTTTTTGAAATTTTTTTTTTCGAAAATTTTTTTGAAATTTTTTTTAAATTTTTTTTTTGAAATTTTTTTTTTGAATTTTTTTTTTCGAAAATTTTTTTGAAATTTTTTTTGAATTTTTTTTTTAAATTTTTTTTTTGAAATTTTTTTTAAATTTTTTTTTGAAAATTTTTTTTTTGAAATTTTTTTTTGAAATTTTTTTTAAATTTTTTTTTGAAAATTTTTTTTTTGAAATTTTTTTTTTCAATTTTTTTAAATTTTTTTTTTGAAATTTTTTTAAAATTTTTATTGAAAATTTTTTTTTTGAAATTTTTTTTTGAAAATTTTTTTCGAATTTTTTTTTCAATTTTTTTTTAAATTTCTTTTTTTAATTTATTTTTTTTTTAATTTTTTTTATTTTTTTTTTAAATTTTTTTTTAATTTTTTTTTTATTTTTTTAAAATTTTTTTTTGAAAATTTTTTTTTTGAAATTTTTTTTTCGAAATTTTTTTGAAATTTTTTTTTTTGAAATTTTTTTTTTCGAAAATTTTTTTGAAATTTTTTTTGAATTTTTTTTTTGAAATTTTTTTTTCGAATTTTTTTTTTCAATTTTTTTTTTAAATTTTTTTAATTTTTTTTTTATTTTTTTTTGAAAATTTTTTTTTTTGAAATTTTTTTTTTGAAATTTTTTTTTTTCGAAAATTTTTTTGAAAATTTTTTTTTTGAAATTTTTTTAAAATTTTTTTAAAATTTTTTTTTGAAAATTTTTTTTTTGAAATTTTTTTTTCGAAATTTTTTTGAAATTTTTTTTTTTGAAATTTTTTTTTTCGAAAATTTTTTTGAAATTTTTTTTGAATTTTTTTTTTGAAATTTTTTTTTCGAATTTTTTTTTTCAATTTTTTTTTTAAATTTTTTTAATTTTTTTTTTATTTTTTTTTGAAAATTTTTTTTTTTGAAATTTTTTTTTTGAAATTTTTTTTTTTCGAAAATTTTTTTGAAAATTTTTTTTTTGAAATTTTTTTAAAATTTTTTTAAAATTTTTTTTTGAAAATTTTTTTTTTGAATTTTTTTTTTTGAATTTTTTTAAAATTTTTTTTGAAAATTTTTTTTTTGAAATTTTTTTTTTTAATTTTTTTTTTTTAATTTTTTTTAAATAATTTTTTTTTTTAATTTTTTTTTGAAAATTTTTTTTTGAAATTTTTTTAAAAATTTTTTTTAAAATTTTTTTTGAAAATTTTTTTTTGAAAATTTTTTTTTTGAAAATTTTTTTTTAAAATTTTTTTTAAATTTTTTTTTAAATTTTTTTTTTGAAATTTTTTTTAAATTTTTTTTTGAAAATTTTTTTTTTGAAATTTTTTTCTGAAATTTTTTTAAAATTTTTTTTTGAAAATTTTTTTTTTGAAATTTTTTTTTTCAATTTTTTTAAATTTTTTTTTTAATTTTTTTTTTGAAATTTTTTTAAAATTTTTTTTTGAAAATTTTTTTTTTGAAATTTTTTTTTCGAAATTTTTTTGAAATTTTTTTTTTTGAAATTTTTTTTTTCGAAAATTTTTTTTCGAATTTTTTTAAAAAAATTTTTTCTTAATTTTTTTTTTGAAATTTTTTTTGAATTTTTTTTTTTTTTATTTTTTTTTTCGAATTTTTTTTTGAATTTTTTTTCAATTTTTTTTTGAAATTTTTTTTGTGAATTTTTTTAAATTGTTTTTTTTTTATTTTTTTTTTGAAATTTTTTTTAATTTT
>OX101825.2:29617070-29672070 GCA_944452925.2 Chrysolina oricalcia | reverse complement strand
ATTTTTGAAAATTTTTTTTTTTAATTTTTTTTTGAAAATTTTTTTTTGAAAATTTTTTTTTTTGAAATTTTTTTTTAAAATTTTTTTTTAAAATTTTTTTTAAATTTTTTTTTTGAAATTTTTTTTTTCAATTTTTTTAAAATTTTTTTTAAAATTTTTTTTAAAATTTTTTTTTTTTGAAATTTTTTTAAAATTTTTTTTAAATTTTTTTTTTGAAATTTTTTTTTCAATTTTTTTTAAATTTTTTTTTTAATTTTTTTTTTGAAATTTTTTTTAAAATTTTTTTTTTGAAATTTTTTTAAAATTTTTTTTTATTTTTTTTTGAAAAATTTTTTTTTTGAAATTTTTTTTTTTGAAATTTTTTTTTTCGAAAATTTTTTTGAAAATTTTTTTTTTGAAATTTTTTTAAAATTTTTTTTTTGAAATTTTTTTTTTCGAAAATTTTTTTGAAATTTTTTTTGAATTTATTTTTTGAAAATTTTTTTTTCAAATTTTTTTTTCAATTTTTTTTAAAATTTTTTTCTTAATTTTTTTTTTGAAATTTTTTTTTTCGAAATTTTTTTTGAATTTTTTTTTTAATTTTTTTTTTGAAATTTTTTTAAAATTTATTTTTGAAAATTTTTTTTTTAATTTTTTTTTGAAATTTTTTTTTTTTATTTTTTTTTAAATTTTTTTTAAATTTTTTTTGAAATTTTTTTTTTCAATTTTTTTTAAATTTTTTTTTAATTTTTTTAAAAATTTTTTTGAAATTTTTTTTTGAAATTTTTTTTTTTTATTTTTTTTAAAATTTTTTTTTAATTTTTTTTTGAAATTTTTTTAAAATTTATTTTTGAAATTTTTTTTTTAAATTTTTTTTTTGAAAATTTTTTTTTGAAATTTTTTTTAAAATTTTTTTTTAAATTTTTTTTGAAATTTTTTTTTTTTAAATTTTTTTTAAATTTTTTTTTTGAATTTATTTTTTGAAAATTTTTTTTTCGAATTTTTTTTAAAATTTTTTTTTTAATTTTTTTTTTGAAAATTTTTTTTTTTTAATTTTTTTTTTCGAAAATTTTTTTGAAATTAAAGAATTTTTTTTTTGAAATTTTTTTTTCGAAATTTTTCTTTCGAATTTTTTTTTTCAATTTTTTAAAAAAATTTTTTTTCGAATTTTTTTTTCAATTTTTTTGAATTTTTTTTTTTTATTTTTTTTAAATTTTTTTTGAAAATTTTTTTTTTTAAATTTTTTTTTCGAAATTTTTTTTCGAATTTTTTTTGGAAATTTTTTCTGATTTTTTTAAAATTTTTTTTAAAAATTTTTTTTCTTGAAAATTTTTTTTCGAATTTTTTTAAAAAAATTTTTTCTTAATTTTTTTTTTGAAATTTTTTTTGAATTTTTTTTTTTTTTAATTTTTTTTTGATTTTTTTTTTCAATTTTTTTTTGAAATTTTTTTTGTGAATTTTTTTAAATTGTTTTTTTTTTTATTTTTTTTTTGAAATTTTTTTTTTATTTTTTTAAAATTTTTTTTTGAAAATTTTTTTGTTGAAGTTTTTTTTTTTGAAATTTTTTTTTTCGAAAATTTTTTTGAAATTTTTTTTGAATTTTCTTTATGAAATTTTTTTTTCGAACATTTTTTTGAAATTTTTTTTAAATTTTTTTTTTGAAATTTTTTTTTTGAATTTTTTTTTTCGAAAATTTTTTTGAAATTGTTTTTGAATTTTTTTTTTAAATTTTTTTTTTGAAATTTTTTTAAAATTTTTTTTTGAAAATTTTTTTTTTGAAATTTTTTTTTGAAATTTTTTTAAAATTTTTTTTTGAAAATTTTTTTTTTGAATTTTTTTTTTTCAATTTTTTTAAATTTTTTTTTAAATTTTTTTTTTGAAATTTTTTTTTTGAAATTTTTTTTTTCAATTTTTTCAAATTTTTTTTTTAATTTTTTTTTTGAAATTTTTTTTAAATTTTTATTGAAAATTTTTTTTTTGAAATTTTTTTTTGAAAATTTTTTTCGAATTTTTTTTTCAATTTTTTTTTAAATTTTTTTTTTTTAATTTATTTTTTTTTTAAATTTTTTTTATTTTTTTTTTAATTTTTTTTAAATTTTTTTTTTATTTTTTTAAAATTTTTTTTTGAAAATTTTTTTTTTGAAATTTTTTTTTTCGAAATTTGTTTTCGAATTTTTTTTTTCAATTTTTTTTTAAAATTTTTTTTATTTTTTTTTATTTTTTTTTGAAAATTTTTTTTTTTGAAATTTTTTTTTTTGAAATTTTTTTTTTTCGAAAATTTTTTTGAAAATTTTTTTTTTGAAATTTTTTTAAAATTTTTTTTAAATTTTTTTTTGAAAATTTTTTTTTTGAATTTTTTTTTTTGAATTTTTTTTAAATTTTTTTTGAAAATTTTTTTTTTGAAATTTTTTTTTTTAATTTTTTTTTTTAATTTTTTTTAAATAATTTTTTTTTTTAATTTTTTTTTGAAAATTTTTTTTTGAAATTTTTTTAAAAATTTTTTTTTAAATTTTTTTTGAAATTTTTTTTTTTTTAATTTTTTTTTGAAAATTTTTTTTTTGAAAATTTTTTTTTAAAATTTTTTTTAAATTTTTTTTTAAATTTTTTTTTAAATTTTTTTTTCGAAATTTTTTTTGAATTTTTTTTTAAATTTTTTTTTGAAATTTTTTCAAAATTTATTTTTGAAAATTTTTTTTTTAATTTTTTTTTGAAAATTATTTTTTGAAATTTTTTTTAAAATTTTTTTTGAAATTTTTTTTAAAATTTTTTTTTAAATTTTTTTTTTTAATTTTTTTTTTGAAATTTTTTTAAAATTTATTTTTGAAAATTTTTTTTTTAAATTTTTTTTTGAAAATTTTTTTTTGAAATTTTTTTTAAAATTTTTTTTAAAATTTTTTTTGAAATTTTTTTTTTCAATTTTTTTTAAATTTTTTTTTTTTTTTTAAATTTTTTTGAAAATTATTTTTTTTTAATTTTTTTTGAAAATTTTTTTTTTGAAAATTTTTTTTTTAAATTTTTTTTTAAATTTTTTTTTTAATTTTTTTTTTAAATTTTTTTTTGAAATTTTTTTAAAATTTATTTTTGAAAATTTTTTTTTTAAATTTTTTTTTGAAAATTTTTTTTTGAAATTTTTTTAAAATTTTTTTTAAATTTTTTTTTTGAAAATTTTTTTTCGAATTTTGTTTTTTATTTTTTTTTAAATTTTTTTTTTAATTTTTTTTTTGAATTTTTTTTTAAATTTATTTTTGAAAAATTTTTTTTTTTATTTTTTTTTGAAAATTTTTTTTGAAAATTTTTTTTAAAATTTTTTTTAAAATTTTTTTTGAATTTTTTTTAAAATTTTTTTAAAATTTTTTTGTTAATTTTTTTTTTAAATTTTTTTGAAAATTTTTTTTTTTTTAATTTTTTTTTCGAAATTTTTTTTGAAATTTTTTTTCAATTTTTTTTTGAAATTTTTTTTGTGAATTTTTTTAAATTGGTTTTTTTGATTTTTTTTTTGAAATTTTTTTTAATTTTTTTTTTTATTTTTTTAAAATTTTTTTTTGAAAATTTTTTTGTTGAAGTTTTTTTTTTTGAAATTTTTTTTTTCGAAAATTTTTTTGAAATTTTTTTTGAATTTTCTTTTTGAAATTTTTTTTTCGAACATTTTTTTGAATTTTTTTTTAAATTTTTTTTTAAAATTTTTTTTAAAATTTTTTTTTAAATTTTTTTTTTGAAATTTTTTTTAAAATTTTTTTAAATTTTTTTAAATTTTTTTTTTGAAATTTTTTTTTTGAATTTTTTTTTTCGAAAATTTTTTTGAAATTTTTTTTGAATTTTTTTTTTAAATTTTTTTTTTGAAATTTTTTTTAAATTTTTTTTTGAAAATTTTTTTTTTGAAATTTTTTTTTGAAATTTTTTTTAAATTTTTTTTTGAAAATTTTTTTTTTGAAATTTTTTTTTTCAATTTTTTTAAATTTTTTTTTTAATTTTTTTTTTGAAATATTTTTTAAATTTTTATTGAAAATTTTTTTTTTGAAATTTTCTTTTGAAAATTTTTTTTTTGAAATTTTTTTTTTCAATTTTTTTTAAATTTTTTTTTGAAAATTTATTTTTTGAAATTTTTTTTTTCAATTTTTTTTAAATTTTTTTTTAAATTTTTTTTTTGAATTTTTTTTTTTCATTTTTTTTTAAATTTTTTTTAAAATTTTTTTTTTTCAATTTTTTTTTTATTTTTGAAAATTTTTTTAGAAAATTAATTTTTTTAAAATTTTTTTTTCTAAATTTTTTTTCGAATTTTTTTTTCAAATTTTTTAAATTTTTTTTTTTTTTTAATTTTTTCGAAAATTTTTTTTTTCAATTTTTTTTAAAAATTTTTTTTTTTATTTTTTTTTTTGAAATTTTTTTTTTAATTTATTTTTGAAAATTTTTTTTTAAAATTTTTTTTTGAAAGTTTTTTTTTGAAATTTTTTTTAAAATTTTTTTTAAAATTTTTTTAAAATTTTTTTTAAAAATTTTTTTTCTTGAAAATTTTTTTTCGAATTTTTTAAAAAAAATTTTTTCTTAATTTTTTTTTTGAAATTTTTTTTGAATTTTTTTTTTTTTTAATTTTTTTTTCGAATTTTTTTTTGAATTTTTTTTTCAATTTTTTTTTGAAATTTTTTTTGTGAATTTTTTTAAATTGTTTTTTTTTTTATTTTTTTTTTGAAATTTTTTTTAATTTTTTTTTTTATTTTTTTAAATTTTTTTTTGAAAATTTTTTTGTTGAAGTTTTTTTTTTTGAAATTTTTTTTTTCGAAAATTTTTTTGAAATTTTTTTTGAATTTTCTTTTTGAAATTTTTTTTTCGAACATTTTTTTGAAATTTTTTTTAAATTTTTTTTTTGAAATTTTTTTTTTGAATTTTTTTTTTCGAAAATTTTTTGAAATTGTTTTTGAATTTTTTTTTTAAATTTTTTTTTTGAAATTTTTTTAAAATTTTTTTTTGAAAATTTTTTTTTTGAAATTTTTTTTTGAAATTTTTTTTAAATTTTTTTTTGAAAATTTTTTTTTTGAAATTTTTTTTTTCAATTTTTTTAAATTTTTTTTTTAATTTTTTTTTTGAAATTTTTTTTAAATTTTTATTGAAAATTTTTTTTTTGAAATTTTTTTTTGAAAATTTTTTTCGAATTTTTTTTTCAATTTTTTTTTAAATTTTTTTTTTTTAATTTATTTTTTTTTTAATTTTTTTTATTTTTTTTTTTAATTTTTTTTTAATTTTTTTTTTATTTTTTTAAAATTTTTTTTTGAAAATTTTTTTTTTGAAATTTTTTTTTCGAAATTTTTTTGAAATTTTTTTTTTTGAAATTTTTTTTTTCGAAAATTTTTTTGAAATTTTTTTTGAATTTTTTTTTTGAAATTTTTTTTTCGAAATTTGTTTTCGAATTTTTTTTTCAATTTTTTTTAAAAATTTTTTTAATTTTTTTTTTATTTTTTTTTGAAAATTTTTTTTTTTGAAATTTTTTTTTTTTGAAATTTTTTTTTTTCGAAAATTTTTTTGAAAATTTTTTTTTTGAAATTTTTTTAAAATTTTTTTTTGAAATTTTTTTTTTCGAAAATTTTTTTGAAATTTTTTTTGAATTTATTTTTTGAAAATTTTTTTTTCAAATTTTTTTTTCAATTTTTTTTTAAATTTTTTTCTTAATTTTTTTTTTGAAATTTTTTTTTTTGAAATTTTTTTTTTTCGAAAATTTTTTTGGAAATTTTTTTTTTGAAATTTTTTTAAAATTTTTTTTAAATTTTTTTTTGAAATTTTTTTTTTTGAATTTTTTTTTTTGAATTTTTTTTAAATTTTTTTTGAAAATTTTTTTTTTGAAATTTTTTTTTTAAATTTTTTTTTTAAATTTTTTTTAAATTTTTTTTTTAAAATTTTTTTTTTCAATTTTTTTTAAATTTTTTTTTAAATTTTTTTTTTGAAATTTTTTAAAAATTTTTTTTTGAAAATTTTTTTTTTTAATTTTTTTTAAATTTTTTTTAAATTTTTTTTTTTAATTTTTTTTTTGAAATTTTTTTAAAATTTATTTTTGAAAAATTTTTTTTTTAATTTTTTTTTGAAAATTTTTTTTTGAAAATTTTTTTTTTGAAATTTTTTTTTTAAATATTTTTTTTAAAATTTTTTTTAAATTTTTTTTTTGAAATTTTTTTTTTCAATTTTTTTTAAATTTTTTTTAAATTTTTTTTTTGAAATTTTTTTTAAAATTTTTTTTTTTTGAAATTATTTTAAAATTTTTTTAAAATTTTTTTTAAATTTTTTTTAAATTTTTTTTTTGAAATTTTTTTTTCAATTTTTTTAAAAATTTTTTTTAAATTTTTTTTTTGAAATTTTTTTTTTGAAATTTTTTTAAAATTTTTTTTAATTTTTTTTTGAAAAATTTTTTTTTGAAATTTTTTTTTTTGAAATTTTTTTTTTTCGAAAATTTTTTTGAAAATTTTTTTTTTGAAATTTTTTTAAAATTTTTTTTTGAAATTTTTTTTTTCGAAAATTTTTTTGAAATTTTTTTTGAATTTATTTTTTGAAAATTTTTTTTTCAAATTTTTTTTTCAATTTTTTTTTAAATTTTTTTCTTAATTTTTTTTTTGAAATTTTTTTTTTCGAAATTTTTTTTGAATTTTTTTTTTAATTTTTTTTTGAAATTTTTTCAAAATTTATTTTTGAAAATTTTTTTTAAAATTTTTTTTTCAAAATTTATTTTTGAAATTTTTTTTTAAATTTTTTTTTAAATTTTTTTTTTTTAATTTTTTTTTTGAATTTTTTTTAAAATTTATTTTTGAAAATTTTTTTTTTAATTTTTTTTTGAAAATTTTTTTTTGAAATTTTTTTTAAAATTTTTTTTTAAATTTTTTTTGAAATTTTTTTTTTCAATTTTTTTTAAATTTTTTTTTATTTTTTTTCAAATTTTTTTTGAAAATTTTTTTTTTTTAATTTTTTTTTGAAAATTTTTTTTTTGAAATTTTTTTTTTTTAATTTTTTTTAAATTTTTTTTTAATTTTTTTTTTTTAATTTTTTTTTTGAAATTTTTTTAAAATTTATTTTTGAAAATTTTTTTTTTTAATTTTTTTTTGAAAATTTTTTTTTGAAAATTTTTTTTTTTGAAATTTTTTTTTTAAATTTTTTTTTTAAATTTTTTTTAAATTTTTTTTTTGAAATTTTTTTTTTCAATTTTTTTAAAATTTTTTTTAAAATTTTTTTTAAAATTTTTTTTTTTTGAAATTTTTTTAAAATTTTTTTTAAATTTTTTTTTTGAAATTTTTTTTTCAATTTTTTTTAAATTTTTTTTTAAATTTTTTTTTTGAAATTTTTTTTAAAATTTTTTTTTTGAAATTTTTTTAAAATTTTTTTTATTTTTTTTTGAAAAATTTTTTTTTTGAAATTTTTTTTTTTTGAAATTTTTTTTTTCGCAAATTTTTTTGAAAATTTTTTTTTTGAAATTTTTTTAAAATTTTTTTTTGAAATTTTTTTTTTCGAAAATTTTTTTGAAATTTTTTTTGAATTTATTTTTTGAAAATTTTTTTTTCAAATTTTTTTTTCAATTTTTTTTAAAATTTTTTTCTTAATTTTTTTTTTGAAATTTTTTTTTTCGAAATTTTTTTTGAATTTTTTTTTTAATTTTTTTTTTGAAATTTTTTTAAAATTTATTTTTGAAAATTTTTTTTTTAATTTTTTTTTGAAATTTTTTTTTTTATTTTTTTTTAAATTTTTTTTTAAATTTTTTTTGAAATTTTTTTTTTCAATTTTTTTTAAATTTTTTTTTATTTTTTTTTAAATTTTTTTTGAAAATTTTTTTTTTTAATTTTTTTTTGAAAATTTTTTTTTGAAATTTTTTTTAAAATTTTTTTTTAAATTTTTTTTGAAATTTTTTTTTTCAATTTTTTTTAAATTTTTTTTTATTTTTTTTAAAATTTTTTTTGAAATTTTTTTTTTTAAATTTTTTTTTGAAAATTTTTTTTTTGAAAATTTTTTTTTAAAATTTTTTTTTAAATTTTTTTTTAAATTTTTTTTTTTAATTTTTTTTTTGAAATTTTTTTAAAATTTATTTTTGAAAATTTTTTTTTAAATTTTTTTTTTGAAAATTTTTTTTTGAAATTTTTTTTAAAATTTTTTTTTAAATTTTTTTTGAAATTTTTTTTTTTGAAATTTTTTTAAAATTTTTTTTAAATTTTTTTTTTGAATTTATTTTTTGAAAATTTTTTTTTCGAATTTTTTTTAAAATTTTTTTTTTAATTTTTTTTTTGAAAATTTTTTTTTTTTTAATTTTTTTTTTCGAAAATTTTTTTGAAATTAAAGAATTTTTTTTTTGAAATTTTTTTTTCGAAATTTTTCTTTCGAATTTTTTTTTTCAATTTTTTAAAAAAATTTTTTTTCGAATTTTTTTTTCAAATTTTTTGAATTTTTTTTTTTTATTTTTTTTAAATTTTTTTTGAAAATTTTTTTTTTTAAATTTTTTTTTCGAAATTTTTTTTCGAATTTTTTTTGGAAATTTTTTCTGATTTTTTTAAAATTTTTTTTAAAAATTTTTTTTCTTGAAAATTTTTTTTCGAATTTTTTTAAAAAAATTTTTTCTTAATTTTTTTTTTGAAATTTTTTTTGAATTTTTTTTTTTTTAAATTTTTTTTTGAATTTTTTTTTCAATTTTTCTTTGAAATTTTTTTTGTGAATTTTTTTAAATTGTTTTTTTTTTATTTTTTTTTTGAAATTTTTTTTAATTTTTTTTTTTATTTTTTTAAAATTTTTTTTTGAAAATTTTTTTGTTGAAGTTTTTTTTTTTGAAATTTTTTTTTTCGAAAATTTTTTTGAAATTTTTTTTGAATTTTCTTTATGAAATTTTTTTTTCGAACATTTTTTTGAAATTTTTTTTTTTTAATTTTTTTTTGAAATTTTTTTTTTTGAAAATTTTTTTTTAAAATTTTTTTTAAATTTTTTTTTAAATTTTTTTTTTAATTTTTTTTTCGAAATTTTTTTTGAATTTTTTTTTAAATTTTTTTTTGAAATTTTTTCAAAATTTATTTTTGAAAATTTTTTTTTTAATTTTTTTTTGAAAATTTTTTTTTGAAATTTTTTTTAAAATTTTTTTTGAAATTTTTTTTTAAATTTTTTTTTAAATTTTTTTTTTTAATTTTTTTTTTGAAATTTTTTTAAAATTTATTTTTGAAAATTTTTTTTTTTAATTTTTTTTTGAAAATTTTTTTTTGAAATTTTTTTTAAAATTTTTTTTAAAATTTTTTTTGAAATTTTTTTTTTCAATTTTTTTTAAATTTTTTTTTATTTTTTTTAAAATTTTTTTTGAAAATTTTTTTTTTTAAATTTTTTTTGAAAATTTTTTTTTTGAAAATTTTTTTTTAAAATTTTTTTTTAAATTTTTTTTTAAATTTTTTTTTTTAATTTTTTTTTGAAATTTTTTTAAAATTTATTTTTGAAAATTTTTTTTTTAAATTTTTTTTTGAAAATTTTTTTTTGAAATTTTTTTAAAATTTTTTTTAAATTTTTTTTTTGAAAATTTTTTTTCGAATTTTGTTTTTTATTTTTTTTTAAATTTTTTTTTTAATTTTTTTTTTGAAATTTTTTTTAAATTTATTTTTGAAAAATTTTTTTTTTATTTTTTTTTGAAAATTTTTTTTGAAAATTTTTTTTAAAATTTTTTTTAAAATTTTTTTTGAATTTTTTTTAAAATTTTTTTAAAATTTTTTTGTTAATTTTTTTTTTAAATTTTTTTGAAAATTTTTTTTTTTTTAATTTTTTTTTCGAAATTTTTTTTGAAATTTTTTTTCAATTTTTTTTTGAAATTTTTTTTGTGAATTTTTTTAAATTGGTTTTTTTGATTTTTTTTTTGAAATTTTTTTTAATTTTTTTTTTTATTTTTTTAAAATTTTTTTTTGAAAATTTTTTTGTTGAAGTTTTTTTTTTTGAAATTTTTTTTTTCGAAAATTTTTTTGAAATTTTTTTTGAATTTTCTTTTTGAAATTTTTTTTTCGAACATTTTTTTGAATTTTTTTTTTCAATTTTTTTTAAATTTTTTTTTATTTTTTTAAAAATTTTTTTTGAAAATTTTTTTTTTAAATTTTTTTTTGAAAATTTTTTTTTTGAAAATTTTTTTTTTAAATTTTTTTTTTAATTTTTTTTTAAATTTTTTTTTTTAATTTTTTTTTTGAAATTTTTTTAAAATTTATTTTTGAAAATTTTTTTTTAAATTTTTTTTTTGAAAATTTTTTTTTGAAATTTTTTTTAAAATTTTTTTTTAAATTTTTTTTGAAATTTTTTTTTTTGAAATTTTTTTAAAATTTTTTTTAAATTTTTTTTTTGAATTTATTTTTTGAAAATTTTTTTTTCGAATTTTTTTTAAAATTTTTTTTTTAATTTTTTTTTTGAAAATTTTTTTTTTTTAATTTTTTTTGAAATTAAAGAATTTTTTTTTTGAAATTTTTTTTTCGAAATTTTTCTTTCGAATTTTTTTTTTCAATTTTTTAAAAAAATTTTTTTTCGAATTTTTTTTTCAATTTTTTTGAATTTTTTTTTTTTATTTTTTTTAAATTTTTTTTGAAAATTTTTTTTTTTAAATTTTTTTTTCGAAATTTTTTTTCGAATTTTTTTTGGAAATTTTTTCTGATTTTTTTAAAAATTTTTTTAAAATTTTTTTTTCTTGAAAATTTTTTTTCGAATTTTTTTAAAAAAATTTTTTCTTAATTTTTTTTTTGAAATTTTTTTTGTGAATTTTTTTAAATTGTTTTTTTTTTTATTTTTTTTTTGAAATTTTTTTTAATTTTTTTTTTTATTTTTTTAAAATTTTTTTTTGAAAATTTTTTTGTTGAAGTTTTTTTTTTTGAAATTTTTTTTTTCGAAAATTTTTTTGAAATTTTTTTTGAATTTTCTTTATGAAATTTTTTTTTCGAACATTTTTTTGAAATTTTTTTTAAATTTTTTTTTTGAAATTTTTTTTTTGAATTTTTTTTTTCGAAAATTTTTTTGAAATTGTTTTTGAATTTTTTTTTTTAATTTTTTTTTTGAAATTTTTTTAAAATTTTTTTTTGAAAATTTTTTTTTTGAAATTTTTTTTTGAAATTTTTTTTAAATTTTTTTTTGAAAATTTTTTTTTTGAAATTTTTTTTTTCAATTTTTTTAAATTTTTTTTTTAATTTTTTTTTTGAAATTTTTTTTTTGAAATTTTTTTTTTCAATTTTTTTAAATTTTTTTTTTAATTTTTTTTTTGAAATTTTTTTTAAATTTTTATTGAAAATTTTTTTTTTGAAATTTTTTTTTGAAAATTTTTTTCGAATTTTTTTTTCAATTTTTTTTTAAATTTTTTTTTTTTAATTTATTTTTTTTTTAATTTTTTTTATTTTTTTTTAAATTTTTTTTTTATTTTTTTTTTATTTTTTTAAAATTTTTTTTTGAAAATTTTTTTTTTGAAATTTTTTTTTTCGAAATTTGTTTTCGAATTTTTTTTTTCAATTTTTTTTAAAAATTTTTTTAATTTTTTTTTTATTTTTTTTTGAAAATTTTTTTTTTTGAAATTTTTTTTTTTGAAATTTTTTTTTTTCGAAAATTTTTTTGAAAATTTTTTTTTTGAAATTTTTTTAAAATTTTTTTTAAATTTTTTTTTGAAAATTTTTTTTTTGAATTTTTTTTTTTGATTTTTTTTTAAATTTTTTTTGAAAATTTTTTTTTTGAAATTTTTTTTTTTAATTTTTTTTTTTAATTTTTTTTAAATAATTTTTTTTTTTAATTTTTTTTTGAAAATTTTTTTTTGAAATTTTTTTAAAAATTTTTTTTTAAATTTTTTTTGAAATTTTTTTTTTTAAATTTTTTTTTGAAAATTTTTTTTTTGAAAATTTTTTTTTTTAATTTTTTTTAAATTTTTTTTTTAATTTTTTTTTCGAAATTTTTTTTGAATTTTTTTTTAAATTTTTTTTTGAAATTTTTTCAAAATTTATTTTTGAAAATTTTTTTTTAAATTTTTTTTTGAAAATTTTTTTTTGAAATTTTTTTTAAAATTTTTTTTGAAATTTTTTTTTAAATTTTTTTTTAAATTTTTTTTTTTAATTTTTTTTTTGAAATTTTTTTAAAATTTATTTTTGAAAATTTTTTTTTTTAATTTTTTTTTGAAAATTTTTTTTGAAATTTTTTTTAAAATTTTTTTTAAAATTTTTTTTGAAATTTTTTTTTTCAATTTTTTTTAAATTTTTTTTTATTTTTTTTTAAATTTTTTTTGAAAATTTTTTTTTTTTAATTTTTTTTGAAAATTTTTTTTTTGAAAATTTTTTTTTAAAATTTTTTTTAAAATTTTTTTTTAAATTTTTTTTTTAAATTTTTTTTTGAAATTTTTTTAAAATTTATTTTTGAAAATTTTTTTTTTAAATTTTTTTTGAAAATTTTTTTTTGAAATTTTTTTAAAATTTTTTTTTTGAAATTTTTTTTTCGAATTTTGTTTTTTATTTTTTTTTAAATTTTTTTTTTAATTTTTTTTTTGAAATTTTTTTTAAATTTATTTTTGAAAAATTTTTTTTTTTATTTTTTTTTGAAAATTTTTTTCAATTTTTCTTTGAAATTTTTTTTGTGAATTTTTTTAAATTGTTTTTTTTTTATTTTTTTTTTGAAATTTTTTTTAATTTTTTTTTTTATTTTTTTAAAATTTTTTTTTGAAAATTTTTTTGTTGAAGTTTTTTTTTTTGAAATTTTTTTTTTCGAAAATTTTTTTGAAATTTTTTTTGAATTTTCTTTATGAAATTTTTTTTTCGAACATTTTTTTGAAATTTTTTTTTTTTTAATTTTTTTTTGAAATTTTTTTTTTTGAAAATTTTTTTTTAAAATTTTTTTTAAATTTTTTTTTAAATTTTTTTTTTAATTTTTTTTTCGAAATTTTTTTTGAATTTTTTTTTAAATTTTTTTTTGAAATTTTTTCAAAATTTATTTTTGAAAATTTTTTTTTTAATTTTTTTTTGAAAATTTTTTTTTGAAATTTTTTTTAAAATTTTTTTTGAAATTTTTTTTTAAATTTTTTTTTAAATTTTTTTTTTTAATTTTTTTTTTGAAATTTTTTTAAAATTTATTTTTGAAAATTTTTTTTTTTAATTTTTTTTTGAAAATTTTTTTTTGAAATTTTTTTTAAAATTTTTTTTAAAATTTTTTTTGAAATTTTTTTTTTCAATTTTTTTTAAATTTTTTTTTATTTTTTTTAAAATTTTTTTTGAAAATTTTTTTTTTTTAATTTTTTTTGAAAATTTTTTTTTTGAAAATTTTTTTTTAAAATTTTTTTTTAAATTTTTTTTTAAATTTTTTTTTTAATTTTTTTTTGAAATTTTTTTAAAATTTATTTTTGAAAATTTTTTTTTTAAATTTTTTTTTGAAAATTTTTTTTTGAAATTTTTTTAAAATTTTTTTTAAATTTTTTTTTTGAAAATTTTTTTTCGAATTTTGTTTTTTATTTTTTTTTAAATTTTTTTTTTAATTTTTTTTTTGAAATTTTTTTTAAATTTATTTTTGAAAAATTTTTTTTTTATTTTTTTTTGAAAATTTTTTTTGAAAATTTTTTTTAAAATTTTTTTTAAAATTTTTTTTGAATTTTTTTTAAAATTTTTTTAAAATTTTTTTGTTAATTTTTTTTTTAAATTTTTTTGAAAATTTTTTTTTTTTTAATTTTTTTTTCGAAATTTTTTTTGAAATTTTTTTTCAATTTTTTTTTGAAATTTTTTTTGTGAATTTTTTTAAATTGGTTTTTTTGATTTTTTTTTTGAAATTTTTTTTAATTTTTTTTTTTATTTTTTTAAAATTTTTTTTTGAAAATTTTTTTGTTGAAGTTTTTTTTTTTGAAATTTTTTTTTTCGAAAATTTTTTTGAAATTTTTTTTGAATTTTCTTTTTGAAATTTTTTTTTCGAACATTTTTTTGAATTTTTTTTTTCAATTTTTTTTAAATTTTTTTTTATTTTTTTAAAAATTTTTTTTGAAAATTTTTTTTTTAAATTTTTTTTTGAAAATTTTTTTTTTGAAAATTTTTTTTTTAAATTTTTTTTTAAATTTTTTTTTAAATTTTTTTTTTTAATTTTTTTTTTGAAATTTTTTTAAAATTTATTTTTGAAAATTTTTTTTTAAATTTTTTTTTTGAAAATTTTTTTTTGAAATTTTTTTTAAAATTTTTTTTTAAATTTTTTTTGAAATTTTTTTTTTTGAAATTTTTTTAAAATTTTTTTTAAATTTTTTTTTTGAATTTATTTTTTGAAAATTTTTTTTTCGAATTTTTTTTAAAATTTTTTTTTTAATTTTTTTTTTGAAAATTTTTTTTTTTTAATTTTTTTTGAAATTAAAGAATTTTTTTTTTGAAATTTTTTTTTCGAAATTTTTCTTTCGAATTTTTTTTTTCAATTTTTTAAAAAAATTTTTTTTCGAATTTTTTTTTCAATTTTTTTGAATTTTTTTTTTTTATTTTTTTTAAATTTTTTTTGAAAATTTTTTTTTTTAAATTTTTTTTTCGAAATTTTTTTTCGAATTTTTTTTGGAAATTTTTTCTGATTTTTTTAAAAATTTTTTTAAAATTTTTTTTTCTTGAAAATTTTTTTTCGAATTTTTTTAAAAAAATTTTTTCTTAATTTTTTTTTTGAAATTTTTTTTGTGAATTTTTTTAAATTGTTTTTTTTTTTATTTTTTTTTTGAAATTTTTTTTAATTTTTTTTTTTATTTTTTTAAAATTTTTTTTTGAAAATTTTTTTGTTGAAGTTTTTTTTTTTGAAATTTTTTTTTTCGAAAATTTTTTTGAAATTTTTTTTGAATTTTCTTTATGAAATTTTTTTTTCGAACATTTTTTTGAAATTTTTTTTAAATTTTTTTTTTGAAATTTTTTTTTTGAATTTTTTTTTTCGAAAATTTTTTTGAAATTGTTTTTGAATTTTTTTTTTTAATTTTTTTTTTGAAATTTTTTTAAAATTTTTTTTTGAAAATTTTTTTTTTGAAATTTTTTTTTGAAATTTTTTTAAAATTTTTTTTTGAAAATTTTTTTTTTGAAATTTTTTTTTTCAATTTTTTTAAATTTTTTTTTTAATTTTTTTTTTGAAATTTTTTTTTTGAAATTTTTTTTTTCAATTTTTTTAAATTTTTTTTTTAATTTTTTTTTTGAAATTTTTTTTAAATTTTTATTGAAAATTTTTTTTTTGAAATTTTTTTTTGAAAATTTTTTTCGAATTTTTTTTTCAATTTTTTTTTAAATTTTTTTTTTTTTATTTATTTTTTTTTTAATTTTTTTTATTTTTTTTTAAATTTTTTTTTTATTTTTTTTTTATTTTTTTAAAATTTTTTTTTGAAAATTTTTTTTTTGAAATTTTTTTTTTCGAAATTTGTTTTCGAATTTTTTTTTTCAATTTTTTTTAAAAATTTTTTTAATTTTTTTTTTATTTTTTTTTGAAAATTTTTTTTTTTGAAATTTTTTTTTTTGAAATTTTTTTTTTTCGAAAATTTTTTTGAAAATTTTTTTTTTGAAATTTTTTTAAAATTTTTTTTAAATTTTTTTTTGAAAATTTTTTTTTTGAATTTTTTTTTTTGATTTTTTTTTAAATTTTTTTTGAAAATTTTTTTTTTGAAATTTTTTTTTTTAATTTTTTTTTTTAATTTTTTTTAAATAATTTTTTTTTTTAATTTTTTTTTGAAAATTTTTTTTTGAAATTTTTTTAAAAATTTTTTTTTAAATTTTTTTTGAAATTTTTTTTTTTAAATTTTTTTTTGAAAATTTTTTTTTTGAAAATTTTTTTTTTAAATTTTTTTAAAATTTTTTTTTAAATTTTTTTTTTAATTTTTTTTTCGAAATTTTTTTTGAATTTTTTTTTAAATTTTTTTTTGAAATTTTTTCAAAATTTATTTTTGAAAATTTTTTTTTAAATTTTTTTTTGAAAATTTTTTTTTGAAATTTTTTTTAAAATTTTTTTTGAAATTTTTTTTTAAATTTTTTTTTAAATTTTTTTTTTTAATTTTTTTTTTGAAATTTTTTTAAAATTTATTTTTGAAAATTTTTTTTTTTAATTTTTTTTTGAAAATTTTTTTTTGAAATTTTTTTTAAAATTTTTTTTAAAATTTTTTTTGAAATTTTTTTTTTCAATTTTTTTTAAATTTTTTTTTATTTTTTTTTAAATTTTTTTTGAAAATTTTTTTTTTTTAATTTTTTTTGAAAATTTTTTTTTTGAAAATTTTTTTTTAAAATTTTTTTTAAAATTTTTTTTTAAATTTTTTTTTTAAATTTTTTTTTGAAATTTTTTTAAAATTTATTTTTGAAAATTTTTTTTTTAAATTTTTTTTGAAAATTTTTTTTTGAAATTTTTTTAAAATTTTTTTTTTGAAATTTTTATTTCGAATTTTGTTTTTTATTTTTTTTTAAATTTTTTTTTTAATTTTTTTTTTGAAATTTTTTTTAAATTTATTTTTGAAAAATTTTTTTTTTTATTTTTTTTTGAAAATTTTTTTTGAAATTTTTTTTTAAAATTTTTTTTAAAATTTTTTTTGAATTTTTTTTAAAATTTTTTTAAAATTTTTTTGTTAATTTTTTTTTTAAATTTTTTGAAAATTTTTTTTTTTAATTTTTTTTTCGAAATTTTTTTTGAAATTTTTTTTCAATTTTTTTTTGAAATTTTTTTTGTGAATTTTTTTAAATTGGTTTTTTTGATTTTTTTTTTGAAATTTTTTTTAATTTTTTTTTTTATTTTTTTAAAATTTTTTTTTGAAAATTTTTTTGTTGAAGTTTTTTTTTTTGAAATTTTTTTTTTCGAAAATTTTTTTGAAATTTTTTTTGAATTTTCTTTTTGAAATTTTTTTTTCGAACATTTTTTTGAATTTTTTTTTAAATTTTTTTTTAAAATTTTTTTTAAATTTTTTTTTAAAATTTTTTTTTAAATTTTTTTTAAAATTTTTTGAAATTTTTTTAAATTTTTTTTTTGAATTTTTTTTTTTGAATTTTTTTTTTTCGAAAATTTTTTTGAAATTTTTTTTGAATTTTTTTTTTAAATTTTTTTTTTGAAATTTTTTTTAAATTTTTTTTTGAAAATTTTTTTTTTGAAATTTTTTTAAAATTTTTTTTTTGAAAATTTTTTTTTTGAAATTTTTTTTTTCAATTTTTTTAAATTTTTTTTTAAATTTTTTTTTTGAAATATTTTTTAAATTTTTATTGAAAATTTTTTTTTTGAAATTTTCTTTTGAAAATTTTTTTTTTGAAATTTTTTTTTTCAATTTTTTTTAAATTTTTTTTTGAAAATTTATTTTTTGAAATTTTTTTTTTCAATTTTTTTTAAATTTTTTTTTAAATTTTTTTTTTGAAATTTTTTTTTTCATTTTTTTTTAAATTTTTTTTAAAATTTTTTTTTTTGAAATTTTTTTTCAATTTTTTTTTTATTTTTGAAAATTTTTTTAGAAAATTAATTTTTTTAAAATTTTTTTTTCTAAATTTTTTTTCGAATTTTTTTTTCAAATTTTTTAAAAATTTTTTTTTTTATTTTTTTTTTTGAAATTTTTTTTTAAATTTATTTTTGAAAATTTTTTTTTAAAATTTTTTTTTGAAAGTTTTTTTTTGAAATTTTTTTTAAAATTTTTTTTAAAATTTTTTTAAAATTTTTTTTAAAAATTTTTTTTCTTGAAAATTTTTTTTCGAATTTTTAAAAAAAATTTTTTCTTAATTTTTTTTTTGAAATTTTTTTTGAATTTTTTTTTTTTTTTATTTTTTTTTCGAATTTTTTTTTGAATTTTTTTTTCAATTTTTTTTTGAAATTTTTTTTGTGAATTTTTTTAAATTGTTTTTTTTTTTTATTTTTTTTTTGAAATTTTTTTTAATTTTTTTTTTTATTTTTTTAAAATTTGTTTTTGAAAATTTTTTTGTTGAAGTTTTTTTTTTTGAAATTTTTTTTTTCGAAAATTTTTTTGAAATTTTTTTTGAATTTTCTTTTTGAAATTTTTTTTTCGAACATTTTTTTGAAATTTTTTTTAAATTTTTTTTTTGAAATTTTTTTTTTGAATTTTTTTTTTCGAAAATTTTTTGAAATTGTTTTTGAATTTTTTTTTTAAATTTTTTTTTTGAAATTTTTTTAAAATTTTTTTTTGAAAATTTTTTTTTTGAAATTTTTTTTTGAAATTTTTTTTAAATTTTTTTTTGAAAATTTTTTTTTTGAAATTTTTTTTTTCAATTTTTTTAAATTTTTTTTTTAATTTTTTTTTTGAAATTTTTTTTAAATTTTTATTGAAAATTTTTTTTTTGAAATTTTTTTTTGAAAATTTTTTTCGAATTTTTTTTTCAATTTTTTTTTAAATTTTTTTTTTTAAATTTATTTTTTTTTTAATTTTTTTTATTTTTTTTTTAAATTTTTTTTCAATTTTTTTTTTATTTTTTTAAAATTTTTTTTTGAAAATTTTTTTTTTGAAATTTTTTTTTCGAAATTTTTTTGAAATTTTTTTTTTTGAAATTTTTTTTTTCGAAAATTTTTTTGAAATTTTTTTTGAATTTTTTTTTTGAAATTTTTTTTTCGAAATTTGTTTTCGAATTTTTTTTTCAATTTTTTTTTAAAATTTTTTTAATTTTTTTTTTATTTTTTTTTGAAAATTTTTTTTTTTGAAATTTTTTTTTTGAAATTTTTTTTTTTCGAAAATTTTTTTGAAAATTTTTTTTTTGAAATTTTTTTAAAATTTTTTTTAAATTTTTTTTTGAAAATTTTTTTTTTGAATTTTTTTTTTTGAATTTTTTTAAAATTTTTTTTGAAAATTTTTTTTTTGAAATTTTTTTTTTTAATTTTTTTTTTTAATTTTTTTTAAATAATTTTTTTTTTAATTTTTTTTTGAAAATTTTTTTTTGAAATTTTTTTAAAAATTTTTTTTAAAATTTTTTTTGAAATTTTTTTTTTTTTAATTTTTTTTTGAAAATTTTTTTTTTGAAAATTTTTTTTAAAAATTTTTTTTAAATTTTTTTTAAAATTTTTTTTTTAATTTTTTTTTCGAAATTTTTTTTGAATTTTTTTTTAAATTTTTTTTTGAAATTTTTTCAAAATTTATTTTTGAAAATTTTTTTTTTAATTTTTTTTTGAAAATTTTTTTTTGAAATTTTTTTTAAAATTTTTTTTGAAATTTTTTTTTAAATTTTTTTTTAAATTTTTTTTTTAAATTTTTTTTTTGAAATTTTTTTAAAATTTATTTTTGAAAATTTTTTTTTTTAATTTTTTTTTGAAAATTTATTTTTGAAAATTTTTTTTTTGAAATTTTTTTTTGAAAATTTTTTTCGAATTTTTTTTTCAATTTTTTTTTAAATTTTTTTTTTTTTAATTTTTTTTTTTTTTAATTTTTTTTATTTTTTTTTTAATTTTTTTTTAATTTTTTTTTTATTTTTTTAAAATTTTTTTTTGAAAATTTTTTTTTTGAAATTTTTTTTTTCGAAATTTGTTTTCGAATTTTTTTTTTCAATTTTTTTTCAAAATTTTTTTAATTTTTTTTTTATTTTTTTTTGAAAATTTTTTTTTTTGAAATTTTTTTTTTTTTAATTTTTTTTTTTCGAAAATTTTTTTGAAAATTTTTTTTTTGAAATTTTTTTAAAATTTTTTTTAAATTTTTTTTTTGAAAATTTTTTTTTTGAATTTTTTTTTTTGAATTTTTTTTAAATTTTTTTTGAAAATTTTTTTTTTGAAATTTTTTTTTAAAATTTTTTTTAAAATTTTTTTTAAATAATTTTTTTTTTTTATTTTTTTTTGAAAATTTTTTTTTGAAATTTTTTTAAAAATTTTTTTTTTAATTTTTTTTGAAATTTTTTTTTTTTAATTTTTTTTTGAAAATTTTTTTTTTGAAAATTTTTTTTTTAAATTTTTTTTAAATTTTTTTTTAAATTTTTTTTTTTAATTTTTTTTTCGAAATTTTTTTTGAATTTTTTTTTTAATTTTTTTTTGAAATTTTTTCAAAATTTATTTTTGAAAATTTTTTTTTTAATTTTTTTTTGAAAATTTTTTTTTGAAATTTTTTTTAAAATTTTTTTTGAAATTTTTTTTTAAATTTTTTTTTAAATTTTTTTTTTTATTTTTTTTTTTGAAATTTTTTTAAAATTTATTTTTGAAAATTTTTTTTTTTTAATTTTTTTTTGAAAATTTTTTTTTGAAATTTTTTTAAAAATTTTTTTTAAAATTTTTTTTGAAATTTTTTTTTTCAATTTTTTTTAAATTTTTTTTTTTATTTTTTTTTTTGAAATTTTTTCAAAATTTATTTTTGAAAATTTTTTTTTTAATTTTTTTTTGAAAATTTTTTTTTGAAATTTTTTTTAAAATTTTTTTTGAAATTTTTTTTTAAATTTTTTTTTAAATTTTTTTTTTTATTTTTTTTTTTGAAATTTTTTTAAAATTTATTTTTGAAAATTTTTTTTTTTAAATTTTTTTTTGAAAATTTTTTTTTGAAATTTTTTTTAAAATTTTTTTTGAAATTTTTTTTTAAATTTTTTTTTAAATTTTTTTTTTTATTTTTTTTTTTGAAATTTTTTTAAAATTTATTTTTGAAAATTTTTTTTTTTAAATTTTTTTTTGAAAATTTTTTTTTGAAATTTTTTTTAAAATTTTTTTTAAAATTTTTTTTGAAATTTTTTTTTTCAATTTTTTTTAAATTTTTTTTTATTTTTTTTAAAAATTTTTTTGAAAATTTTTTTTTTTAATTTTTTTTGAAAATTTTTTTTTTTGAAAATTTTTTTTTAAAATTTTTTTTTTAATTTTTTTTTAAATTTTTTTTTTTAATTTTTTTTTGAAATTTTTTTAAAATTTATTATTGAAAATTTTTTTTTAAAATTTTTTTTTGAAAATTTTTTTTTGAAATTTTTTTAAAATTTTTTTTAAATTTTTTTTTTGAAAATTTTTTTTCGAATTTTGTTTTTCATTTTTTTTTAAATTTTTTTTTTAATTTTTTTTTTGAAATTTTTTTTAAATTTATTTTTGAAAAATTTTTTTTTTATTTTTTTTTGAAAATTTTTTTTGAAAATTTTTTTTAAAATTTTTTTTAAAATTTTTTTTGAATTTTTTTAAAAATTTTTTTAAAATTTTTTTGTTAATTTTTTTTTTAAATTTTTTTGAAAATTTTTTTTTTTTAATTTTTTTTCGAAATTTTTTTTGAAATTTTTTTTCAATTTTTTTTTGAAATTTTTTTTGTGAATTTTTTTAAATTGTTTTTTTTGATTTTTTTTTTGAAATTTTTTTTAATTTTTTTTTTTATTTTTTTTAAATTTTTTTTTGAAAATTTTTTTTGAAAATTTTTTTTAAAATTTTTTTTAAAATTTTTTTTGAATTTTTTTAAAAATTTTTTTAAAATTTTTTTGTTAATTTTTTTTTTAAATTTTTTTGAAAATTTTTTTTTTTTTAATTTTTTTTTCGAAATTTTTTTTGAAATTTTTTTTCAATTTTTTTTTGAAATTTTTTTTGTGAATTTTTTTAAATTGGTTTTTTTGATTTTTTTTTTGAAATTTTTTTTAATTTTTTTTTTTATTTTTTTTAAATTTTTTTTTGAAAATTTTTTTGTTGAAGTTTTTTTTTTTGAAATTTTTTTTTTCGAAAATTTTTTTGAAATTTTTTTTGAATTTTCTTTTTGAAATTTTTTTTTCGAACATTTTTTTGAATTTTTTTTTTAATTTTTTTTTAAAATTTTTTTTAAAATTTTTTTTTAAATTTTTTTTTTGAAATTTTTTTTTAAATTTTTTGAAATTTTTTTAAATTTTTTTTTTGAAATTTTTTTTTTGAATTTTTTTTTTCGAAAATTTTTTTGAAATTTTTTTTGAATTTTTTTTTTAAAATTTTTTTTTGAAATTTTTTTTAAATTTTTTTTTGAAAATTTTTTTTTTGAAATTTTTTTTTGAAATTTTTTTTAAATTTTTTTTTGAAAATTTTTTTTTTGAAATTTTTTTTTTCAATTTTTTTAAATTTTTTTTTAAATTTTTTTTTTGAAATATTTTTTAAATTTTTATTGAAAATTTTTTTTTTGAAATTTTCTTTTGAAAATTTTTTTTTTGAAATTTTTTTTTTCAATTTTTTTTAAATTTTTTTTTGAAAATTTATTTTTTGAAATTTTTTTTTTCAATTTTTTTTAAATTTTTTTTTAAATTTTTTTTTTGAAATTTTTTTTTTCAATTTTTTTTAAATTTTTTTTAAAATTTTTTTTTTTGAAATTTTTTTTCAATTTTTTTTTTATTTTTTAAAATTTTTTTAGAAAATTAATTTTTTTAAAATTTTTTTTTCTAAATTTTTTTTCGAATTTTTTTTTCAAATTTTTTAAATTTTTTTTTTTTTTTTTTTTTTAAATTTTTTCGAAAATTTTTTTTTTCAATTTTTTTTAAAAATTTTTTTTTTATTTTTTTTTTTGAAATTTTTTTTTAAATTTATTTTTGAAAATTTTTTTTTTAAATTTTTTTTTGAAAGTTTTTTTTGAAATTTTTTTTAAAATTTTTTTTAAAATTTTTTTAAAATTTTTTTTAAAAATTTTTTTTCTTGAAAATTTTTTTTCGAATTTTTTTAAAAAAATTTTTTCTTAATTTTTTTTTTGAAATTTTTTTTGAATTTTTTTTTTTTAAATTTTTTTTTCGAATTTTTTTTTGAATTTTTTTTTCAATTTTTTTTTGAAATTTTTTTTGTGAATTTTTTTAAATTGTTTTTTTTTAATTTTTTTTTTGAAATTTTTTTTAATTTTTTTTTTTATTTTTTTAAAATTTTTTTTTGAAAATTTTTTTGTTGAAGTTTTTTTTTTTGAAATTTTTTTTTTCGAAAATTTTTTTGAAATTTTTTTTGAATTTTCTTTTTGAAATTTTTTTTTCGAACATTTTTTTGAAATTTTTTTTAAATTTTTTATTTGAAATTTTTTTTTTGAATTTTTTTTTTCGAAAATTTTTTTGAAATTGTTTTTGAATTTTTTTTTTAAATTTTTTTTTTGAAATTTTTTTAAAATTTTTTTTTGAAAATTTTTTTTTTGAAATTTTTTTTTGAAATTTTTTTTAAATTTTTTTTTGAAAATTTTTTTTTTGAAATTTTTTTTTTCAATTTTTTTAAATTTTTTTTTTAATTTTTTTTTTGAAATTTTTTTTAAATTTTTATTGAAATTTTTTTTTTTGAAATTTTTTTTTGAAAATTTTTTTCGAATTTTTTTTTCAATTTTTTTTTAAATTTTTTTTTTTTTAATTTATTTTTTTTTTAATTTTTTTTATTTTTTTTTTTTATTTTTTTAAATTTTTTTAAAATTTTTTTTTGAAAATTTTTTTTTTGAAATTTTTTTTTCGAAATTTTTTTGAAATTTTTTTTTTTGAAATTTTTTTTTTCGAAAATTTTTTTGAAATTTTTTTTGAATTTTTTTTTTGAAATTTTTTTTTCGAAATTTGTTTTCGAATTTTTTTTTCAATTTTTTTTAAAAATTTTTTTAATTTTTTTTTTATTTTTTTTTGAAAATTTTTTTTTTTGAAATTTTTTTTTTGAAATTTTTTTTTTTCGAAAATTTTTTTGAAATTTTTTTTTTGAAATTTTTTTAAAATTTTTTTTAAATTTTTTTTTGAAAAGTTTTTTTTTGAATTTTTTTTTTTGAATTTTTTTTAAATTTTTTTTGAAAATTTTTTTTTTGAAATTTTTTTTTTAATTTTTTTTTTTTATTTTTTTTAAATAATTTTTTTTTAAATTTTTTTTTGAAAATTTTTTTTTGAAATTTTTTTAAAAATTTTTTTTTTAATTTTTTTTGAAATTTTTTTTTTTTTAATTTTTTTTTGAAAATTTTTTTTTTGAAAATTTTTTTTTAAAATTTTTTTTAAATTTTTTTTTAAATTTTTTTTTTTAATTTTTTTTTCGAAATTTTTTTTGAATTTTTTTTAAAATTTTTTTTGAAATTTTTTCAAAATTTATTTTTGAAAATTTTTTTTTTAATTTTTTTTTGAAAATTTTTTTTTGAAATTTTTTTTAAAATTTTTTTTGAAATTTTTTTTTTTGAAATTTTTTTTTTCGAAAATTTTTTTGAAATTTTTTTTGAATTTTTTTTTTGAAATTTTTTTTTCGAAATTTGTTTTCGAATTTTTTTTTCAATTTTTTTTAAAAATTTTTTTAATTTTTTTTTTATTTTTTTTTGAAAATTTTTTTTTTTGAAATTTTTTTTTTGAAATTTTTTTTTTTCGAAAATTTTTTTGAAATTTTTTTTTTGAAATTTTTTTAAAATTTTTTTTAAATTTTTTTTTGAAAAGTTTTTTTTTGAATTTTTTTTTTTGAATTTTTTTTAAATTTTTTTTGAAAATTTTTTTTTTGAAATTTTTTTTTTAATTTTTTTTTTTTATTTTTTTTAAATAATTTTTTTTTAAATTTTTTTTTGAAAATTTTTTTTTGAAATTTTTTTAAAAATTTTTTTTTTAATTTTTTTTGAAATTTTTTTTTTTTTAATTTTTTTTTGAAAATTTTTTTTTTGAAAATTTTTTTTTTAAATTTTTTTTAAATTTTTTTTTAAATTTTTTTTTTTAATTTTTTTTTCGAAATTTTTTTTGAATTTTTTTTAAATTTTTTTTTGAAATTTTTTCAAAATTTATTTTTGAAAATTTTTTTTTTAATTTTTTTTTGAAAATTTTTTTTTGAAATTTTTTTTAAAATTTTTTTTGAAATTTTTTTTTAAATTTTTTTTTAAATTTTTTTTTTTAATTTTTTTTTGAAATTTTTTTAAAATTTATTTTTGAAAATTTTTTTTTTTAATTTTTTTTTGAAAATTTTTTTTTGAAATTTTTTTTAAAATTTTTTTTAAAATTTTTTTTGAAATTTTTTTTTTCAATTTTTTTTAAATTTTTTTTTATTTTTTTTAAAATTTTTTTTGAAAATTTTTTTTTTAAATTTTTTTTGAAAATTTTTTTTTTGAAAATTTTTTTAAAAAATTTTTTTTTAAATTTTTTTTTAAATTTTTTTTTTTAATTTTTTTTTGAAATTTTTTTAAAATTTATTTTTGAAAATTTTTTTTTTAAATTTTTTTTTGAAAATTTTTTTTTGAAATTTTTTAAAAATTTTTTTTAAAATTTTTTTTTGAAATTTTTTTTTCGAATTTTGTTTTTCATTTTTTTTTTAAATTTTTTTTTTAATTTTTTTTTTGAAATTTTTTTAAAATTTATTTTTGAAAAATTTTTTTTTTTATTTTTTCTTGAAAATTTTTTTTTAAAATTTTTTTTAAAATTTTTTTTAAAATTTTTTTTGAATTTTTTTTAAAATTTTTTTAAAATTTTTTTGTTAATTTTTTTTTTAAATTTTTTTGAAAATTTTTTTGAAAATTTTTTTTTTTTTATTTTTTTTGAAATTTTTTTTCAATTTTTTTTTGAAATTTTTTTTGTGAATTTTTTTAAATTGGTTTTTTTGATTTTTTTTTTGAAATTTTTTTTAATTTTTTTTTTTTTTTTTTAAATTTTTTTTTGAAAATTTTTTTGTTGAAGTTTTTTTTTTTGAAATTTTTTTTTTCGAAAATTTTTTTGAAATTTTTTTTGAATTTTCTTTTTGAAATTTTTTTTTCGAACATTTTTTTGAATTTTTTTTTAAATTTTTTTTTAAAATTTTTTTTGAAATTTTTTTTAATTTTTTTTTTATTTTTTTAAAATTTTTTTTTGAAAATTTTTTTGTTGAAGTTTTTTTTTTTGAAATTTTTTTTTTCGAAAATTTTTTTGAAATTTTTTTTGAATTTTTTTTTTGAAATTTTTTTTTCGAAATTTGTTTTCGAATTTTTTTTTTCAATTTTTTTAATTTTTTTTTTATTTTTTTTTGAAAATTTTTTTTTTTTAAATTTTTTTTTTGAAATTTTTTTTTTTCGAAAATTTTTTTGAAAATTTTTTTTTTGAAATTTTTTTAAAATTTTTTTTAAATTTTTTTTTGAAAATTTTTTTTTTGAATTTTTTTTTTTGAATTTTTTTAAAATTTTTTTTGAAAATTTTTTTTTTGAAATTTTTTTTTTAAATTTTTTTTTCGAAATTTTTTTTGAATTTTTTTTTAAATTTTTTTTTTGAAATTTTTTTTAAATTTATTTTTGAAAAATTTTTTTTTTTATTTTTTTTTGAAAATTTTTTTTTAAAATTTTTTTTTAAATTTTTTTTAAAATTTTTTTTGAATTTTTTTAAAAAATTTTTTAAAATTTTTTTGTTAATTTTTTTTTTAAATTTTTTTGAAAATTTTTTTTTTTAATTTTTTTTTCGAAATTTTTTTTGAAATTTTTTTTCAATTTTTTTTTGAAATTTTTTTTGTGAATTTTTTTAAATTGGTTTTTTTGATTTTTTTTTTGAAATTTTTTTTAATTTTTTTTTTTTTAAATTTTTTTTTGAAAATTTTTTTGTTGAAGTTTTTTTTTTTGAAATTTTTTTTTTCGAAAATTTTTTTGAAATTTTTTTTGAATTTTCTTTTTGAAATTTTTTTTTCGAACATTTTTTTGAATTTTTTTTAAAATTTTTTTTTAAATTTTTTTTTTAAATTTTTTTTAAAATTTTTTTTTAAATTTTTTTTTTTAATTTTTTTTTAAAATTTTTTGAAATTTTTTTAAATTTTTTTTTTGAAATTTTTTTTTTGAATTTTTTTTTTTCGAAAATTTTTTTGAAATTTTTTTTGAATTTTTTTTTTAAATTTTTTTTTGAAATTTTTTTTAAATTTTTTTTTGAAAATTTTTTTTTGAAATTTTTTTTTGAAATTTTTTTTAAATTTTTTTTTTGAAAATTTTTTTTTTGAAATTTTTTTTTTCAATTTTTTTAAATTTTTTTTTTAATTTTTTTTTTGAAATATTTTTTAAATTTTTATTGAACATTTTTTTTTTGAAATTTTCTTTTGAAAATTTTTTTTTTGAATTTTTTTTTTTCAATTTTTTTTAAATTTTTTTTTGAAAATTTTTTTTTTGAAATTTTTTTTTTCAATTTTTTTTAAATTTTTTTTTAAATTTTTTTTTTGAAATTTTTTTTTTCAATTTTTTTTAAATTTTTTTTAAAATTTTTTTTTTTGAAATTTTTTTTCAATTTTTTTTTTATTTTTGAAAATTTTTTTAGAAAATTAATTTTTTTAAAATTTTTTTTTCTAAATTTTTTTTCGAATTTTTTTTTCAAATTTTTTAAATTTTTTTTTTTTTTTTTTTTTAAATTTTTTCGAAAAATTTTTTTTTCAATTTTTTTTAAAAATTTTTTTTTTTTTTTTTTTTTTGAAATTTTTTTTTTAATTTATTTTTGAAAATTTTTTTTTTTAATTTTTTTTTGAAAATTTTTTTTTGAAATTTTTTTTAAAATTTTTTTTAAAATTTTTTTTGAATTTTTTTTTCAATTTTTTTTAAATTTTTTTTTAAATTTTTTTTTTTAATTTTTTTGAAATTTTTTTTTTAAATTTTTTTTTCGAAATTTTTTTTCGAAATTTTTTTTCGAATTTTTTTTTCAAATTTTTTAAAATTTTTTTTTTATTTTTTTAAAAATTTTTTTTGAAAATTTTTTTTTTTGAAATTTTTTTTTGAAATTTTTTTAAAATTTTTTTTTTATTTTTTTTTTATTTTTTTTTTATTTTTTTTTAAATTTTTTTTGAAATTTTTTTTTCGAAATTTCTTTAAAAATTTTTTTTGAAATTTTTTTTTTCGAAAATTTTTTTGAAATTTTTTTTGAATTTATTTTTTGAAAATTTTTTTTTCGAATTTTTTTTTCAATTTTTTTTTAAATTTTTTTTTAAATTTTTTTTTTGAAAATTTTTTTTTCGAAATTTTTTTTCGAATTTTTTTTTTCAATTTTTTTAAAAAATTTTTTTTCGAATTTTTTTTTCAATTTTTTTGAATTTTTTTTTTTCAATTTTTTTTGAAAATTTTTTTTGAAAATTTTTTTTAAAATTTTTTTTAAAATTTTTTTTGAATTTTTTTTAAAATTTTTTTAAAATTTTTTTGTTAATTTTTTTTTTTAATTTTTTTGAAAATTTTTTTTTTTTAATTTTTTTTTCGAAATTTTTTTTGAAATTTTTTTTCAATTTTTTTTTGAAATTTTTTTTGTGAATTTTTTTAAATTGGTTTTTTTGATTTTTTTTTTGAAATTTTTTTTAATTTTTTTTTTATTTTTTTAAAATTTTTTTTTGAAAATTTTTTTGTTGAAGTTTTTTTTTTTGAAATTTTTTTTTTCGAAAATTTTTTTGAAATTTTTTTTGAATTTTCTTTTTGAAATTTTTTTTTCGAACATTTTTTTGAATTTTTTTTTAAATTTTTTTTTAAAATTTTTTTTAAAATTTTTTTTTAAATTTTTTTTTTGAAATTTTTTTTAAAATTTTTTGAAATTTTTTTAAATTTTTTTTTTGAAATTTTTTTTTTTAATTTTTTTTTTTCGAAAATTTTTTTGAAATTTTTTTTGAATTTTTTTTTTAAATTTTTTTTTTGAAATTTTTTTTAAATTTTTTTTTGAAAATTTTTTTTTTGAAATTTTTTTTAAATTTTTTTTTGAAAATTTTTTTTTTTAAATTTTTTTTTTAAATTTTTTTAAATTTTTTTTTTAATTTTTTTTTTGAAATATTTTTTAAATTTTTATTGAAAATTTTTTTTTTGAAATTTTCTTTTGAAAATTTTTTTTTTGAAATTTTTTTTTTCAATTTTTTTTAAATTTTTTTTTGAAAATTTATTTTTTGAAATTTTTTTTTTCAATTTTTTTTAAATTTTTTTTTAAATTTTTTTTTTGAAATTTATTTTTTCATTTTTTTTTTAATTTTTTTTAAAATTTTTTTTTTTGAAATTTTTTTTCAATTTTTTTTTTATTTTTGAAAATTTTTTTAGAAAATTAATTTTTTTTAAATTTTTTTTTCTAAATTTTTTTTCGAATTTTTTTTTCAAATTTTTTAAATTTTTTTTTTTTTTTTTAATTTTTTCGAAAATTTTTTTTTTCAATTTTTTTTAAAAATTTTTTTTTTATTTTTTTTTTTGAAATTTTTTTTTTAATTTATTTTTGAAAATTTTTTTTTAAAATTTTTTTTTGAAAGTTTTTTTTTGAAATTTTTTTTAAAATTTTTTTTAAAATTTTTTTAAAATTTTTTTTAAAAATTTTTTTTCTTGAAAATTTTTTTTCGAATTTTTTTAAAAAAATTTTTTCTTAATTTTTTTTTTGAAATTTTTTTTGAATTTTTTTTTTTTTAATTTTTTTTTCGAATTTTTTTTTGAATTTTTTTTTCAATTTTTTTTTGAAATTTTTTTTGTGAATTTTTTTAAATTGTTTTTTTTTTATTTTTTTTTTGAAATTTTTTTTAATTTTTTTTTTTATTTTTTTAAAATTTGTTTTTGAAAATTTTTTTGTTGAAGTTTTTTTTTTTGAAATTTTTTTTTTCGAAAATTTTTTTGAAATTTTTTTTGAATTTTCTTTTTGAAATTTTTTTTTCGAACATTTTTTTGAAATTTTTTTTAAATTTTTTTTTTGAAATTTTTTTTTTGAATTTGTTTTTTCGAAAATTTTTTGAAATTGTTTTTGAATTTTTTTTTTTAATTTTTTTTTTGAAATTTTTTTAAAATTTTTTTTTGAAAATTTTTTTTTTGAAATTTTTTTTTGAAATTTTTTTTAAATTTTTTTTTGAAAATTTTTTTTTTGAAATTTTTTTTTTCAATTTTTTTAAATTTTTTTTTTAATTTTTTTTTTGAAATTTTTTTTAAATTTTTATTGAAAATTTTTTTTTTGAAATTTTTTTTTGAAAATTTTTTTCGAATTTTTTTTTCAATTTTTTTTTAAATTTTTTTTTTTAAATTTATTTTTTTTTAATTTTTTTTATTTTTTTTTTTAATTTTTTTTTAATTTTTTTTTTATTTTTTTAAAATTTTTTTTTGAAAATTTTTTTTTTGAAATTTTTTTTTCGAAATTTTTTTGAAATTTTTTTTTTTGAAATTTTTTTTTTCGAAAATTTTTTTGAAATTTTTTTTGAATTTTTTTTTTGAAATTTTTTTTTCGAAATTTGTTTTCGAATTTTTTTTTCAATTTTTTTTAAAAATTTTTTTAATTTTTTTTTTATTTTTTTTTGAAAATTTTTTTTTTTGAAATTTTTTTTTTGAAATTTTTTTTTTTCGAAAATTTTTTTGAAAATTTTTTTTTTGAAATTTTTTTAAAATTTTTTTTAAATTTTTTTTGAAAATTTTTTTTTTGAATTTTTTTTTTTGAATTTTTTTTAAATTTTTTTTGAAAATTTTTTTTTTGAAATTTTTTTTTTTAATTTTTTTTTTAATTTTTTTTAAATAATTTTTTTTTTAATTTTTTTTTGAAAATTTTTTTTTTAAATTTTTTTAAAAATTTTTTTTAAAATTTTTTTTGAAATTTTTTTTTTTTTAATTTTTTTTTGAAAATTTTTTTTTTGAAAATTTTTTTTTTAAATTTTTTTTAAATTTTTTTTTAAATTTTTTTTTTAAATTTTTTTTTCGAAATTTTTTTTGAATTTTTTTTTAAATTTTTTTTTGAAATTTTTTCAAAATTTATTTTTGAAAATTTTTTTTTTAATTTTTTTTGAAAATTTTTTTTTGAAATTTTTTTTAAAATTTTTTTTGAAATTTTTTTTTAAATTTTTTTTTAAATTTTTTTTTTTTAATTTTTTTTTTGAAATTTTTTTAAAATTTATTTTTGAAAATTTTTTTTTTTAATTTTTTTTTGAAAATTTATTTTTGAAAATTTTTTTTTTGAAATTTTTTTTTGAAAATTTTTTTCGAATTTTTTTTCAATTTTTTTTTAAATTTTTTTTTTTTAATTTTTTTTTTTTTTAATTTTTTTTATTTTTTTTTTTATTTTTTTTTAATTTTTTTTTTATTTTTTTAAAATTTTTTTTTGAAAATTTTTTTTTTGAAATTTTTTTTTTCGAAATTTGTTTTCGAATTTTTTTTTTCAATTTTTTTTCAAAATTTTTTTAATTTTTTTTTTATTTTTTTTTGAAAATTTTTTTTTTTGAAATTTTTTTTTTTTAAATTTTTTTTTTTCGAAAATTTTTTTGAAAATTTTTTTTTTGAAATTTTTTTAAAATTTTTTTTAAATTTTTTTTTCGAAAATTTTTTTTTTGAATTTTTTTTTTTGAATTTTTTTAAATTTTTTTTGAAAATTTTTTTTTTGAAATTTTTTTTTTAAATTTTTTTTAAAATTTTTTTTAAATAATTTTTTTTTTTAATTTTTTTTTGAAAATTTTTTTTTGAAATTTTTTTAAAAATTTTTTTTTAAATTTTTTTTGAAATTTTTTTTTTTAAATTTTTTTTTGAAAATTTTTTTTTTGAAAATTTTTTTTTTAAATTTTTTTTAAATTTTTTTTTAAATTTTTTTTTTTAATTTTTTTTTCGAAATTTTTTTTGAATTTTTTTTTAAATTTTTTTTTGAAATTTTTTCAAAATTTATTTTTGAAAATTTTTTTTTTAATTTTTTTTTGAAAATTTTTTTTTGAAATTTTTTTTAAAATTTTTTTTGAAATTTTTTTTTAAATTTTTTTTTAAATTTTTTTTTTTAATTTTTTTTTTGAAATTTTTTTAAAATTTATTTTTGAAAATTTTTTTTTTTAAATTTTTTTTTGAAAATTTTTTTTTGAAATTTTTTTTAAAATTTTTTTTAAAATTTTTTTTGAAATTTTTTTTTTCAATTTTTTTTAAATTTTTTTTTATTTTTTTTAAAATTTTTTTTGAAAATTTTTTTTTTTAATTTTTTTTGAAAATTTTTTTTTTTGAAAATTTTTTTTTTAAATTTTTTTTTAAATTTTTTTTTAAATTTTTTTTTTTAATTTTTTTTTGAAATTTTTTTAAAATTTATTATTGAAAATTTTTTTTTTAAATTTTTTTTTGAAAATTTTTTTTTGAAATTTTTTTAAAATTTTTTTTAAATTTTTTTTTTGAAAATTTTTTTTCGAATTTTGTTTTTCATTTTTTTTTAAATTTTTTTTTAAATTTTTTTTTTGAAATTTTTTTTAAATTTATTTTTGAAAAATTTTTTTTTTATTTTTTTTTGAAAATTTTTTTTGAAAATTTTTTTTAAAATTTTTTTTAAAATTTTTTTTGAATTTTTTTTAAAATTTTTTTAAAATTTTTTTGTTAATTTTTTTTTTAAATTTTTTTGAAAATTTTTTTTTTTTAAATTTTTTTTTCGAATTTTTTTTTGAATTTTTTTTTCAATTTTTTTTTGAAATTTTTTTTGTGAATTTTTTTAAATTGTTTTTTTTTTATTTTTTTTTTGAAATTTTTTTTAATTTTTTTTTTTATTTTTTTAAAATTTTTTTTTGAAAATTTTTTTGTTGAAGTTTTTTTTTTTGAAATTTTTTTTTTCGAAAATTTTTTTGAAATTTTTTTTGAATTTTCTTTTTGAAATTTTTTTTTCGAACATTTTTTTGAAATTTTTTTTAAATTTTTTTTTTGAAATTTTTTTTTTGAATTTTTTTTTTCGAAAATTTTTTTGAAATTGTTTTTGAATTTTTTTTTTAAATTTTTTTTTTGAAATTTTTTTAAAATTTTTTTTTGAAAATTTTTTTTTTGAAATTTTTTTTTGAAATTTTTTTTAAATTTTTTTTTGAAAATTTTTTTTTTGAAATTTTTTTTTTCAATTTTTTTAAATTTTTTTTTTAATTTTTTTTTTGAAATTTTTTTTAAATTTTTATTGAAAATTTTTTTTTTGAAATTTTTTTTTGAAAATTTTTTTCGAATTTTTTTTTCAATTTTTTTTTAAATTTTTTTTTTTTAATTTATTTTTTTTTTAATTTTTTTTATTTTTTTTTTTTATTTTTTTTAATTTTTTTAAAATTTTTTTTTGAAAATTTTTTTTTTGAAATTTTTTTTTCGAAATTTTTTTGAAATTTTTTTTTTTGAAATTTTTTTTTTCGAAAATTTTTTTGAAATTTTTTTTGAATTTTTTTTTTGAAATTTTTTTTTCGAAATTTGTTTTCGAATTTTTTTTTCAATTTTTTTTAAAAATTTTTTTAATTTTTTTTTTATTTTTTTTTGAAAATTTTTTTTTTTGAAATTTTTTTTTTGAAATTTTTTTTTTTCGAAAATTTTTTTGAAAATTTTTTTTTTGAAATTTTTTTAAAATTTTTTTTAAATTTTTTTTTGAAAATTTTTTTTTTGAATTTTTTTTTTTGAATTTTTTTAAAATTTTTTTTGAAAATTTTTTTTTTGAAATTTTTTTTTTTATTTTTTTTTTTAATTTTTTTTAAATAATTTTTTTTTAAATTTTTTTTTGAAAATTTTTTTTTGAAATTTTTTTAAAAATTTTTTTTTTAATTTTTTTTGAAATTTTTTTTTTTTTTAATTTTTTTTTGAAAATTTTTTTTTTGAAAATTTTTTTTTAAAATTTTTTTTAAATTTTTTTTTAAATTTTTTTTTTTAATTTTTTTTTCGAAATTTTTTTTGAATTTTTTTTAAAATTTTTTTTTGAAATTTTTTCAAAATTTATTTTTGAAAATTTTTTTTTTAATTTTTTTTTGAAAATTTTTTTTTGAAATTTTTTTTAAAATTTTTTTTGAAATTTTTTTTTAAATTTTTTTTTAAATTTTTTTTTTTAATTTTTTTTTTGAAATTTTTTTAAAATTTATTTTTGAAAATTTTTTTTTTTAATTTTTTTTTGAAAATTTTTTTTTGAAATTTTTTTTAAAATTTTTTTTTAAATTTTTTTTGAAATTTTTTTTTCAATTTTTTTTAAATTTTTTTATATTTTTTTAAAATTTTTTTTGAAAATTTTTTTTTTAAATTTTTTTTGAAAATTTTTTTTTTGAAATTTTTTTTTTAAAATTTTTTTTAAAATTTTTTTTTAAATTTTTTTTTTAATTTTTTTTTGAAATTTTTTTAAAATTTATTTTTGAAAATTTTTTTTTTTAATTTTTTTTTGAAATTTTTTTTTTGAAATTTTTTAAAAATTTTTTTTAAAATTTTTTTTTGAAATTTTTTTTTCGAATTTTGTTTTTCATTTTTTTTTTAAATTTTTTTTTTAATTTTTTTTTTGAAATTTTTTTAAAATTTATTTTTGAAAAATTTTTTTTTTTATTTTTTTTTGAAAATTTTTTTTTAAAATTTTTTTTAAAATTTTTTTTAAAATTTTTTTTGAATTTTTTTTAAAATTTTTTTAAAATTTTTTTGTTAATTTTTTTTTTAAATTTTTTTGAAAATTTTTTTTTTTTAATTTTTTTTTCGAAATTTTTTTTGAAATTTTTTTTCAATTTTTTTTTGAAATTTTTTTTGTGAATTTTTTTAAATTGGTTTTTTTGATTTTTTTTTTGAAATTTTTTTTAATTTTTTTTTTTTTTTTTTTAAATTTTTTTTTGAAAATTTTTTTGTTGAAGTTTTTTTTTTTGAAATTTTTTTTTTCGAAAATTTTTTTGAAATTTTTTTTGAATTTTCTTTTTGAAATTTTTTTTTCGAACATTTTTTTGAATTTTTTTTTAAATTTTTTTTTAAAATTTTTTTTGAAATTTTTTTTAATTTTTTTTTATTTTTTTAAAATTTTTTTTTGAAAATTTTTTTGTTGAAGTTTTTTTTTTTGAAATTTTTTTTTTCGAAAATTTTTTTGAAATTTTTTTTGAATTTTTTTTTTGAAATTTTTTTTTCGAAATTTGTTTTCGAATTTTTTTTTTCAATTTTTTTAATTTTTTTTTTATTTTTTTTTGAAAATTTTTTTTTTTGAAATTTTTTTTTTGAAATTTTTTTTTTTCGAAAATTTTTTTGAAAATTTTTTTTTTGAAATTTTTTTAAAATTTTTTTTAAATTTTTTTTTGAAAATTTTTTTTTTGAATTTTTTTTTTTGAATTTTTTTAAAATTTTTTTTGAAAATTTTTTTTTTGAAATTTTTTTTTTAAATTTTTTTTTCGAAATTTTTTTTGAATTTTTTTTTAAATTTTTTTTTTAATTTTTTTTTTGAAATTTTTTTTAAATTTATTTTTGAAAAATTTTTTTTTTTATTTTTTTTTGAAAATTTTTTTTTAAAATTTTTTTAAAAATTTTTTTTTAAAATTTTTTTTGAATTTTTTTAAAAAATTTTTTAAAATTTTTTTGTTAATTTTTTTTTTAAATTTTTTTGAAAATTTTTTTTTTTAATTTTTTTTTCGAAATTTTTTTTGAAATTTTTTTTCAATTTTTTTTTGAAATTTTTTTTGTGAATTTTTTTAAATTGGTTTTTTTGATTTTTTTTTTGAAATTTTTTTTAATTTTTTTTTTTTTAAATTTTTTTTTGAAAATTTTTTTGTTGAAGTTTTTTTTTTTGAAATTTTTTTTTTCGAAAATTTTTTTGAAATTTTTTTTGAATTTTCTTTTTGAAATTTTTTTTTCGAACATTTTTTTGAATTTTTTTTTAAATTTTTTTTTAAAATTTTTTTTGAAATTTTTTTTAATTTTTTTTTATTTTTTTAAAATTTTTTTTTGAAAATTTTTTTGTTGAAGTTTTTTTTTTTGAAATTTTTTTTTTCGAAAATTTTTTTGAAATTTTTTTTGAATTTTTTTTTTGAAATTTTTTTTTCGAAATTTGTTTTCGAATTTTTTTTTTCAATTTTTTTAATTTTTTTTTTATTTTTTTTTGAAAATTTTTTTTTTTGAAATTTTTTTTTTGAAATTTTTTTTTTTCGAAAATTTTTTTGAAAATTTTTTTTTTGAAATTTTTTTAAAATTTTTTTTAAATTTTTTTTTGAAAATTTTTTTTTTGAATTTTTTTTTTTGAATTTTTTTAAAATTTTTTTTGAAAATTTTTTTTTTGAAATTTTTTTTTTAAATTTTTTTTTCGAAATTTTTTTTGAATTTTTTTTTAAATTTTTTTTTTAATTTTTTTTTTGAAATTTTTTTTAAATTTATTTTTGAAAAATTTTTTTTTTTATTTTTTTTTGAAAATTTTTTTTTAAAATTTTTTTAAAAATTTTTTTTTAAAATTTTTTTTGAATTTTTTTAAAAAATTTTTTAAAATTTTTTTGTTAATTTTTTTTTTAAATTTTTTTGAAAATTTTTTTTTTTAATTTTTTTTTCGAAATTTTTTTTGAAATTTTTTTTCAATTTTTTTTTGAAATTTTTTTTGTGAATTTTTTTAAATTGGTTTTTTTGATTTTTTTTTTGAAATTTTTTTTAATTTTTTTTTTTTTTTTTTTAAATTTTTTTTTGAAAATTTTTTTGTTGAAGTTTTTTTTTTTGAAATTTTTTTTTTCGAAAATTTTTTTGAAATTTTTTTTGAATTTTCTTTTTGAAATTTTTTTTTCGAACATTTTTTTGAATTTTTTTTTAAATTTTTTTTTTAAATTTTTTTTGAAATTTTTTTTAATTTTTTTTTATTTTTTTAAAATTTTTTTTTGAAAATTTTTTTGTTGAAGTTTTTTTTTTTGAAATTTTTTTTTTCGAAAATTTTTTTGAAATTTTTTTTGAATTTTTTTTTTGAAATTTTTTTTTCGAAATTTGTTTTCGAATTTTTTTTTTCAATTTTTTTAATTTTTTTTTTATTTTTTTTTGAAAATTTTTTTTTTTGAAATTTTTTTTTTGAAATTTTTTTTTTTCGAAAATTTTTTTGAAAATTTTTTTTTTGAAATTTTTTTAAAATTTTTTTTAAATTTTTTTTTGAAAATTTTTTTTTTGAATTTTTTTTTTTGAATTTTTTTAAAATTTTTTTTGAAAATTTTTTTTTTGAAATTTTTTTTTTAAATTTTTTTTTCGAAATTTTTTTTGAATTTTTTTTTAAATTTTTTTTTTAATTTTTTTTTTGAAATTTTTTTTAAATTTATTTTTGAAAAATTTTTTTTTTTATTTTTTTTTGAAAATTTTTTTTTAAAATTTTTTTAAAAATTTTTTTTTAAAATTTTTTTTGAATTTTTTTAAAAAATTTTTTAAAATTTTTTTGTTAATTTTTTTTTTAAATTTTTTTGAAAATTTTTTTTTTTAATTTTTTTTTCGAAATTTTTTTTGAAATTTTTTTTCAATTTTTTTTTGAAATTTTTTTTGTGAATTTTTTTAAATTGGTTTTTTTGATTTTTTTTTTGAAATTTTTTTTAATTTTTTTTTTTTTAAATTTTTTTTTGAAAATTTTTTTGTTGAAGTTTTTTTTTTTGAAATTTTTTTTTTCGAAAATTTTTTTGAAATTTTTTTTGAATTTTCTTTTTGAAATTTTTTTTTCGAACATTTTTTTGAAATTTTTTTTAAATTTTTTTTTTGAAATTTTTTTTTTGAATTTTTTTTTTCGAAAATTTTTTTGAAATTGTTTTTGAATTTTTTTTTTAAATTTTTTTTTTGAAATTTTTTTAAAATTTTTTTTTGAAAATTTTTTTTTTGAAATTTTTTTTTGAAATTTTTTTTAAATTTTTTTTTGAAAATTTTTTTTTTGAAATTTTTTTTTTCAATTTTTTTAAATTTTTTTTTTAATTTTTTTTTTGAAATTTTTTTTAAATTTTTATTGAAAATTTTTTTTTTGAAATTTTTTTTTGAAAATTTTTTTCGAATTTTTTTTTCAATTTTTTTTTAAATTTTTTTTTTTTAATTTATTTTTTTTTTAATTTTTTTTATTTTTTTTTTTTATTTTTTTTAATTTTTTTAAAATTTTTTTTTGAAAATTTTTTTTTTGAAATTTTTTTTTCGAAATTTTTTTGAAATTTTTTTTTTTGAAATTTTTTTTTTCGAAAATTTTTTTGAAATTTTTTTTGAATTTTTTTTTTGAAATTTTTTTTTCGAAATTTGTTTTCGAATTTTTTTTTCAATTTTTTTTAAAAATTTTTTTAATTTTTTTTTTATTTTTTTTTGAAAATTTTTTTTTTTGAAATTTTTTTTTTGAAATTTTTTTTTTTCGAAAATTTTTTTGAAAATTTTTTTTTTGAAATTTTTTTAAAATTTTTTTTAAATTTTTTTTTGAAAATTTTTTTTTTGAATTTTTTTTTTTGAATTTTTTTAAAATTTTTTTTGAAAATTTTTTTTTTGAAATTTTTTTTTTTATTTTTTTTTTAAATTTTTTTTAAATAATTTTTTTTTAAATTTTTTTTTGAAAATTTTTTTTTGAAATTTTTTTAAAAATTTTTTTTTTAATTTTTTTTGAAATTTTTTTTTTTTTAATTTTTTTTTGAAAATTTTTTTTTTGAAAATTTTTTTTTAAAATTTTTTTTAAATTTTTTTTTAAATTTTTTTTTTTAATTTTTTTTTCGAAATTTTTTTTGAATTTTTTTTAAAATTTTTTTTTGAAATTTTTTCAAAATTTATTTTTGAAAATTTTTTTTTTAATTTTTTTTTGAAAATTTTTTTTTGAAATTTTTTTTAAAATTTTTTTTGAAATTTTTTTTTAAATTTTTTTTTAAATTTTTTTTTTTAATTTTTTTTTTGAAATTTTTTTAAAATTTATTTTTGAAAATTTTTTTTTTTAATTTTTTTTTGAAAATTTTTTTTTGAAATTTTTTTTTAAATTTTTTTTTAAATTTTTTTTGAAATTTTTTTTTCAATTTTTTTTAAATTTTTTTTTATTTTTTTAAAATTTTTTTTGAAAATTTTTTTTTTAAATTTTTTTTGAAAATTTTTTTTTTGAAAATTTTTTTTTAAAATTTTTTTTAATATTTTTTTTTAAATTTTTTTTTTAATTTTTTTTTGAAATTTTTTTAAAATTTATTTTTGAAAATTTTTTTTTTAAATTTTTTTTTGAAATTTTTTTTTTGAAATTTTTTAAAAATTTTTTTTAAAATTTTTTTTTGAAATTTTTTTTTCGAATTTTGTTTTTCATTTTTTTTTTAAATTTTTTTTTTAATTTTTTTTTTGAAATTTTTTTAAAATTTATTTTTGAAAAATTTTTTTTTTTATTTTTTTTTGAAAATTTTTTTTTAAAATTTTTTTTAAAATTTTTTTTAAAATTTTTTTTGAATTTTTTTTAAAATTTTTTTAAAATTTTTTTGTTAATTTTTTTTTTAAATTTTTTTGAAAATTTTTTTTTTTTAATTTTTTTTTCGAAATTTTTTTTGAAATTTTTTTTCAATTTTTTTTTGAAATTTTTTTTGTGAATTTTTTTAAATTGGTTTTTTTGATTTTTTTTTTGAAATTTTTTTTAATTTTTTTTTTTTTTTTTTTAAATTTTTTTTTGAAAATTTTTTTGTTGAAGTTTTTTTTTTTGAAATTTTTTTTTTCGAAAATTTTTTTGAAATTTTTTTTGAATTTTCTTTTTGAAATTTTTTTTTCGAACATTTTTTTGAATTTTTTTTTAAATTTTTTTTTAAAATTTTTTTTGAAATTTTTTTTAATTTTTTTTTATTTTTTTAAAATTTTTTTTTGAAAATTTTTTTGTTGAAGTTTTTTTTTTTGAAATTTTTTTTTTCGAAAATTTTTTTGAAATTTTTTTTGAATTTTTTTTTTGAAATTTTTTTTTCGAAATTTGTTTTCGAATTTTTTTTTTCAATTTTTTTAATTTTTTTTTTATTTTTTTTTGAAAATTTTTTTTTTTGAAATTTTTTTTTTGAAATTTTTTTTTTTCGAAAATTTTTTTGAAAATTTTTTTTTTGAAATTTTTTTAAAATTTTTTTTAAATTTTTTTTTGAAAATTTTTTTTTTGAATTTTTTTTTTTGAATTTTTTTTAAATTTTTTTTGAAAATTTTTTTTTTGAAATTTTTTTTTTAAATTTTTTTTTCGAAATTTTTTTTGAATTTTTTTTTAAATTTTTTTTTTAATTTTTTTTTTGAAATTTTTTTTAAATTTATTTTTGAAAAATTTTTTTTTTTATTTTTTTTTGAAAATTTTTTTTTAAAATTTTTTTAAAAATTTTTTTTTAAAATTTTTTTTGAATTTTTTTAAAAAATTTTTTAAAATTTTTTTGTTAATTTTTTTTTTAAATTTTTTTGAAAATTTTTTTTTTTAATTTTTTTTTCGAAATTTTTTTTGAAATTTTTTTTCAATTTTTTTTTGAAATTTTTTTTGTGAATTTTTTTAAATTGGTTTTTTTGATTTTTTTTTTGAAATTTTTTTTAATTTTTTTTTTTTTAAATTTTTTTTTGAAAATTTTTTTGTTGAAGTTTTTTTTTTTGAAATTTTTTTTTTCGAAAATTTTTTTGAAATTTTTTTTGAATTTTCTTTTTGAAATTTTTTTTTCGAACATTTTTTTGAATTTTTTTTAAAATTTTTTTTTAAATTTTTTTTTTAAATTTTTTTTAAAATTTTTTTTTAAATTTTTTTTTTTAAATTTTTTTTTAAATTTTTTGAAATTTTTTTAAATTTTTTTTTTGAAATTTTTTTTTTGAATTTTTTTTTTTCGAAAATTTTTTTGAAATTTTTTTTGAATTTTTTTTTTAAATTTTTTTTTGAAATTTTTTTTAAATTTTTTTTTGAAAATTTTTTTTTGAAATTTTTTTTTGAAATTTTTTTTAAATTTTTTTTTTGAAAATTTTTTTTTTGAAATTTTTTTTTTCAATTTTTTTAAATTTTTTTTTTAATTTTTTTTTTGAAATATTTTTTAAATTTTTATTGAAAATTTTTTTTTTGAAATTTTCTTTTGAAAATTTTTTTTTTGAAATTTTTTTTTTCAATTTTTTTTAAATTTTTTTTTGAAAATTTTTTTTTTGAAATTTTTTTTTTCAATTTTTTTTAAATTTTTTTTTAAATTTTTTTTTTGAAATTTTTTTTTTCAATTTTTTTTAAATTTTTTTAAAAATTTTTTTTTTTGAAATTTTTTTTCAATTTTTTTTTTATTTTTGAAAATTTTTTTAGAAAATTAATTTTTTTAAAATTTTTTTTTCTAAATTTTTTTTCGAATTTTTTTTTCAAATTTTTTAAATTTTTTTTTTTTTTTTTTTTTTAAATTTTTTCGAAAATTTTTTTTTTCAATTTTTTTAAAAAATTTTTTTTTTTTTTTTTTTTTTTGAAATTTTTTTTTTAATTTATTTTTGAAAATTTTTTTTTAAAATTTTTTTTTGAAAATTTTTTTTTGAAATTTTTTTTAAAATTTTTTTTTAAATTTTTTTTTTTAATTTTTTTGAAATTTTTTTTTTTAATTTTTTTTTCGAAATTTTTTTTCGAAATTTTTTTTCGAATTTTTTTTTCAAATTTTTTAAAATTTTTTTTTTATTTTTTTAAAAATTTTTTTTGAAAATTTTTTTTTTTGAAATTTTTTTTTGAAATTTTTTTAAAATTTTTTTTTTATTTTTTTTTTATTTTTTTTTATTTTTTTTAAAATTTTTTTTGAAATTTTTTTTTCGAAATTTCTTTAAAAATTTTTTTTGAAATTTTTTTTTTCGAAAATTTTTTTGAAATTTTTTTTTAATTTATTTTTTGAAAATTTTTTTTTCGAATTTTTTTTTCAATTTTTTTTTAAATTTTTTTTTAAATTTTTTTTTTGAAAATTTTTTTTTCGAAATTTTTTTTCGAATTTTTTTTTTCAATTTTTTTAAAAAATTTTTTTTCGAATTTTTTTTTCAATTTTTTTGAATTTTTTTTTTCAATTTTTTTTAAATTTTTTTTGAAAATTTTTTTTTTAAATTTTTTTTTAGAAATTTTTTTTCGAATTTTTTTTGGAAATTTTTTCTGATTTTTTTAAAATTTTTTTTTAAAATTTTTTTTCTTGAAAATTTTTTTTCGAATTTTTTTAAAAAAATTTTTTCTTAATTTTTTTTTTGAAATTTTTTTTGAAATTTTTTTTTTTAATTTTTTTTTCGAATTTTTTTTTGAATTTTTTTTTCAATTTTTTTTTGAAATTTTTTTTGTGAATTTTTTTAAATTGTTTTTTTTTATTTTTTTTTTGAAATTTTTTTTAATTTTTTTTTGAATTTTCTTTTTGAAATTTTTTTTTCGAACATTTTTTTGAATTTTTTTTTAAATTTTTTTTAAAATTTTTTTTTTATTTTTTTTTTGAAATTTTTTTTCAATTTTTTTGAAATTTTTTTTAAATTTTTTTTTTGAAATTTTTTTTTTGAATTTTTTTTTTCGAAAATTTTTTTGAAATTTTTTTTGAATTTTTTTTTTAAATTTTTTTTTTGAAATTTTTTTTAAATTTTTTTTTGAAAATTTTTTTTTTGAAATTTTTTTTTTGAAATTTTTTTTAAATTTTTTTTTGAAAATTTTTTTTTTGAAATTTTTTTTTTCAATTTTTTTAAATTTTTTTTTTTATTTTTTTTTTGAAATTTTTTTAAAATTTTTATTGAAAATTTTTTTTTTGAAATTTTTTTTTGAAAATTTTTTTCGAATTTTTTTTTCAATTTTTTTTTAAATTTTTTTTTTTTTTAATTTATTTTTTTTTTAATTTTTCTTATTTTTTTTTTTTATTTTTTTTTAATTTTTTTTTTATTTTTTTAAAATTTTTTTTTGAAAATTTTTTTTTTTGAAATTTTTTTTTCGAAATTTTTTTGAAATTTTTTTTTTTGAAATTTTTTTTTTCGAAAATTTTTTTGAAATTTTTTTTGAATTTTTTTTTTGAAATTTTTTTTTCGAAATTTGTTTTCGAATTTTTTTTTTCAATTTTTTTTAAAAATTTTTTTAATTTTTTTTTTATTTTTTTTTGAAAATTTTTTTTTTTGAAATTTTTTTTTTTGAAATTTTTTTTTTTTCGAAAATTTTTTTGAAAATTTTTTTTTTGAAATTTTTTTAAAATTTTTTTTAAATTTTTTTTGAAATTTTTTTTTTTGAATTTTTTTTTTTTGAATTTTTTTAAAATTTTTATTGAAAATTTTTTTTTTGAAATTTTTTTTTGAAATTTTTTTTTTAAATTTTTTTTAAATTTTTTTTTTGAAATTTTTTTTTTCAATTTTTTTTAAATTTTTTTTTAAATTTTTTTTTTGAAATTTTTTTAAAAATTTTTTTTTTTTTAATTTTTTTAAAAATTTTTTTAAATTTTTTTTAAATTTTTTTTTTGAAATTTTTTTTTCAATTTTTTTTAAATTTTTTTTAAAATTTTTTTTTTGAAATTTTTTTTAAAATTTTTTTTTTGAAATTTTTTTAAATTTTTTTTTTATTTTTTTTTGAAAAATTTTTTTTTTGAAATTTTTTTTTTTCGAAAATTTTTTTTTGAAATTTTTTTAAAATTTTTTTTTGAAATTTTTTTTTTCGAAAATTTTTTTGAAATTTTTTTTGAATTTATTTTTTGAAAATTTTTTTTTTGAAATTTTTTTTTGAAATTTTTTTTTTGAAATTTTTTTTTTCAATTTTTTTTAAATTTTTTTTGAAAATTTTTTTTTTGAAATTTTTTTTTTTAATTTTTTTTTTTAAATTTTTTTTAAATAATTTTTTTTTTAAATTTTTTTTTGAAAATTTTTTTTTGAAATTTTTTTAAAAATTTTTTTTAAAATTTTTTTTGAAAATTTTTTTTTTAAATTTTTTTTTGAAAATTTTTTTTTTGAAAATTTTTTTTTTAATTTTTTTTAAATTTTTTTTAAATTTTTTTTAAATTTTTTTTTTTAATTTTTTTTTTGAAATTTTTTTAAAATTTATTTTTGAAAATTTTTTTTTTTAATTTTTTTTTGAAAATTTTTTTTTGAAAATTTTTTTTTTGAAATTTTTTTTTTTAATATTTTTTTTAAAATTTTTTTTAAATTTTTTTTTTGAAATTTTTTTTTTCAATTTTTTTAAAATTTTTTTAAAATTTTTTTTTTCGAAATTTTTTTTTTCAATTTTTTTTAAATTTTTTTTAAAATTTTTTTTTAAATTTTTTTTTTTAAATTTTTTTAAAATTTTTTTTAAATTTTTTTAAAATTTTTTTTTTGAAATTTTTTTTTCAATTTTTTTTAAATTTTTTTTAAAATTTTTTTTTTGAAATTTTTTTTAAAATTTTTTTTTTGAAATTTTTTTAAATTTTTTTTTTATTTTTTTTTGAAAAATTTTTTTTTTGAAATTTTTTTTTTCGAAAATTTTTTTTTTGAAATTTTTTTAAAATTTTTTTTTGAAATTTTTTTTTTCGAAAATTTTTTTGAAATTTTTTTTGAATTTATTTTTTGAAAATTTTTTTTTTGAAATTTTTTTTTGAAATTTTTTTTTTGAAATTTTTTTTTTCAATTTTTTTTCAATTTTTTTTGAAAATTTTTTTTTTGAAATTTTTTTTTTTAATTTTTTTTTTTAAATTTTTTTTAAATAATTTTTTTTTTTAATTTTTTTTTGAAAATTTTTTTTTGAAATTTTTTTAAAAATTTTTTTTAAAATTTTTTTTGAAAATTTTTTTTTTTAATTTTTTTTTGAAAATTTTTTTTTTGAAAATTTTTTTTTAAATTTTTTTTAAATTTTTTTTAAATTTTTTTTTTTAATTTTTTTTTTGAAATTTTTTTAAAATTTATTTTTGAAAATTTTTTTTTTAAATTTTTTTTGAAAATTTTTTTTTGAAAATTTTTTTTTTGAAATTTTTTTTTTAAATATTTTTTTTAAAATTTTTTTTAAATTTTTTTTTTTTAATTTTTTTTTTCAATTTTTTTTAAATTTTTTTTAAATTTTTTTTTTGAAATTTTTTTTAAAATTTTTTTTTTTTTAAATTATTTTAAAATTTTTTTAAAATTTTTTTTAAATTTTTTTTTTGAAATTTTTTTTCCAATTTTTTTTAAATTTTTTTTAAATTTTTTTTTTGAGATTTTTTTTAAAATTTTTTTTTTGAAATTTTTTTAAAATTTTTTTTTATTTTTTTTTGAAAAATTTTTTTTTTGAAATTTTTTTTTTTTGAAATTTTTTTTTTTCGAAAATTTTTTTGAAAATTTTTTTTTTGAAATTTTTTTTGTGAATTTTTTTAAATTGGTTTTTTTGATTTTTTTTTTTAAATTTTTTTTAATTTTTTTTTTTTTAAATTTTTTTTTGAAAATTTTTTTGTTGAAGTTTTTTTTTTTGAAATTTTTTTTTTCGAAAATTTTTTTGAAATTTTTTTTGAATTTTCTTTTTGAAATTTTTTTTTCGAACATTTTTTTGAATTTTTTTTAAAATTTTTTTTAAAAATTTTTTTTTAAATTTTTTTTTAAATTTTTTTTTTGAAATTTTTTTTTAAATTTTTTGAAATTTTTTTAAATTTTTTTTTTGAAATTTTTTTTTTGAATTTTTTTTTTTCGAAAATTTTTTTGAAATTTATTTTGAATTTTTTTTTTAAATTTTTTTTTTGAAATTTTTTTTAAATTTTTTTTTGAAAATTTTTTTTTGAAATTTTTTTTTGAAATTTTTTTTAAATTTTTTTTTGAAAATTTTTTTTTTGAAATTTTTTTTTTCAATTTTTTTAAATTTTTTTTTTAATTTTTTTTTTGAAATATTTTTTAAATTTTTATTGAAAATTTTTTTTTTGAAATTTTCTTTTGAAAATTTTTTTTTTGAAATTTTTTTTTTTAATTTTTTTTAAATTTTTTTTTGAAAATTTTTTTTTTGAAATTTTTTTTTTCAATTTTTTTTAAATTTTTTTTTAAATTTTTTTTTTGAAATTTTTTTTTTCAATTTTTTTTCAATTTTTTTTAAAATTTTTTTTTTTGAAATTTTTTTTCAATTTTTTTTTTATTTTTGAAAATTTTTTTAGAAAATTAATTTTTTTAAAATTTTTTTTTCTAAATTTTTTTTCGAATTTTTTTTTCAAATTTTTTAATTTTTTTTTTTTTTTTTTTTTTTTTAAATTTTTTCGAAAATTTTTTTTTTCAATTTTTAAAAAAATTTTTTTTTTTTTTTTTGAAATTTTTTTTGAATTTTTTTTTCAATTTTTTTTAAATTTTTTTTTAAATTTTTTTTTTAAATTTTTTTGAAATTTTTTTTTTTTAATTTTTTTTTCGAAATTTTTTTTCGAATTTTTTTTTCAAATTTTTTAAAATTTTTTTTTTTATTTTTTTAAAAATTTTTTTTGAAAATTTTTTTTTTTGAAATTTTTTTTTGAAATTTTTTTAAATTTTTTTTTTTATTTTTTTTTTATTTTTTTTTTATTTTTTTTTAAATTTTTTTTGAAATTTTTTTTTCGAAATTTCTTTAAAAATTTTTTTTGAAATTTTTTTTTTTTAATTTTTTTTTCGAATTTTTTTTTGAATTTTTTTTTCAATTTTTTTTTGAAATTTTTTTTGTGAATTTTTTTAAATTGTTTTTTTTTATTTTTTTTTTGAAATTTTTTTTAATTTTTTTTTTTATTTTTTTAAAATTTTTTTTTGAAAATTTTTTTGTTGAAGTTTTTTTTTTTGAAATTTTTTTTTCGAAAATTTTTTTGAAATTTTTTTTGAATTTTCTTTTTGAAATTTTTTTTTCGAACATTTTTTTGAATTTTTTTTTTAAATTTTTTTTAAAATTTTTTTTTTATTTTTTTTTTGAAATTTTTTTTCAATTTTTTTGAAATTTTTTTTAAATTTTTTTTTTGAAATTTTTTTTTTGAATTTTTTTTTTCGAAAATTTTTTTGAAATTTTTTTTGAATTTTTTTTTTAAATTTTTTTTTTGAAATTTTTTTTAAATTTTTTTTTGAAAATTTTTTTTTTGAAATTTTTTTTTTGAAATTTTTTTTAAATTTTTTTTTGAAAATTTTTTTTTTGAAATTTTTTTTTTCAATTTTTTTAAATTTTTTTTTTAATTTTTTTTTTGAAATTTTTTTAAAATTTTTATTGAAAATTTTTTTTTTGAAATTTTTTTTTGAAAATTTTTTTCGAATTTTTTTTTCAATTTTTTTTTAAATTTTTTTTTTTTTAAATTTATTTTTTTTTTTAATTTTTCTTATTTTTTTTTTTTATTTTTTTTTTATTTTTTTTTTATTTTTTTAAAAATTTTTTTTGAAAATTTTTTTTTTGAAATTTTTTTTTCGAAATTTTTTTGAAATTTTTTTTTTTGAAATTTTTTTTTTCGAAAATTTTTTTGAAATTTTTTTTGAATTTTTTTTTTGAAATTTTTTTTTCGAAATTTGTTTTCGAATTTTTTTTTTCAATTTTTTTTAAAAATTTTTTTAATTTTTTTTTTATTTTTTTTTGAAAATTTTTTTTTTGAAATTTTTTTTTTTGAAATTTTTTTTTTTCGAAAATTTTTTTGAAAATTTTTTTTTTGAAATTTTTTTAAAATTTTTTTTAAATTTTTTTTGAAATTTTTTTTTTGAATTTTTTTTTTTTGAATTTTTTTTAAATTTTTTTTGAAAATTTTTTTTTTGAAATTTTTTTTTTAAATTTTTTTTTTCAATTTTTTTTAAATTTTTTTTTAAATTTTTTTTTTGAAATTTTTTTAAAAATTTTTTTTTAAAATTTTTTTAAAAATTTTTTAAAATTTTTTTTAAATTTTTTTTTTGAAATTTTTTTTTCAATTTTTTTTAAATTTTTTTTAAAATTTTTTTTTTGAAATTTTTTTTAAAATTTTTTTTTTGAAATTTTTTTAAATTTTTTTTTTATTTTTTTTTGAAAAATTTTTTTTTGAAATTTTTTTTTTTCGAATTTTTTTTTTTGAAATTTTTTTAAAATTTTTTTTTGAAATTATTTTTTGAAAATTTTTTTTTTGAAATTTTTTTTTGAAATTTTTTTTTTGAAATTTTTTTTTTTCAATTTTTTTTAAATTTTTTTTGAAAATTTTTTTTTTGAAATTTTTTTTTTTAATTTTTTTTTTTTAATTTTTTTTAAATAATTTTTTTTTTAAATTTTTTTTTGAAAATTTTTTTTTGAAATTTTTTTAAAAATTTTTTTTTAAATTTTTTTTGAAAATTTTTTTTTTAAATTTTTTTTTGAAAATTTTTTTTTTGAAAATTTTTTTTTTAATTTTTTTTAAATTTTTTTTAAATTTTTTTTAAATTTTTTTTTTTAATTTTTTTTTTGAAATTTTTTTAAAATTTATTTTTGAAAATTTTTTTTTTAAATTTTTTATTGAAAATTTTTTTTTGAAAATTTTTTTTTTGAAATTTTTTTTTTTAATTTTTTTTTTTAAAATTTTTTTTAAATAATTTTTTTTTTTAATTTTTTTTTGAAAATTTTTTTTTGAAATTTTTTTAAAAATTTTTTTTAAAATTTTTTTTGAAAATTTTTTTTTTAAATTTTTTTTTGAAAATTTTTTTTTTGAAAATTTTTTTTTTAATTTTTTTAAAATTTTTTTTAAATTTTTTTTAAATTTTTTTTTTTAATTTTTTTTTTGAAATTTTTTTAAAATTTATTTTTGAAAATTTTTTTTTTAAATTTTTTATTGAAAATTTTTTTTTGAAAATTTTTTTTTTGAAATTTTTTTTTTAAATATTTTTTTTAAAATTTTTTTTAAATTTTTTTTTTGAAATTTTTTTTTTCAATTTTTTTTAAATTTTTTTTAAATTTTTTTTTTGAAATTTTTTTTTTCAATTTTTTTTAAATTTTTTTTAAAATTTTTTTAAAAATTTTTTTTTTTAAATTTTTTTAAAATTTTTTTTAAATTTTTTTTAAATTTTTTTTTTGAAATTTTTTTTTCAATTTTTTTTAAATTTTTTTTAAAATTTTTTTTTTGAAATTTTTTTTAAAATTTTTTTTTTGAAATTTTTTTAAATTTTTTTTTTATTTTTTTTTGAAAAATTTTTTTTTTGAAATTTTTTTTTTTCGAAAATTTTTTTTTTGAAATTTTTTTAAAATTTTTTTTTGAAATTTTTTTTTTCGAAAATTTTTTTGAAATTTTTTTTGAATTTATTTTTTGAAAATTTTTTTTTTGAAATTTTTTTTTGAAATTTTTTTTTTGAAATTTTTTTTTTCAATTTTTTTTAAATTTTTTTTGAAAATTTTTTTTTTGAAATTTTTTTTTTAAATTTTTTTTTTAAAATTTTTTTTAAATAATTTTTTTTTTAAATTTTTTTTGAAAATTTTTTTTTGAAATTTTTTTAAAAATTTTTTTAAAATTTTTTTTGAAAATTTTTTTTTTAAATTTTTTTTTGAAAATTTTTTTTTTGAAAATTTTTTTTAAAATTTTTTTAAAATTTTTTTTAAATTTTTTTTTTTAATTTTTTTTTTGAAATTTTTTTAAAATTTATTTTTGAAAATTTTTTTTTTTAATTTTTTTTTGAAAATTTTTTTTTGAAAATTTTTTTTTTGAAATTTTTTTTTTAAATATTTTTTTTTAAATTTTTTTTAAATTTTTTTTTTGAAATTTTTTTTTTCAATTTTTTTTAAATTTTTTTTAAATTTTTTTTTTGAAATTTTTTTTAAAATTTTTTTTTTTGAAATTATTTTAAAATTTTTTTAAAATTTTTTTTAAATTTTTTTTTTGAAATTTTTTTTCCAATTTTTTTTAAATTTTTTTTTAAATTTTTTTTTTGAAATTTTTTTTAAAATTTTTTTTTTGAAATTTTTTTAAAATTTTTTTTTATTTTTTTTTGAAAAATTTTTTTTTTGAAATTTTTTTTTTTGAAATTTTTTTTTTTCGAAAATTTTTTTGAAAATTTTTTTTTTGAAATTTTTTTTGTGAATTTTTTTAAATTGGTTTTTTTGATTTTTTTTTTGAAATTTTTTTTAATTTTTTTTTTTTTTAATTTTTTTTTGAAAATTTTTTTGTTGAAGTTTTTTTTTTTGAAATTTTTTTTTTCGAAAATTTTTTTGAAATTTTTTTTGAATTTTCTTTTTGAAATTTTTTTTTCGAACATTTTTTTGAATTTTTTTTAAAATTTTTTTTAAAAATTTTTTTTAAAATTTTTTTTTAAATTTTTTTTTTGAAATTTTTTTTTAAATTTTTTGAAATTTTTTTAAATTTTTTTTTTGAAATTTTTTTTTTGAATTTTTTTTTTCGAAAATTTTTTTGAAATTTTTTTTGAATTTTTTTTTTAAATTTTTTTTTTGAAATTTTTTTTAAATTTTTTTTTGAAAATTTTTTTTTGAAATTTTTTTTTGAAATTTTTTTTAAATTTTTTTTTGAAAATTTTTTTTTTGAAATTTTTTTTTTCAATTTTTTTAAATTTTTTTTTTAATTTTTTTTTTGAAATATTTTTAAAATTTTTATTGAAAATTTTTTTTTTGAAATTTTCTTTTGAAAATTTTTTTTTTGAAATTTTTTTTTTCAATTTTTTTTAAATTTTTTTTTGAAAATTTTTTTTTTGAAATTTTTTTTTTCAATTTTTTTTAAATTTTTTTTAAATTTTTTTTTTGAAATTTTTTTTTTCAATTTTTTTTAAATTTTTTTTAAAATTTTTTTTTTTGAAATTTTTTTTCAATTTTTTTTTTATTTTTGAAATTTTTTTTAGAAAATTAATTTTTTTAAAATTTTTTTTTCTAAATTTTTTTTCGAATTTTTTTTTCAAATTTTTTAATTTTTTTTTTTTTTTTTTTAAATTTTTTCGAAAATTTTTTTTTTCAATTTTTTTAAAAAATTTTTTTTTTTTTATTTTGAAATTTTTTTTTTTATTTTTTTTTGAAAATTTTTTTTTTACATTTTTTTTTGAAAATTTTTTTTTGAAATTTTTTTTAAAATTTTTTTTAAAATTTTTTTTGAATTTTTTTTTCAATTTTTTTTAAATTTTTTTTTAAATTTTTTTTTTAAATTTTTTTGAAATTTTTTTTTTTAAATTTTTTTTTCGAAATTTTTTTTCGAATTTTTTTTTCAAATTTTTTAAAATTTTTTTTTTTATTTTTTTAAAAATTTTTTTTGAAAATTTTTTTTTTTGAAATTTTTTTTTGAAATTTTTTTAAATTTTTTTTTTTATTTTTTTTTTATTTTTTTTTTATTTTTTTTTAAATTTTTTTTGAAATTTTTTTTTCGAAATTTCTTTAAAAATTTTTTTTGAAATTTTTTTTTTCGAAAATTTTTTTGAAATTTTTTTTGAATTTATTTTTTGAAAATTTTTTTTTCGAATTTTTTTTTCAATTTTTTTTTAAATTTTTTTTTAAATTTTTTTTTTGAAAATTTTTTTTTCGAAATTTTTATTCGAATTTTTTTTTTCAATTTTTTTAAAAAATTTTTTTTCGAATTTTTTTTTCAATTTTTTTGAATTTTTTTTTTCAATTTTTTTTAAATTTTTTTTGAAAATTTTTTTTTTAAATTTTTTTTTGAAAATTTTTTTTTGAAATTTTTTTTTAAATTTTTTTAAAAATTTTTTTGAATTTTTTTTTTTAATTTTTTTTAAATTTTTTTTGAAAATTTTTTTTTTTAAATTTTTTTTTAGAAATTTTTTTTCGAATTTTTTTTGGAAATTTTTTCTGATTTTTTTTAAATTTTTTTTTAAATTTTTTTTCTTGAAAATTTTTTTTCGAATTTTTTTTAAAAAATTTTTTCTTAATTTTTTTTTTGAAATTTTTTTTGAAATTTTTTTTTTTAAATTTTTTTTTCGAATTTTTTTTTGAATTTTTTTTTCAATTTTTTTTTGAAATTTTTTTTGTGAATTTTTTTAAATTGTTTTTTTTTATTTTTTTTTTGAAATTTTTTTTAATTTTTTTTTTTTATTTTTTTAAAATTTTTTTTTGAAAATTTTTTTGTTGAAGTTTTTTTTTTTGAAATTTTTTTTTTCGAAAATTTTTTTGAAATTTTTTTTGAATTTTCTTTTTGAAATTTTTTTTTCGAACATTTTTTTGAATTTTTTTTTTAAATTTTTTTTAAAATTTTTTTTTTAATTTTTTTTTTGAAATTTTTTTTCAATTTTTTTGAAATTTTTTTTAAATTTTTTTTTTGAAATTTTTTTTTTGAATTTTTTTTTTCGAAAATTTTTTTGAAATTTTTTTTGAATTTTTTTTTTTAATTTTTTTTTTGAAATTTTTTTTAAATTTTTTTTTGAAAATTTTTTTTTTGAAATTTTTTTTTGAAATTTTTTTTAAATTTTTTTTTGAAAATTTTTTTTTTGAAATTTTTTTTTTCAATTTTTTTAAATTTTTTTTTTAATTTTTTTTTTGAAATTTTTTTAAAATTTTTATTGAAAATTTCTTTTTTGAAATTTTTTTTTGAAAATTTTTTTCGAATTTTTTTTTCAATTTTTTTTTAAATTTTTTTTTTTTGAATTTATTTTTTTTATTTTTTTTTTATTTTTTTTTTAATTTTTTTTTAATTTTTTTTTTATTTTTTTAAAATTTTTTTTTGAAAATTTTTTTTTTGAAATTTTTTTTTCGAAATTTTTTTGAAATTTTTTTTTTTGAAATTTTTTTTTTCGAAAATTTTTTTGAAATTTTTTTTGAATTTTTTTTTTGAAATTTTTTTTTCGAAATTTGTTTTCGAATTTTTTTTTTCAATTTTTTTTAAAAATTTTTTTAATTTTTTTTTTATTTTTTTTTGAAAATTTTTTTTTTTTTAATTTTTTTTTTAAAATTTTTTTTAAATTTTTTTTTTGAAATTTTTTTTTGAAATTTTTTTAAAATTTTTTTTAAATTTTTTTTTTGAAAATTTTTTTTCGAATTTTGTTTTTCATTTTTTTTTTTTAAATTTTTTTTTTTATTTTTTTTTTGAAATTTTTTTTAAATTTATTTTTGAAAAATTTTTTTTTTTATTTTTTTTTGAAAATTTTTTTTTAAAATTTTTTTTAAAATTTTTTTTAAAATTTTTTTTGAATTTTTTTTAAAATTTTTTTTAAATTTTTTTTAAAATTTTTTTTTAAAATTTTTTTGAAAATTTTTTTTTTTTTAATTTTTTTTCGAAATTTTTTTTGAAATTTTTTTTGTGAATTTTTTTAAATTGTTTTTTTTGATTTTTTTTTTGAAATTTTTTTTAATTTTTTTTTTTATTTTTTTAAAATTTTTTTTTGAAAATTTTTTTGTTGAAGTTTTTTTTTTTTAAATTTTTTTTTTTGAAAATTTTTTTGAAATTTATTTTTCGAACATTTTTTTGAATTTTTTTTTAAAATTTTTTTTAAAATTTTTTTTTAAATTTTTTTTTTGAAATTTTTTTTTAAATTTTTTGAAATTTTTTGAAATTTTTTTTTTGAAATTTTTTTTTTGAATTTTTTTTTTTCGAAAATTTTTTTGAAATTTTTTTTGAATTTTTTTTTTTAATTTTTTTTTTGAAATTTTTTTAAAATTTTTTTTTGAAAATTTTTTTTTTGAAATTTTTTTTTGAAATTTTTTTTAAATTTTTTTTTGAAAATTTTTTTTTTGAAATTTTTTTTTTCAATTTTTTTAAATTTTTTTTTTAATTTTTTTTTTGAAATATTTTTTAAATTTTTATTGAAAATTTTTTTTTTGAAATTTTTTTTTGAAAATTTTTTTTTTGAAATTTTTTTTTCAATTTTTTTTAAATTTTTTTTTGAAAATTTTTTTTTTGAAATTTTTTTTTTCAATTTTCTTTAAATTTTTTTTTAAATTTTTTTTTTGAAATTTTTTTTTTCAATTTTTTTTAAATTTTTTTTAAAATTTTTTTTTTTGAAATTTTTTTTCAATTTTTTTTTTTTTTTTTTTTAAATTTTTTCGAAAATTTTTTTTTTCAATTTTTTTTAAAATTTTTTTTTTATTTTTTTTTTTGAAATTTTTTTTTTAATTTATTTTTGAAAATTTTTTTTTAAAATTTTTTTTTGAAAATTTTTTTTTGAAATTTTTTTTAAAATTTTTTTTAAAATTTTTTTTGAATTTTTTTTTCAATTTTTTTTAAATTTTTTTTTAAATTTTTTTTTTAAATTTTTTTGAAATTTTTTTTTTTTAATTTTTTTTTCGAAATTTTTTTTCGAATTTTTTTTTCAAATTTTTTAAAATTTTTTTTTTATTTTTTTAAAAATTTTTTTTGAAAATTTTTTTTTTTGAAATTTTTTTTTGAAATTTTTTTAAAATTTTTTTTTTATTTTTTTTTTATTTATTTTTTATTTTTTTTTAAATTTTTTTTGAAATTTTTTTTTCTGAAATTTCTTTAAAAATTTTTTTTGAAATTTTTTTTTTCGAAAATTTTTTTGAAATTTTTTTTGAATTTATTTTTTGAAAATTTTTTTTTCGAATTTTTTTTTCAATTTTTTTTTAAATTTTTTTTTAAATTTTTTTTTTGAAAATTTTTTTTTCGAAATTTTTTTTCGAATTTTTTTTTTCAATTTTTTTAAAAAATTTTTTTTCGAATTTTTTTTTCAATTTTTTTGAATTTTTTTTTTTTTATTTTTTTTAAATTTTTTTTGAAAATTTTTTTTTTAAATTTTTTTTTAGAAATTTTTTTTCGAATTTTTTTTGGAAATTTTTTCTGATTTTTTTTAAATTTTTTTTTTAAATTTTTTTTCTTGAAAATTTTTTTTCGAATTTTTTTAAAAAAATTTTTTCTTAATTTTTTTTTTGAAATTTTTTTTGAAATTTTTTTTTTTAAATTTTTTTTCGAATTTTTTTTTAAATTTTTTTTTCAATTTTTTTTTAAATTTTTTTTGTGAATTTTTTTAAATTGTTTTTTTTATTTTTTTTTTGAAATTTTTTTTAATTTTTTTTTTTAATTTTTTTAAAATTTTTTTTTGAAAATTTTTTTGTTGAAGTTTTTTTTTTTGAAATTTTTTTTTTCGAAAATTTTTTTGAAATTTTTTTTGAATTTTCTTTTTGAAATTTTTTTTTCGAACATTTTTTTGAATTTTTTTTTTAAATTTTTTTTAAAATTTTTTTTTTAATTTTTTTTTTGAAATTTTTTTTCAATTTTTTTGAAATTTTTTTTAAATTTTTTTTTTGAAATTTTTTTTTTGAATTTTTTTTTTCGAAAATTTTTTTGAAATTTTTTTTGAATTTTTTTTTTAAATTTTTTTTTTGAAATTTTTTTTAAATTTTTTTTTGAAAATTTTTTTTTTGAAATTTTTTTTTGAAATTTTTTTTAAATTTTTTTTTGAAAATTTTTTTTTTGAAATTTTTTTTTTCAATTTTTTTTAAATTTTTTTTTTAATTTTTTTTTTGAAATTTTTTTTAAATTTTTATTGAAAATTTTTTTTTTGAAATTTTTTTTTGAAAATTTTTTTCGAATTTTTTTTTCAATTTTTTTTTAAATTTTTTTTTTTTAATTTTTTTTTTTTAAATTTTTTTTATTTTTTTTTTTTATTTTTTTTTTATTTTTTTTTTATTTTTTTAAAAATTTTTTTTGAAAATTTTTTTTTTGAAATTTTTTTTTCGAAATTTTTTTGAAATTTTTTTTTTTGAAATTTTTTTTTTCGAAAATTTTTTTGAAATTTTTTTTGAATTTTTTTTTTGAAATTTTTTTTTCGAAATTTGTTTTCGAATTTTTTTTTTCAATTTTTTTTAAAAATTTTTTTAATTTTTTTTTTATTTTTTTTTGAAAATTTTTTTTTTGAAATTTTTTTTTTTGAAATTTTTTTTTTTCGAAAATTTTTTTGAAAATTTTTTTTTTGAAATTTTTTTAAAATTTTTTTTAAATTTTTTTTTGAAATTTTTTTTTTTGAATTTTTTTTTTGAATTTT
>OX101825.2:29607070-29609570 GCA_944452925.2 Chrysolina oricalcia | reverse complement strand
TTTCAATTTTTTTGAATTTTTTTTTTTTCAATTTTTTTAAAATTTTTTTTGAAAATTTTTTTTTTAAAATTTTTTTTTAGAAATTTTTTTTCGAATTTTTTTTGGAAATTTTTTCTGATTTTTTTAAAATTTTTTTTTTAAATTTTTTTTCTTGAAAATTTTTTTTCGAATTTTTTAAAAAAAATTTTTTCCTAATTTTTTTTTTGAAATTTTTTTTGAAATTTTTTTTTTAAATTTTTTTTTCGAATTTTTTTTTGAATTTTTTTTTCAATTTTTTTTTGAAATTTTTTTTGTGAATTTTTTTAAATTGTTTTTTTTTATTTTTTTTTTGAAATTTTTTTTAATTTTTTTTTTTTTTTTTTTAAATTTTTTTGTTGAAGTTTTTTTTTTTGAAATTTTTTTTTTCGAAAATTTTTTTGAAATTTTTTTTGAATTTTCTTTTTGAAATTTTTTTTTCGAACATTTTTTTGAATTTTTTTTTAAAATTTTTTTTAAAATTTTTTTTTTTATTTTTTTTTTGAAATTTTTTTTCAATTTTTTTGAAATTTTTTTTAAATTTTTTTTTTGAAATTTTTTTTTTGAATTTTTTTTTTCGAAAATTTTTTTGAAATTTTTTTTGAATTTTTTTTTTAAATTTTTTTTTTGAAATTTTTTTTAAATTTTTTTTTGAAAATTTTTTTTTTGAAATTTTTTTTTGAAATTTTTTTTAAATTTTTTTTTGAAAATTTTTTTTTTGAAATTTTTTTTTTCAATTTTTTTAAATTTTTTTTTAAATTTTTTTTTTGAAATTTTTTTAAAATTTTTATTGAAAATTTTTTTTTTGAAATTTTTTTTTGAAAATTTTTTTCGAATTTTTTTTTCAATTTTTTTTTAAATTTTTTTTTTTTTAATTTATTTTTTTTTTAATTTTTTTTATTTTTTTTTTTATTTTTTTTTAATTTTTTTTTTATTTTTTTAAAATTTTTTTTTGAAAATTTTTTTTTCGAAATTTTTTTGAAATTTTTTTTTTTGAAATTTTTTTTTTTGAAATTTTTTTTTTCGAAAATTTTTTTGAAATTTTTTTTGAATTTTTTTTTTGAAATTTTTTTTTCGAAATTTGTTTTCGAATTTTTTTTTTCAATTTTTTTTTTAAATTTTTTTTAAATTTTTTTTTTGAAATTTTTTTTTTCAATTTTTTTAAAATTTTTTTTTTGAAATTTTTTTTTTCAATTTTTTTTAAATTTTTTTTTAAATTTTTTTTTTGAAATTTTTTTAAAAATTTTTTTTTTTAAATTTTTTTTTTTAATTTTTTTTTTTAATTTTTTTTTTAAATTTTTTTTAAATAATTTTTTTTTTTAATTTTTTTTTGAAAATTTTTTTTTGAAATTTTTTTAAAAATTTTTTTTAAAATTTTTTTTAAATTTTTTTTTTTTTTTATTTTTTTTTGAAATTTTTTTTTTTGAAAATTTTTTTTTAAAATTTTTTTTAAATTTTTTTTTAAATTTTTTTTTTTAATTTTTTTTTCGAAATTTTTTTTGAAATTTTTTTTAAATTTTTTTTTGAAATTTTTTCAAAATTTATTTTTGAAAATTTTTTTTTAAATTTTTTTTTGAAAATTTTTTTTTGAAATTTTTTTTAAATTTTTTTTTGAAATTTTTTTTTAAATTTTTTTTTAAATTTTTTTTTTGAATTTATTTTTTGAAAATTTTTTTTTCGAATTTTTTTTTTAATTTTTTTTTTAATTTTTTTTTTGAAAATTTTTTTTTTTTAATTTTTTTTTTCGAAAATTTTTTTGAAATTAAAGAATTTTTTTTTTGAAATTTTTTTTTCGAAATTTTTTTTCGAATTTTTTTTTTCAATTTTTTAAAAAAAATTTTTTTCGAATTTTTTTTTCAATTTTTTTGAATTTTTTTTTTTTTATTTTTTTTAAATTTTTTTTGAAATTTTTTTTTTTTAAATTTTTTTTTCGAAATTTTTTTTCGAATTTTTTTTGGAAATTTTTTCTGATTTTTTTAAAATTTTTTTTAAAAATTTTTTTTCTTGAAAATTTTTTTTCGAATTTTTTAAAAAAAATTTTTTCTTAATTTTTTTTTTGAAATTTTTTTTGAATTTTTTTTTTTTTTAATTTTTTTTTCGAATTTTTTTTTGATTTTTTTTTTCAATTTTTTTTTGAAATTTTTTTTGTGAATTTTTTTAAATTGTTTTTTTTTTTATTTTTTTTTTGAAATTTTTTTTAATTTTTTTTTTTATTTTTTTAAAATTTTTTTTTGAAAATTTTTTTGTTGAAGTTTTTTTTTTTGAAATTTTTTTTTTCGAAAATTTTTTTGAAATTTTTTTTGAATTTTCTTTTTGAAATTTTTTTTTCGAACATTTTTTTGAAATTTTTTTTAAATTTTTTTTTTGAAATTTTTTTTTTGAATTTTTTTTTTCGAAAATTTTTTTGAAATTGTTTTGAATTTTTTTTTTAAATTTTTTTTTTGAAATTTTTTTAAAATTTTTTTTTGAAAATTTTTTTTTTGAA
>OX101825.2:29592070-29604570 GCA_944452925.2 Chrysolina oricalcia | reverse complement strand
CGAAATTTTTTTTGAAATTTTTTTTCAATTTTTTTTTGAAATTTTTTTTGTGAATTTTTTTAAATTGGTTTTTTTGATTTTTTTTTTGAAATTTTTTTTAATTTTTTTTTTTATTTTTTTGAAATTTTTTTTTTCGAAAATTTTTTTGAAATTTTTTTTGAATTTTCTTTTTGAAATTTTTTTTTCGAACATTTTTTTGAATTTTTTTTAAAATTTTTTTTAAAAATTTTTTTTAAAATTTTTTTTTAAATTTTTTTTTTGAAATTTTTTTAAAAATTTTTTGAAATTTTTTTAAATTTTTTTTTTGAAATTTTTTTTTTGAATTTTTTTTTTTCGAAAATTTTTTTGAAATTTTTTTTGAATTTTTTTTTTAAATTTTTTTTTTGAAATTTTTTTTAAATTTTTTTTTGAAAATTTTTTTTTTTAAATTTTTTTTTGAAATTTTTTTTACATTTTTTTTTGAAAATTTTTTTTTTGAAATTTTTTTTTTCAATTTTTTTAAATTTTTTTTTTAATTTTTTTTTTTGAAATATTTTTTAAATTTTTATTGAAAATTTTTTTTTTGAAATTTTCTTTTGAAAATTTTTTTTTTGAAATTTTTTTTTTCAATTTTTTTTAAATTTTTTTTTGAAAATTTTTTTTTTGAAATTTTTTTTTTCAATTTTTTTTAAATTTTTTTTTAAATTTTTTTTTTGAAATTTTTTTTTTCAATTTTTTTTAAATTTTTTTTAAAATTTTTTTTTTTGAAATTTTTTTTCAATTTTTTTTTTATTTTTGAAAATTTTTTTAGAAAATTAATTTTTTTAAAATTTTTTTTTCTAAATTTTTTTTCGAATTTTTTTTTCAAATTTTTAAAATTTTTTTTTTTTTTTTTTTTAAATTTTTTCGAAAATTTTTTTTTTCAATTTTTTTTAAAAATTTTTTTTTTATTTTTTTTTTTGAAATTTTTTTTTAAATTTATTTTTGAAAATTTTTTTTTAAAATTTTTTATTGAAAATTTTTTTTTGAAATTTTTTTTAAAATTTTTTTTAAAATTTTTTTTGAATTTTTTTTTCAATTTTTTTTAAATTTTTTTTTAAATTTTTTTTTAAATTTTTTTTTTAAATTTTTTTGAAATTTTTTTTTTTTTATTTTTTTTTCGAAATTTTTTTTCGAATTTTTTTTTCAAATTTTTTAAAAATTTTTTTTTTATTTTTTTAAAAATTTTTTTTGAAAATTTTTTTTTTTGAAATTTTTTTTTGAAATTTTTTTAAAATTTTTTTTTTATTTTTTTTTATTTTTTTTTTTATTTTTTTTAAAATTTTTTTTGAAATTTTTTTTTCTGAAATTTCTTTAAAAATTTTTTTTGAAATTTTTTTTTTCGAAAATTTTTTTGAAATTTTTTTTGAATTTATTTTTTGAAAATTTTTTTTTCGAATTTTTTTTTCAATTTTTTTTTAAATTTTTTTTTAAATTTTTTTTTGAAAATTTTTTTTTCGAAATTTTTTTTCGAATTTTTTTTTTCAATTTTTTTAAAAAATTTTTTTTCGAATTTTTTTTTCAATTTTTTTGAATTTTTTTTTTTCAATTTTTTTTAAATTTTTTTTGAAAATTTTTTTTTTTAAATTTTTTTTTAGAAATTTTTTTTCGAATTTTTTTTGGAAATTTTTTCTGATTTTTTTAAAATTTTTTTTTTAAATTTTTTTTCTTGAAAATTTTTTTTCGAATTTTTTTAAAAAAATTTTTTCTTAATTTTTTTTTTGAAATTTTTTTTGAAATTTTTTTTTTTTAATTTTTTTTTCGAATTTTTTTTTGAATTTTTTTTTCAATTTTTTTTTGAAATTTTTTTTGTGAATTTTTTTAAATTGTTTTTTTTTTATTTTTTTTTTGAAATTTTTTTTAATTTTTTTTTTTATTTTTTTTAAATTTTTTTGTTGAAGTTTTTTTTTTTGAAATTTTTTTTTTCGAAAATTTTTTTGAAATTTTTTTTGAATTTTCTTTTTGAAATTTTTTTTTCGAACATTTTTTTGAATTTTTTTTTAAAATTTTTTTTAAAATTTTTTTTTTTATTTTTTTTTTGAAATTTTTTTTCAATTTTTTTGAAATTTTTTTTAAATTTTTTTTTTGAAATTTTTTTTTTGAATTTTTTTTTTCGAAAATTTTTTTGAAATTTTTTTTGAATTTTTTTTTTAAATTTTTTTTTTGAAATTTTTTTTAAATTTTTTTTGAAATTTTTTTTTTTGAAATTTTTTTTTGAAATTTTTTTTAAATTTTTTTTTGAAAATTTTTTTTTTGAAATTTTTTTTTTCAATTTTTTTAAATTTTTTTTTTAATTTTTTTTTTGAAATTTTTTTAAAATTTTTATTGAAAATTTTTTTTTTGAAATTTTTTTTTGAAAATTTTTTTCGAATTTTTTTTTCAATTTTTTTTTAAATTTTTTTTTTTTTAATTTATTTTTTTTTTAATTTTTTTTATTTTTTTTTTTATTTTTTTTTAATTTTTTTTTTATTTTTTTAAAATTTTTTTTTGAAAATTTTTTTTTTGAAATTTTTTTTTCGAAATTTTTTTGAAATTTTTTTTTTTGAAATTTTTTTTTTCGAAAATTTTTTTGAAATTTTTTTTGAATTTTTTTTTTGAAATTTTTTTTTCGAAATTTGTTTTCGAATTTTTTTTTTCAATTTTTTTTTTTAAATTTTTTTTAAATTTTTTTTTTGAAATTTTTTTTTTCAATTTTTTTTAAATTTTTTTTTTGAAATTTTTTTTTTCAATTTTTTTTAAATTTTTTTTTTAATTTTTTTTTTGAAATTTTTTTAAAAATTTTTTTTTTTAAATTTTTTTTTTAATTTTTTTTTTTAATTTTTTTTTTTAATTTTTTTTAAATAATTTTTTTTTTAAATTTTTTTTTGAAATTTTTTTTTTGAAATTTTTTTAAAAATTTTTTTTAAAATTTTTTTTGATTTTTTTTTTTTTAATTTTTTTTTGAAAATTTTTTTTTTGAAAATTTTTTTTTAAAATTTTTTTTCAATTTTTTTTAAATTTTTTTTTGAAAATTTTTTTTTTGAAATTTTTTTTTTCAATTTTTTTTAAATTTTTTTTTTAATTTTTTTTTTGAAATTTTTTTTTTCAATTTTTTTTAAATTTTTTTTAAAATTTTTTTTTTTGAATTTTTTTTTCAATTTTTTTTTATTTTTGAAAATTTTTTTAGAAAATTAATTTTTTTAAAATTTTTTTTTCTAAATTTTTGTTCGAATTTTTTTTTCAAATTTTTTAAATTTTTTTTTTTTTTTAAATTTTTTCGAAAATTTTTTTTTTCAATTTTTTTTAAAAATTTTTTTTTTATTTTTTTTTTTGAAATTTTTTTTTTAATTTATTTTTGAAAATTTTTTTTTTAAATTTTTTTTTGAAAATTTTTTTTTGAAATTTTTTTTAAAATTTTTTTTAAAATTTTTTTTGAATTTTTTTTTCAATTTTTTTTAAATTTTTTTTTAAATTTTTTTTTTAAATTTTTTTGAAATTTTTTTTTTTTAATTTTTTTTTCGAAATTTTTTTTCGAATTTTTTTTTCAAATTTTTTAAAAATTTTTTTTTTATTTTTTTAAAAATTTTTTTTGAAAATTTTTTTTTTTGAAATTTTTTTTTGAAATTTTTTTAAAATTTTTTTTTTATTTTTTTTTTATTTTTTTTTTATTTTTTTTTTAATTTTTTTTGAAATTTTTTTTTCTGAAATTTCTTTAAAAATTTTTTTTGAAATTTTTTTTTTCGAAAATTTTTTTGAAATTTTTTTTGAATTTATTTTTTGAAAATTTTTTTTTCGAATTTTTTTTTCAATTTTTTTTAAAATTTTTTTTTAAATTTTTTTTTTGAAAATTTTTTTTTCGAAATTTTTTTTCGAATTTTTTTTTTCAATTTTTTTAAAAAATTTTTTTTCGAATTTTTTTTTCAATTTTTTTGAATTTTTTTTTTTCAATTTTTTTTAAATTTTTTTTGAAAATTTTTTTTTTAAAATTTTTTTTTAGAAATTTTTTTCGAATTTTTTTTGGAAATTTTTTCTGATTTTTTTAAAAATTTTTTTTTAAATTTTTTTTCTTGAAAATTTTTTTTCGAATTTTTTTAAAAAAATTTTTTCCTAATTTTTTTTTTGAAATTTTTTTTGAAATTTTTTTTTTTAATTTTTTTTTCGAATTTTTTTTTGAATTTTTTTTTCAATTTTTTTTTGAAATTTTTTTTGTGAATTTTTTTAAATTGTTTTTTTTTATTTTTTTTTTGAAATTTTTTTTAATTTTTTTTTTATTTTTTTTAAATTTTTTTGTTGAAGTTTTTTTTTTTGAAATTTTTTTTTTCGAAAATTTTTTTGAAATTTTTTTTGAATTTTCTTTTTGAAATTTTTTTTTCGAACATTTTTTTGAATTTTTTTTTAAAATTTTTTTTAAAATTTTTTTTTTTATTTTTTTTTTGAAATTTTTTTTCAATTTTTTTGAAATTTTTTTTAAATTTTTTTTTTGAAATTTTTTTTTTGAATTTTTTTTTTCGAAAATTTGTTTGAAATTTTTTTTGAATTTTTTTTTTAAATTTTTTTTTTGAAATTTTTTTAAAATTTTTTTTTGAAAATTTTTTTTTTGAAATTTTTTTTTGAAATTTTTTTTAAATTTTTTTTTGAAAATTTTTTTTTTGAAATTTTTTTTTTCAATTTTTTTAAATTTTTTTTTAAATTTTTTTTTTGAAATTTTTTTAAAATTTTTATTGAAAATTTTTTTTTTGAAATTTTTTTTTGAAAATTTTTTTCGAATTTTTTTTTCAATTTTTTTTTAAATTTTTTTTTTTTAATTTATTTTTTTTTTAATTTTTTTTATTTTTTTTTTATTTTTTTTTAATTTTTTTTTTATTTTTTTAAAATTTTTTTTTGAAAATTTTTTTTTCGAAATTTTTTTTAAATTTTTTTTTTTGAAATTTTTTTTTTTGAAATTTTTTTTTTCGAAAATTTTTTTGAAATTTTTTTTGAATTTTTTTTTTGAAATTTTTTTTTCGAAATTTGTTTTCGAATTTTTTTTTTCAATTTTTTTTTTAAATTTTTTTTAAATTTTTTTTTTGAAATTTTTTTTTTCAATTTTTTTAAAATTTTTTTTTTGAAATTTTTTTTTTCAATTTTTTTTAAATTTTTTTTTAAATTTTTTTTTTGAAATTTTTTTAAAAATTTTTTTTTTAAATTTTTTTTTTTAATTTTTTTTTTTAATTTTTTTTTTAAATTTTTTTTAAATAATTTTTTTTTAAAATTTTTTTTTGAAAATTTTTTTTTGAAATTTTTTTAAAAATTTTTTTTTAAATTTTTTTTAAATTTTTTTTTTTTTATTTTTTTTTGAAATTTTTTTTTTTGAAAATTTTTTTTTAAAATTTTTTTTAAATTTTTTTTTAAATTTTTTTTTTTAATTTTTTTTTCTTAATTTTTTTTGAAATTTTTTTTAAATTTTTTTTTGAAATTTTTTCAAAATTTATTTTTGAAAATTTTTTTTAAAATTTTTTTTTGAAAATTTTTTTTTGAAATTTTTTTTAAATTTTTTTTTGAAATTTTTTTTTAAATTTTTTTTTAAATTTTTTTTTTGAATTTATTTTTTGAAAATTTTTTTTTCGAATTTTTTTTTTAATTTTTTTTTTAATTTTTTTTTTGAAAATTTTTTTTTTTTAATTTTTTTTTTCGAAAATTTTTTTGAAATTAAAGAATTTTTTTTTTGAAATTTTTTTTTCGAAATTTTTTTTCGAATTTTTTTTTTCAATTTTTTAAAAAAAATTTTTTTCGAATTTTTTTTTCAATTTTTTTGAATTTTTTTTTTTTTATTTTTTTTAAATTTTTTTTGAAATTTTTTTTTTTTAAATTTTTTTTTCGAAATTTTTTTTCGAATTTTTTTTGGAAATTTTTTCTGATTTTTTTAAAATTTTTTTTAAAAATTTTTTTTCTTGAAAATTTTTTTTCGAATTTTTTTAAAAAAATTTTTTCTTAATTTTTTTTTTGAAATTTTTTTTGAATTTTTTTTTTTTTTAATTTTTTTTTCGAATTTTTTTTTGAATTTTTTTTTCAATTTTTTTTTGAAATTTTTTTTGTGAATTTTTTTAAATTGTTTTTTTTTTTATTTTTTTTTTGAAATTTTTTTTAATTTTTTTTTTTATTTTTTTAAAATTTTTTTTTGAAAATTTTTTTGTTGAAGTTTTTTTTTTTGAAATTTTTTTTTTCGAAAATTTTTTTGAAATTTTTTTTGAATTTTCTTTTTGAAATTTTTTTTTCGAACATTTTTTTGAAATTTTTTTTAAATTTTTTTTTTGAAATTTTTTTTTTGAATTTTTTTTTTCGAAAATTTTTTTGAAATTGTTTTGAATTTTTTTTTTAAATTTTTTTTTTGAAATTTTTTTAAAATTTTTTTTTGAAAATTTTTTTTTTGAAATTTTTTTTTGAAATTTTTTTTAAATTTTTTTTTGAAAATTTTTTTTTTTTTATTTTTTTTTTCAATTTTTTTAATTTTTTTTTTAATTTTTTTTTTGAAATTTTTTTTAAATTTTTATTGAAAATTTTTTTTTTGAAATTTTTTTTTGAAAATTTTTTTCGAATTTTTTTTTCAATTTTTTTTAAAAATTTTTTTTTTTTAATTTATTTTTTTTTTAATTTTTTTTATTTATTTTTTTTAATTTTTTTTTTATTTTTTTTTTATTTTTTTAAAATTTTTTTTTGAAAATTTTTTTTTTGAAATTTTTTTTTCGAAATTTTTTTGAAATTTTTTTTTTTGAAATTTTTTTTTTCGAAAATTTTTTTGAAATTTTTTTTGAATTTTTTTTTTGAAATTTTTTTTTCGAAATTTGTTTTCGAATTTTTTTTTTCAATTTTTTTTAAAAATTTTTTTAATTTTTTTTTTATTTTTTTTTGAAAATTTTTTTTTTGAAATTTTTTTTTTTGAAATTTTTTTTTTTCGAAAATTTTTTTGAAAATTTTTTTTTTGAAATTTTTTTAAAATTTTTTTTAAATTTTTTTTTGAAATTTTTTTTTTTGAATTTTTTTTTTTTGAATTTTTTTTAAATTTTTTTTGAAAATTTTTTTTTTGAAATTTTTTTTTTTAATTTTTTTTTAAATTTTTTTTAAATAATTTTTTTTTTTTATTTTTTTTTGAAAATTTTTTTTTGAAATTTTTTTAAAAATTTTTTTTTTAATTTTTTTTGAAATTTTTTTTTTTTTAATTTTTTTTTGAAAATTTTTTTTTTGAAAATTTTTTTTAATTTTTTTTTTAAATTCTTTTTTTTAATTTTTTTTTCGAAATTTTTTTTGAATTTTTTTTTAAATTTTTTTTTGAAATTTTTTCAAAATTTATTTTTGAAAATTTTTTTTTTAATTTTTTTTTGAAAATTTTTTTTTGAAATTTTTTTAAAAATTTTTTTTGAAATTTTTTTTTAAATTTTTTTTTAAATTTTTTTTTTTTATTTTTTTTTTGAAATTTTTTTAAAATTTATTTTTGAAAATTTTTTTTTTTAATTTTTTTTTGAAAATTTTTTTTTGAAATTTTTTTTTAAATTTTTTTTTAAATTTTTTTTGAAATTTTTTTTTTCAATTTTTTTTAAATTTTTTTTTATTTTTTTTTAAATTTTTTTTGAAAATTTTTTTTTTTTAATTTTTTTTGAAAATTTTTTTTTTGAAAATTTTTTTTTTAAATTTTTTTTAAAATTTTTTTTTAAATTTTTTTTTTTTAATTTTTTTGAAATTTTTTTAAAATTTATTTTTGAAAATTTTTTTTTAAAATTTTTTTTTGAAAATTTTTTTTTGAAATTTTTTTTTAAATTTTTTTTAAAATTTTTTTTGAACATTTTTTTTTTTGAAATTTTTTTAAAATTTTTTTTAAATTTTTTTTTTGAAAATTTTTTTTCGAATTTTGTTTTTCATTTTTTTTTTAAATTTTTTTTTTAATTTTTTTTTTGAAATTTTTTTTAAATTTATTTTTGAAAAAATTTTTTTTTTATTTTTTTTTGAAAATTTTTTTTAAAAATTTTTTTTAAAATTTTTTTTAAAATTTTTTTTGAATTTTTTTTAAAATTTTTTTTAAATTTTTTTGTTAATTTTTTTTTTAAATTTTTTTGAAAATTTTTTTTTTTTTTAATTTTTTTTTCGAAATTTTTTTTGAAATTTTTTTTCAATTTTTTTTTGAAATTTTTTTTGTGAATTTTTTTAAATTGGTTTTTTTGATTTTTTTTTTGAAATTTTTTTTAATTTTTTTTTTTATTTTTTTAAAATTTTTTTTTGAAAATTTTTTTGTTGAAGTTTTTTTTTTGAAATTTTTTTTTTCGAAAATTTTTTTGAAATTTTTTTTGAATTTTCTTTTTGAAATTTTTTTTTCGAACATTTTTTTGAATTTTTTTTTTAAATTTTTTTTAAAATTTTTTTTTTATTTTTTTTTTGAAATTTTTTTTCAATTTTTTTGAAATTTTTTTTAAATTTTTTTTTTGAAATTTTTTTTTTGAATTTTTTTTTTCGAAAATTTTTTTGAAATTTTTTTTGAATTTTTTTTTTAAATTTTTTTTAAATTTTTTTTTGAAAATTTTTTTTTTGAAATTTTTTTTTTCAATTTTTTTAAATTTTTTTTTTAATTTTTTTTTTGAAATTTTTTTAAAATTTTTATTGAAAATTTTTTTTTTGAAATTTTTTTTTGAAAATTTTTTTCGAATTTTTTTTTCAATTTTTTTTTAAATTTTTTTTTTTTAATTTATTTTTTTTTTAATTTTTTTTATTTTTTTTTTTTTATTTTTTTTAAATTTTTTTTTTATTTTTTTAAAATTTTTTTTTGAAAATTTTTTTTTTGAAATTTTTTTTTCGAAATTTTTTTGAAATTTTTTTTTTCGAAAATTTTTTTGAAATTTTTTTTGAATTTTTTTTTTGAAATTTTTTTTTCGAAATTTGTTTTCGAATTTTTTTTTCAATTTTTTTTAAAAATTTTTTTAATTTTTTTTTTATTTTTTTTTGAAAATTTTTTTTTTGAAATTTTTTTTTTTGAAATTTTTTTTTTTCGAACATTTTTTTGAAAATTTTTTTTTTGAAATTTTTTTAAAATTTTTTTTAAATTTTTTTTTGAAAATTTTTTTTTTGAATTTTTTTTTTTGAATTTTTTTTAAATTTTTTTTGAAAATTTTTTTTTTGAAATTTTTTTTTTTAATTTTTTTTTTTAATTTTTTTTAAATAATTTTTTTTTTAATTTTTTTTTGAAAATTTTTTTTTTAAATTTTTTTAAAAATTTTTTTTTTAATTTTTTTTGAAATTTTTTTTTTTTAATTTTTTTTTGAAATTTTTTTTTTTGAAAATTTTTTTTAAATTTTTTTTTTAATTTTTTTTTTTAATTTTTTTTTCGAAATTTTTTTTGAATTTTTTTTAAAATTTTTTTTTGAAATTTTTTCAAAATTTATTTTTGAAAATTTTTTTTTAAATTTTTTTTTGAAATTTTTTTTTTGAAATTTTTTTTAAAATTTTTTTTGAAATTTTTTTTGAAATTTTTTTTTAAATTTTTTTTTTTAATTTTTTTTTTGAAATTTTTTTAAAATTTATTTTTGAAAATTTTTTTTTTTAATTTTTTTTTGAAAATTTTTTTTTGAAATTTTTTTTAAAATTTTTTTTAAAATTTTTTTTGAAATTTTTTTTTTCAATTTTTTTTAAATTTTTTTTTATTTTTTTTAAAATTTTTTTTGAAATTTTTTTTTTTTTTATTTTTTTTGAAAATTTTTTTTTTGAAAATTTTTTTTTAAAATTTTTTTTTAAATTTTTTTTAAAATTTTTTTTTTTAATTTTTTTTTGAAATTTTTTTAAAATTTATTTTTGAAAATTTTTTTTTTAAATTTTTTTTTGAAAATTTTTTTTTGAAATTTTTTTTTTAATTTTTTTTAAAATTTTTTTTGAACATTTTTTTTTTGAAATTTTTTTAAAATTTTTTTTAAATTTTTTTTTTGAAAATTTTTTATCGAATTTTGTTTTTCATTTTTTTTTTAAATTTTTTTTTTAATTTTTTTTTTGAAATTTTTTTTAAATTTATTTTTGAAAAATTTTTTTTTTTATTTTTTTTTGAAAATTTTTTTTTAAAATTTTTTTTAAAATTTTTTTTAAAATTTTTTTTGAATTTTTTTAAAAATTTTTTTTAAATTTTTTTGTTAATTTTTTTTTTAAATTTTTTTGAAAATTTTTTTTTTTTAATTTTTTTTTCGAAATTTTTTTTGAAATCTTTTTTCAATTTTTTTTTGAAATTTTTTTTGTGAATTTTTTTAAATTGGTTTTTTTGATTTTTTTTTTGAAATTTTTTTTAATTTTTTTTTTTATTTTTTTAAAATTTTTTTTTGAAAATTTTTTTGTTGAAGTTTTTTTTTTTGAAATTTTTTTTTTCGAAAATTTTTTTGAAATTTTTTTTGAATTTTCTTTTTGAAATTTTTTTTTCGAACATTTTTTTGAATTTTTTTTTAAATTTTTTTTTTAAATTTTTTTTAAAATTTTTTTTTAAATTTTTTTTTTGAAATTTTTTTTAAAATTTTTTGAAATTTTTTTTAATTTTTTTTTTGAATTTTTTTTTTTCGAAAATTTTTTTGAAATTTTTTTTGAATTTTTTTTTTAACTTTTTTTTTTGAAATTTTTTTTTTGAAATTTTTTTTTGAAATTTTTTTTAAATTTTTTTTTGAAAATTTTTTTTTTGAAATTTTTTTTTTCAATTTTTTTAAATTTTTTTTTTAATTTTTTTTTTGAAATATTTTTTAAATTTTTATTGAAAATTTTTTTTTTGAAATTTTCTTTTGAAAATTTTTTTTTTGAAATTTTTTTTTTCAATTTTTTTTTAATTTTTTTTTGAAAATTTTTTTTTTGAAATTTTTTTTTTCAATTTTTTTTAAATTTTTTTTTAAATTTTTTTTTTGAAATTTTTTTTTTCAATTTTTTTTAAATTTTTTTTAAAATTTTTATTTTTGAAATTTTTTTTCAATTTTTTTTTTATTTTTGAAAATTTTTTTAGAAAATTAATTTTTTTAAAATTTTTTTTTCTAAATTTTTTTTCGAATTTTTTTTTCAAATTTTTTAAATTTTTTTTTTTTTTTTTTTTTAAATTTTTTCGAAAATTTTTTTTTTCAATTTTTTTTAAAATTTTTTTTTTATTTATTTTTTTTAAATTTTTTTTTAAATTTATTTTTGAAAATTTTTTTTTTAAATTTTTTTTTGAAAATTTTTTTTTGAAATTTTTTTTAAAATTTTTTTTAAAATTTTTTTTGAATTTTTTTTTCAATTTTTTTTAAATTTTTTTTTAAATTTTTTTTTTTAATTTTTTTGAAATTTTTTTTTTTAAATTTTTTTTTAGAAATTTTTTTTCGAATTTTTTTTTCAAATTTTTAAAAATTTTTTTTTTTATTTTTTTAAAAATTTTTTTTGAAAATTTTTTTTTTTGAAATTTTTTTTTGAAATTTTTTTAAAATTTTTTTTTTATTTTTTTTTTATTTTTTTTTTATTTTTTTTAAAATTTTTTTTGAAATTTTTTTTTCTGAAATTTCTTTAAAAATTTTTTTTGAAATTTTTTTTTTCGAAAATTTTTTTGAAATTTTTTTTGAATTTATTTTTTGAAAATTTTTTTTTCGAATTTTTTTTTCAATTTTTTTTTTAATTTTTTTTTAAATTTTTTTTTTGAAAATTTTTTTTTCGAAATTTTTTTTCTAATTTTTTTTTTCAATTTTTTTAAAAAATTTTTTTTCGAATTTTTTTTTAAATTTTTTTGAATTTTTTTTTTCAATTTTTTTTAAATTTTTTTTGAAAATTTTTTTTTTAAATTTTTTTTTAGAAATTTTTTTTCGAATTTTTTTTGGAAATTTTTTCTGATTTTTTTAAAATTTTTTTTTTAAATTTTTTTTCTTGAAAATTTTTTTTCGAATTTTTTTAAAAAAATTTTTTCTTAATTTTTTTTTTGAAATTTTTTTTGAAATTTTTTTTTTTAAATTTTTTTTTCGAATTTTTTTTTGAATTTTTTTTTCAATTTTTTTTTGAAATTTTTTTTGTGAATTTTTTTAAATTGTTTTTTTTTATTTTTTTTTTGAAATTTTTTTTAATTTTTTTTTTTATTTTTTTTAAATTTTTTTGTTGAAGTTTTTTTTTTTGAAATTTTTTTTTTCGAAAATTTTTTTGAAATTTTTTTTGAATTTTCTTTTTGAAATTTTTTTTTCGAACATTTTTTTGAATTTTTTTTTAAAATTTTTTTTTAAATTTTTTTTTTTATTTTTTTTTTGAAATTTTTTTTCAATTTTTTTGAAATTTTTTTTAAATTTTTTTTTGAAAATTTTTTTTTTGAAATTTTTTTTTGAAATTTTTTTTTGAAATTTTTTTTAAATTTTTTTTTGAAAATTTTTTTTTGAAATTTTTTTTTTCAATTTTTTTAAATTTTTTTTTTAATTTTTTTTTTGAAATTTTTTTAAAATTTTTATTGAAAATTTTTTTTTTGAAATTTTTTTTTGAAAATTTTTTTCGAAATTTGTTTTCGAATTTTTTTTTTC
>OX101825.2:29584570-29589570 GCA_944452925.2 Chrysolina oricalcia | reverse complement strand
TTTTTTGTTGAAGTTTTTTTTTTTGAAATTTTTTTTTTCGAAAATTTTTTTGAAATTTTTTTTGAATTTTCTTTTTGAAATTTTTTTTTCGAACATTTTTTTGAATTTTTTTTTTAAATTTTTTTTTAAATTTTTTTTTTTTATTTTTTTTTTGAAATTTTTTTTCAATTTTTTTGAAATTTTTTTTAAATTTTTTTTTGAAAATTTTTTTTTTGAAATTTTTTTTTGAAATTTTTTTTTGAAATTTTTTTTAAATTTTTTTTTGAAAATTTTTTTTTTGAAATTTTTTTTTTCAATTTTTTTAAATTTTTTTTTTAATTTTTTTTTTGAAATTTTTTTAAAATTTTTATTGAAAATTTTTTTTTTGAAATTTTTTTTTGAAAATTTTTTTCGAAATTTGTTTTCGAATTTTTTTTTTCAATTTTTTTTTTTAAATTTTTTTTAAATTTTTTTTCTGAAATTTTTTTTTTCAATTTTTTTTAAATTTTTTTTTTGAAATTTTTTTTTTCAATTTTTTTTAAATTTTTTTTTTAATTTTTTTTTTGAAATTTTTTTAAAAATTTTTTTTTTTAAATTTTTTTTTTAATTTTTTTTTTTATTTTTTTTTTTAATTTTTTTTAAATAATTTTTTTTTAAATTTTTTTTTGAAATTTTTTTTTTGTAAATTTTTTTTTTTATTTTTTTTTTGAAATTTTTTTTCAATTTTTTTGAAATTTTTTTTAAATTTTTTTTTGAAAATTTTTTTTTTGAAATTTTTTTTTGAAATTTTTTTTTGAAATTTTTTTTAAATTTTTTTTTGAAAATTTTTTTTTTGAAATTTTTTTTTTCAATTTTTTTAAATTTTTTTTTTAATTTTTTTTTTGAAATTTTTTTAAAATTTTTATTGAAAATTTTTTTTTTGAAATTTTTTTTTGAAAATTTTTTTCGAAATTTGTTTTCGAATTTTTTTTTTCAATTTTTTTTTTAAAATTTTTTTTAAATTTTTTTTTTGAAATTTTTTTTAAAATTTTTTTTAAAATTTTTTTTGAATTTTTTTTTCAATTTTTTTTAAATTTTTTTAAAAATTTTTTTTTTAATTTTTTTTGATTTTTTTTTTTTTAATTTTTTTTTGAAAATTTTTTTTTTGAAAATTTTTTTTTAAAATTTTTTTTCAATTTTTTTTAAATTTTTTTTTGAAAATTTTTTTTTTGAAATTTTTTTTTTCAATTTTTTTTAAATTTTTTTTTAAATTTTTTTTTTGAAATTTTTTTTTTCAATTTTTTTTAAATTTTTTTTAAAATTTTTTTTTTTGAATTTTTTTTTCAATTTTTTTTTTATTTTTGAAAATTTTTTTAGAAAATTAATTTTTTTAAAATTTTTTTTTCTAAATTTTTGTTCGAATTTTTTTTTCAAATTTTTTAAATTTTTTTTTTTTTTAATTTTTTCGAAAATTTTTTTTTTCAATTTTTTTTAAAAATTTTTTTTTTATTTTTTTTTTTGAAATTTTTTATTTAATTTATTTTTGAAAATTTTTTTTTTAAATTTTTTTTTGAAAATTTTTTTTTGAAATTTTTTTTAAAATTTTTTTTAAAATTTTTTTTGAATTTTTTTTTCAATTTTTTTTAAATTTTTTTTTAAATTTTTTTTTTAAATTTTTTTGAAATTTTTTTTTTTTAATTTTTTTTTCGAAATTTTTTTTCGAATTTTTTTTTCAAATTTTTTAAAAATTTTTTTTTTATTTTTTTAAAAATTTTTTTTGAAAATTTTTTTTTTTGAAATTTTTTTTTGAAATTTTTTTTAAAATTTTTTTTTTATTTTTTTTTTATTTTTTTTTTATTTTTTTTTAAATTTTTTTTGAAATTTTTTTTTCTGAAATTTCTTTAAAAATTTTTTTTGAAATTTTTTTTTTCGAAAATTTTTTTGAAATTTTTTTTGAATTTATTTTTTGAAAATTTTTTTTTCGAATTTTTTTTTCAATTTTTTTTTAAATTTTTTTTAAATTTTTTTTTTGAAAATTTTTTTTTCGAAATTTTTTTTCGAATTTTTTTTTTCAATTTTTTTAAAAAATTTTTTTTCGAATTTTTTTTTCAATTTTTTTGAATTTTTTTTTTCAATTTTTTTTAAATTTTTTTTGAAAATTTTTTTTTTTAAATTTTTTTTTAGAAATTTTTTTTCGAATTTTTTTTGGAAATTTTTTCTGATTTTTTTAAAAATTTTTTTTTAAATTTTTTTTCTTGAAAATTTTTTTTCGAATTTTTTTAAAAAAATTTTTTCCTAATTTTTTTTTTGAAATTTTTTTTGAAATTTTTTTTTTAAATTTTTTTTTCGAATTTTTTTTTGAATTTTTTTTTCAATTCTTTTTGAAATTTTTTTTGTGAATTTTTTTAAATTGTTTTTTTTTTATTTTTTTTTTGAAATTTTTTTTTCGAAATTTGTTTTCGAATTTTTTTTTCCAATTTTTTTTAAAAAATTTTTTAATTTTTTTTTTATTTTTTTTCGAAAATTTTTTTTTTGAAATTTTTTTTTCGAAATTTTTTTGAAATTTTTTTTTTTGAAATTTTTTTTTTCGAAAATTTTTTTGAAATTTTTTTTGAATTTTTTTTTTGAAATTTTTTTTTCGAAATTTGTTTTCGAATTTTTTTTTCAATTTTTTTTAAAAATTTTTTTAATTTTTTTTTTATTTTTTTTTGAAAATTTTTTTTTTTGAAATTTTTTTTTTTGAAATTTTTTTTTTTCGAAAATTTTTTTGAAAATTTTTTTTTTGAAATTTTTTTAAAATTTTTTTTAAATTTTTTTTTGAAAATTTTTTTTTTGAATTTTTTTTTTTGAATTTTTTTTAAATTTTTTTTGAAAATTTTTTTTTTGAAATTTTTTTTTTTAATTTTTTTTTTAATTTTTTTTAAATAATTTTTTTTTTTAATTTTTTTTTGAAAATTTTTTTTTGAAATTTTTTTAAAAATTTTTTTTTAAATTTTTTTTGAAATTTTTTTTTTTTTAATTTTTTTTTGAAAATTTTTTTTTTGAAAATTTTTTTTAAATTTTTTTTTAAATTTTTTTTTTAAATTTTTTTTTCGAAATTTTTTTTGAATTTTTTTTAAAATTTTTTTTTGAAATTTTTTCAAAATTTATTTTTGAAAATTTTTTTTTTAATTTTTTTTTGAAAATTTTTTTTTCGAAATTTTTTTGAAATTTTTTTTTTTGAAATTTTTTTTTTTGAAATTTTTTTTTTCGAAAATTTTTTTGAAATTTTTTTTGAATTTTTTTTTTGAAATTTTTTTTTCGAAATTTGTTTTCGAATTTTTTTTTTCAATTTTTTTTTTTAATTTTTTTTAAATTTTTTTTTTGAAATTTTTTTTTTCAATTTTTTTAAAATTTTTTTTTTGAAATTTTTTTTTTCAATTTTTTTTAAATTTTTTTTTAAATTTTTTTTTTGAAATTTTTTTAAAAATTTTTTTTTTTAAATTTTTTTTTTTAATTTTTTTTTTTAATTTTTTTTTTTAATTTTTTTTAAATAATTTTTTTTTTTAATTTTTTTTTGAAAATTTTTTTTTGAAATTTTTTTTTGAAATTTTTTTAAAATTTTTTTTTTATTTTTTTTTTATTTTTTTTTTATTTTTTTTAAAATTTTTTTTGAAATTTTTTTTTCTGAAATTTCTTTAAAAATTTTTTTTGAAATTTTTTTTTTCGAAAATTTTTTTGAAATTTTTTTTGAATTTATTTTTTGAAAATTTTTTTTTCGAATTTTTTTTTCAATTTTTTTTTTAATTTTTTTTTAAATTTTTTTTTTGAAAATTTTTTTTTCGAAATTTTTTTTCTAATTTTTTTTTTCAATTTTTTTAAAAAATTTTTTTTCGAATTTTTTTTTAAATTTTTTTGAATTTTTTTTTTCAATTTTTTTTAAATTTTTTTTGAAAATTTTTTTTTTAAATTTTTTTTTAGAAATTTTTTTTCGAATTTTTTTTGGAAATTTTTTCTGATTTTTTTAAAATTTTTTTTTTTAATTTTTTTTCTTGAAAATTTTTTTTCGAATTTTTTTAAAAAAATTTTTTCTTAATTTTTTTTTTGAAATTTTTTTTGAAATTTTTTTTTTTAAATTTTTTTTTCGAATTTTTTTTTGAATTTTTTTTTCAATTTTTTTTTGAAATTTTTTTTGTGAATTTTTTTAAATTGTTTTTTTTTATTTTTTTTTTGAAATTTTTTTTAATTTTTTTTTTTATTTTTTTTAAATTTTTTTGTTGAAGTTTTTTTTTTTGAAATTTTTTTTTTCGAAAATTTTTTTGAAATTTTTTTTGAATTTTCTTTTTGAAATTTTTTTTTCGAACATTTTTTTGAATTTTTTTTTAAAATTTTTTTTTAAATTTTTTTTTTTATTTTTTTTTTGAAATTTTTTTTCAATTTTTTTGAAATTTTTTTTAAATTTTTTTTTGAAAATTTTTTTTTTGAAATTTTTTTTTGAAATTTTTTTTTGAAATTTTTTTTAAATTTTTTTTTGAAAATTTTTTTTTGAAATTTTTTTTTTCAATTTTTTTAAATTTTTTTTTTAATTTTTTTTTTGAAATTTTTTTAAAATTTTTATTGAAAATTTTTTTTTTGAAATTTTTTTTTGAAAATTTTTTTCGAAATTTGTTTTCGAATTTTTTTTTTCAATTTTTTTTTTAAAATTTTTTTTAAATTTTTTTTTTGAAATTTTTTTTTTCAATTTTTTTTAAAGTTTTTTTTTGAAATTTTTTTTTTCAATTTTTTTAAAATTTTTTTTTAAATTTTTTTTTTGAAATTTTTTTAAAAATTTTTTTTTTTAAATTTTTTTTTAAATTTTTTTTTTAATTTTTTTTTTTAATTTTTTTTAAATAATTTTTTTTTTAAATTTTTTTTTGAAATTTTTTTTTTTAAATTTTTTTTTAAATTTTTTTTTTTATTTTTTTTTTGAAATTTTTTTAAAATTTTTTTTAAATTTTTTTTTTGAAAATTTTTTTTCGAATTTTGTTTTTCATTTTTTTTTTTAATTTTTTTTTAAATTTTTT
>OX101825.2:29564570-29582070 GCA_944452925.2 Chrysolina oricalcia | reverse complement strand
TTTGAAAATTTTTTTCGAAATTTGTTTTCGAATTTTTTTTTTCAATTTTTTTTTTTAAATTTTTTTTAAATTTTTTTTTTGAAATTTTTTTTTTCAATTTTTTTTAAATTTTTTTTTTGAAATTTTTTTTTTCAATTTTTTTTAAATTTTTTTTTTAATTTTTTTTTTGAAATTTTTTTAAAAATTTTTTTTTTTAAATTTTTTTTTTAATTTTTTTTTTAATTTTTTTTTTTAATTTTTTTTAAATAATTTTTTTTTAAATTTTTTTTTGAAATTTTTTTTTTGTAAATTTTTTTTTTTATTTTTTTTTTGAAATTTTTTTTCAATTTTTTTGAAATTTTTTTTAAATTTTTTTTTGAAAATTTTTTTTTTGAAATTTTTTTTTGAAATTTTTTTTTGAAATTTTTTTTAAATTTTTTTTTGAAAATTTTTTTTTTGAAATTTTTTTTTTCAATTTTTTTAAATTTTTTTTTTAATTTTTTTTTTGAAATTTTTTTAAAATTTTTATTGAAAATTTTTTTTTTGAAATTTTTTTTTGAAAATTTTTTTCGAAATTTGTTTTCGAATTTTTTTTTTCAATTTTTTTTTTAAAATTTTTTTTAAATTTTTTTTTTGAAATTTTTTTTAAAATTTTTTTTAAAATTTTTTTTGAATTTTTTTTTCAATTTTTTTTAAATTTTTTTAAAAATTTTTTTTTTAATTTTTTTTGATTTTTTTTTTTTTAATTTTTTTTTGAAAATTTTTTTTTTGAAAATTTTTTTTTAAAATTTTTTTTCAATTTTTTTTAAATTTTTTTTTGAAAATTTTTTTTTTGAAATTTTTTTTTTCAATTTTTTTTAAATTTTTTTTTAAATTTTTTTTTTGAAATTTTTTTTTTCAATTTTTTTTAAATTTTTTTTAAAATTTTTTTTTTTGAATTTTTTTTTCAATTTTTTTTTTATTTTTGAAAATTTTTTTAGAAAATTAATTTTTTTAAAATTTTTTTTTCTAAATTTTTGTTCGAATTTTTTTTTCAAATTTTTTAAATTTTTTTTTTTTTTAATTTTTTCGAAAATTTTTTTTTTCAATTTTTTTTAAAAATTTTTTTTTTATTTTTTTTTTTGAAATTTTTTATTTAATTTATTTTTGAAAATTTTTTTTTTAAATTTTTTTTTTGAAAATTTTTTTTTGAAATTTTTTTTAAAATTTTTTTTAAAATTTTTTTTGAATTTTTTTTTCAATTTTTTTTAAATTTTTTTTTAAATTTTTTTTTTAAATTTTTTTGAAATTTTTTTTTTTTAATTTTTTTTTCGAAATTTTTTTTCGAATTTTTTTTTCAAATTTTTTAAAAATTTTTTTTTTATTTTTTTAAAAATTTTTTTTGAAAATTTTTTTTTTTGAAATTTTTTTTTGAAATTTTTTTTAAAATTTTTTTTTTATTTTTTTTTTATTTTTTTTTTATTTTTTTTTAAATTTTTTTTGAAATTTTTTTTTCTGAAATTTCTTTAAAAATTTTTTTTGAAATTTTTTTTTTCGAAAATTTTTTTGAAATTTTTTTTGAATTTATTTTTTGAAAATTTTTTTTTCGAATTTTTTTTTCAATTTTTTTTTAAATTTTTTTTAAATTTTTTTTTTGAAAATTTTTTTTTCGAAATTTTTTTTCGAATTTTTTTTTTCAATTTTTTTAAAAAATTTTTTTTCGAATTTTTTTTTCAATTTTTTTGAATTTTTTTTTTCAATTTTTTTTAAATTTTTTTTGAAAATTTTTTTTTTTAAATTTTTTTTTAGAAATTTTTTTTCGAATTTTTTTTGGAAATTTTTTCTGATTTTTTTAAAAATTTTTTTTTAAATTTTTTTTCTTGAAAATTTTTTTTCGAATTTTTTTAAAAAAATTTTTTCCTAATTTTTTTTTTGAAATTTTTTTTGAAATTTTTTTTTTAAATTTTTTTTTCGAATTTTTTTTTGAATTTTTTTTTCAATTCTTTTTGAAATTTTTTTTGTGAATTTTTTTAAATTGTTTTTTTTTTATTTTTTTTTTGAAATTTTTTTTTCGAAATTTGTTTTCGAATTTTTTTTTCCAATTTTTTTTAAAAAATTTTTTAATTTTTTTTTTATTTTTTTTCGAAAATTTTTTTTTTGAAATTTTTTTTTCGAAATTTTTTTGAAATTTTTTTTTTTGAAATTTTTTTTTTCGAAAATTTTTTTGAAATTTTTTTTGAATTTTTTTTTTGAAATTTTTTTTTCGAAATTTGTTTTCGAATTTTTTTTTCAATTTTTTTTAAAAATTTTTTTAATTTTTTTTTTATTTTTTTTTGAAAATTTTTTTTTTTGAAATTTTTTTTTTTGAAATTTTTTTTTTTCGAAAATTTTTTTGAAAATTTTTTTTTTGAAATTTTTTTAAAATTTTTTTTAAATTTTTTTTTGAAAATTTTTTTTTTGAATTTTTTTTTTTGAATTTTTTTTAAATTTTTTTTGAAAATTTTTTTTTTGAAATTTTTTTTTTTAATTTTTTTTTTAATTTTTTTTAAATAATTTTTTTTTTTAATTTTTTTTTGAAAATTTTTTTTTGAAATTTTTTTAAAAATTTTTTTTTAAATTTTTTTTGAAATTTTTTTTTTTTTAATTTTTTTTTGAAAATTTTTTTTTTGAAAATTTTTTTTAAATTTTTTTTTAAATTTTTTTTTTAAATTTTTTTTTCGAAATTTTTTTTGAATTTTTTTTAAAATTTTTTTTTGAAATTTTTTCAAAATTTATTTTTGAAAATTTTTTTTTTAATTTTTTTTTGAAAATTTTTTTTTCGAAATTTTTTTGAAATTTTTTTTTTTGAAATTTTTTTTTTTGAAATTTTTTTTTTCGAAAATTTTTTTGAAATTTTTTTTGAATTTTTTTTTTGAAATTTTTTTTTCGAAATTTGTTTTCGAATTTTTTTTTTCAATTTTTTTTTTAAATTTTTTTTAAATTTTTTTTTTGAAATTTTTTTTTTCAATTTTTTTAAAATTTTTTTTTTGAAATTTTTTTTTTCAATTTTTTTTAAATTTTTTTTTAAATTTTTTTTTTGAAATTTTTTTAAAAATTTTTTTTTTTAAATTTTTTTTTTTAATTTTTTTTTTTAATTTTTTTTTTTAATTTTTTTTAAATAATTTTTTTTTTTAATTTTTTTTTGAAAATTTTTTTTTGAAATTTTTTTAAAAATTTTTTTTTAAATTTTTTTTAAATTTTTTTTTTTTTTATTTTTTTTTGAAATTTTTTTTTTTGAAAATTTTTTTTTTAAATTTTTTTTAAATTTTTTTTTAAATTTTTTTTTTTAATTTTTTTTTCGAAATTTTTTTTGAAATTTTTTTTAAATTTTTTTTTGAAATTTTTTCAAAATTTATTTTTGAAAATTTTTTTTTAAATTTTTTTTTGAAAATTTTTTTTTGAAATTTTTTTAAAAATTTTTTTTGAAATTTTTTTTTAAATTTTTTTTTAAATTTTTTTTTTGAATTTATTTTTTGAAAATTTTTTTTTCGAATTTTTTTTTTAATTTTTTTTTAAATTTTTTTTTTGAAAATTTTTTTTTTTAATTTTTTTTTTCGAAAATTTTTTTGAAATTAAAGAATTTTTTTTTTGAAATTTTTTTTTCGAAATTTTTTTTCGAATTTTTTTTTTCAATTTTTTAAAAAAAATTTTTTTCGAATTTTTTTTTCAATTTTTTTGAATTTTTTTTTTTTTATTTTTTTTAAATTTTTTTTGAAATTTTTTTTTTTTAAATTTTTTTTTCGAAATTTTTTTTCGAATTTTTTTTGGAAATTTTTTCTGATTTTTTTAAAATTTTTTTTAAAAATTTTTTTTCTTGAAAATTTTTTTTCGAATTTTTTTAAAAAAATTTTTTCTTAATTTTTTTTTTGAAATTTTTTTTGAATTTTTTTTTTTTTAAATTTTTTTTTCGAATTTTTTTTTGAATTTTTTTTTCAATTTTTTTTTGAAATTTTTTTTGTGAATTTTTTTAAATTGTTTTTTTTTTAATTTTTTTTTTGAAATTTTTTTTAATTTTTTTTTTTATTTTTTTAAAATTTTTTTTTGAAAATTTTTTTGTTGAAGTTTTTTTTTTTGAAATTTTTTTTTTCGAAAATTTTTTTGAAATTTTTTTTGAATTTTCTTTTTGAAATTTTTTTTTCGAACATTTTTTTGAAATTTTTTTTTTGAAATTTTTTTTTTGAATTTTTTTTTTCGAAAATTTTTTTGAAATTTTTTTTGAATTTTTTTTTTAAATTTTTTTTTTGAAATTTTTTTAAAATTTTTTTTTGAAAATTTTTTTTTTGAAATTTTTTTTTGAAATTTTTTTTAAATTTTTTTTTGAAAATTTTTTTTTTTTAATTTTTTTTTTCAATTTTTTTAATTTTTTTTTTTAATTTTTTTTTTGAAATTTTTTTTAAATTTTTATTGAAAATTTTTTTTTTGAAATTATTTTTTGAAAATTTTTTTCGAATTTTTTTTTCAATTTTTTTTAAAAATTTTTTTTTTTTAATTCATTTTTTTTTAAATTTTTTTTATTTTTTTTTTTTAATTTTTTTTTTATTTTTTTTTTATTTTTTTAAAATTTTTTTTTGAAAATTTTTTTTTTGAAATTTTTTTTTCGAAATTTTTTTTCGAATTTTTTTTTCAAATTTTTTAAAAATTTTTTTTTTATTTTTTTAAAAATTTTTTTTGAAAATTTTTTTTTTTGAAATTTTTTTTTGAAATTTTTTTAAAATTTTTTTTTTATTTTTTTTTTATTTTTTTTTTATTTTTTTTTTAAATTTTTTTTGAAATTTTTTTTTCTGAAATTTCTTTAAAAATTTTTTTTGAAATTTTTTTTTTCGAAAATTTTTTTGAAATTTTTTTTGAATTTATTTTTTGAAAATTTTTTTTTCGAATTTTTTTTTCAATTTTTTTTAAAATTTTTTTTAAATTTTTTTTTTGAAAATTTTTTTTTCGAAATTTTTTTTCGAATTTTTTTTTTCAATTTTTTTAAAAAATTTTTTTTCGAATTTTTTTTTCAATTTTTTTCAATTTTTTTTTTTCAATTTTTTTAAAATTTTTTTTGAAAATTTTTTTTTTTAAATTTTTTTTTAGAAATTTTTTTTCGAATTTTTTTTGGAAATTTTTTCTGATTTTTTTAAAAATTTTTTTTTAAATTTTTTTTCTTGAAAATTTTTTTTCGAATTTTTTTAAAAAAATTTTTTCCTAATTTTTTTTTTGAAATTTTTTTTGAAATTTTTTTTTTTAATTTTTTTTTCGAATTTTTTTTTGAATTTTTTTTTCAATTTTTTTTTGAAATTTTTTTTGTGAATTTTTTTAAATTGTTTTTTTTTATTTTTTTTTTGAAATTTTTTTTAATTTTTTTTTTATTTTTTTTAAATTTTTTTGTTGAAGTTTTTTTTTTTGAAATTTTTTTTTTCGAAAATTTTTTTGAAATTTTTTTTGAATTTTCTTTTTGAAATTTTTTTTTCGAACATTTTTTTGAATTTTTTTTTAAAATTTTTTTTAAAATTTTTTTTTTTATTTTTTTTTTGAAATTTTTTTTCAATTTTTTTGAAATTTTTTTTAAATTTTTTTTTTGAAATTTTTTTTTTGAATTTTTTTTTTCGAAAATTTTTTTGAAATTTTTTTTGAATTTTTTTTTTAAATTTTTTTTTTGAAATTTTTTTTAAATTTTTTTTTGAAAATTTTTTTTTTGAAATTTTTTTTTGAAATTTTTTTAAATTTTTTTTTGAAAATTTTTTTTTTGAAATTTTTTTTTTCAATTTTTTTAAATTTTTTTTTAAATTTTTTTTTTGAAATTTTTTTAAAATTTTTATTGAAAATTTTTTTTTTGAAATTTTTTTTTGAAAATTTTTTTCGAATTTTTTTTTCAATTTTTTTTTAAATTTTTTTTTTTTTAATTTATTTTTTTTTTAATTTTTTTTATTTTTTTTTTTATTTTTTTTTAATTTTTTTTTTATTTTTTTAAAATTTTTTTTTGAAAATTTTTTTTTCGAAATTTTTTTGAAATTTTTTTTTTTGAAATTTTTTTTTTTGAAATTTTTTTTTTCGAAAATTTTTTTGAAATTTTTTTTGAATTTTTTTTTTGAAATTTTTTTTTCGAAATTTGTTTTCGAATTTTTTTTTTCAATTTTTTTTTTAAATTTTTTTTAAATTTTTTTTTTGAAATTTTTTTTTTCAATTTTTTTAAAATTTTTTTTTTGAAATTTTTTTTTTCAATTTTTTTTAAATTTTTTTTTAAATTTTTTTTTTGAAATTTTTTTAAAAATTTTTTTTTTTAAATTTTTTTTTTTAATTTTTTTTTTTAATTTTTTTTTTAATTTTTTTTAAATAATTTTTTTTTTAAATTTTTTTTTGAAAATTTTTTTTTGAAATTTTTTTAAAAATTTTTTTTTAAATTTTTTTTAAATTTTTTTTTTTTTTTATTTTTTTTTGAAATTTTTTTTTTTGAAAATTTTTTTTTAAAATTTTTTTTAAATTTTTTTTTAAATTTTTTTTTTAATTTTTTTTTCGAAATTTTTTTTGAAATTTTTTTTAAATTTTTTTTTGAAATTTTTTCAAAATTTATTTTTGAAAATTTTTTTTTAAATTTTTTTTGAAAATTTTTTTTTGAAATTTTTTTTAAAATTTTTTTTGAAATTTTTTTTTAAATTTTTTTTTAAATTTTTTTTTTGAATTTATTTTTTGAAAATTTTTTTTTCGAATTTTTTTTTTAATTTTTTTTTTAATTTTTTTTTTGAAAATTTTTTTTTTTAATTTTTTTTTTCGAAAATTTTTTTGAAATTAAAGAATTTTTTTTTTGAAATTTTTTTTTCGAAATTTTTTTTCGAATTTTTTTTTTCAATTTTTTAAAAAAAATTTTTTTCGAATTTTTTTTTCAATTTTTTTGAATTTTTTTTTTTTATTTTTTTTAAATTTTTTTTGAAATTTTTTTTTTTTTAATTTTTTTTTCGAAATTTTTTTTCGAATTTTTTTTGGAAATTTTTTCTGATTTTTTTAAAATTTTTTTTAAAAATTTTTTTTCTTGAAAATTTTTTTTCGAATTTTTTTAAAAAAATTTTTTCTTAATTTTTTTTTTGAAATTTTTTTTGAATTTTTTTTTTTTTTAATTTTTTTTTCGAATTTTTTTTTGAATTTTTTTTTCAATTTTTTTTTGAAATTTTTTTTGTGAATTTTTTTAAATTGTTTTTTTTTTAATTTTTTTTTTGAAATTTTTTTTAATTTTTTTTTTTATTTTTTTAAAATTTTTTTTTGAAAATTTTTTTGTTGAAGTTTTTTTTTTTGAAATTTTTTTTTTCGAAAATTTTTTTGAAATTTTTTTTGAATTTTCTTTTTGAAATTTTTTTTTCGAACATTTTTTTGAAATTTTTTTTTTGAAATTTTTTTTTTGAATTTTTTTTTTCGAAAATTTTTTTGAAATTGTTTTGAATTTTTTTTTTAAATTTTTTTTTTGAAATTTTTTTAAAATTTTTTTTTGAAAATTTTTTTTTTGAAATTTTTTTTTGAAATTTTTTTTAAATTTTTTTTTGAAAATTTTTTTTTTTTAATTTTTTTTTTCAATTTTTTTAATTTTTTTTTTTAATTTTTTTTTTGAAATTTTTTTTAAATTTTTATTGAAAATTTTTTTTTTGAAATTATTTTTTGAAAATTTTTTTCGAATTTTTTTTTCAATTTTTTTTAAAAATTTTTTTTTTTTAATTTATTTTTTTTAAAATTTTTTTTATTTTTTTTTTTTTAATTTTTTTTTTATTTTTTTTTTATTTTTTTAAAATTTTTTTTTGAAAATTTTTTTTTTGAAATTTTTTTTTCGAAATTTTTTTGAAATTTTTTTTTTTGAAATTTTTTTTTTCGAAAATTTTTTTGAAATTTTTTTTGAATTTTTTTTTTGAAATTTTTTTTTCGAAATTTGTTTTCGAATTTTTTTTTTCAATTTTTTTTAAAAATTTTTTTTATTTTTTTTTTATTTTTTTTTGAAAATTTTTTTTTTGAAATTTTTTTTTTTGAAATTTTTTTTTTTCGAAAATTTTTTTGAAAATTTTTTTTTTGAAATTTTTTTAAAATTTTTTTTAAATTTTTTTTTGAAAATTTTTTTTTTGAATTTTTTTTTTTGAATTTTTTTTAAATTTTTTTTGAAAATTTTTTTTTTGAAATTTTTTTTTTTAATTTTTTTTTAAATTTTTTTTAAATAATTTTTTTTTTTTATTTTTTTTTGAAAATTTTTTTTTGAAATTTTTTTAAAAATTTTTTTTTAAATTTTTTTTGAAATTTTTTTTTTTTTAATTTTTTTTTGAAAATTTTTTTTTTGAAAATTTTTTTTGAAATTTTTTTTTGAAATTTTTTTTAAATTTTTTTTTGAAAATTTTTTTTTTGAAATTTTTTTTTTCAATTTTTTTAAATTTTTTTTTTAATTTTTTTTTTGAAATTTTTTTAAAATTTTTATTGAAAATTTTTTTTTTGAAATTTTTTTTTGAAAATTTTTTTCGAAATTTGTTTTCGAATTTTTTTTTTCAATTTTTTTTTAAAAATTTTTTTTAAATTTTTTTTTTGAAATTTTTTTTTTCAATTTTTTTTAAATTTTTTTTTTGAAATTTTTTTTTTCAATTTTTTTTAAATTTTTTTTTTAATTTTTTTTTTGAAATTTTTTTAAAAATTTTTTTTTTTAAATTTTTTTTTAAATTTTTTTTTTAATTTTTTTTTTTAATTTTTTTTAAATAATTTTTTTTTTAAATTTTTTTTTGAAATTTTTTTTTTAAAATTTTTTTTTAAATTTTTTTTTTTATTTTTTTTTTGAAATTTTTTTTCAATTTTTTTGAAATTTTTTTTAAATTTTTTTTTGAAAATTTTTTTTTTGAAATTTTTTTTTGAAATTTTTTTTTGAAATTTTTTTTAAATTTTTTTTTGAAAATTTTTTTTTTGAAATTTTTTTTTTCAATTTTTTTAAATTTTTTTTTTAATTTTTTTTTTGAAATTTTTTTAAAATTTTTATTGAAAATTTTTTTTTTGAAATTTTTTTTTGAAAATTTTTTTCGAAATTTGTTTTCGAATTTTTTTTTTCAATTTTTTTTTAAAAATTTTTTTTAAATTTTTTTTTTGAAATTTTTTTTTTCAATTTTTTTTAAATTTTTTTTTTGAAATTTTTTTTTTCAATTTTTTTTAAATTTTTTTTTAAATTTTTTTTTTGAAATTTTTTTAAAAATTTTTTTTTTTAAATTTTTTTTTTAATTTTTTTTTTTAATTTTTTTTTTTAATTTTTTTTAAATAATTTTTTTTTTAAATTTTTTTTTGAAATTTTTTTTTTGAAATTTTTTTAAAAATTTTTTTTTAAATTTTTTTTGATTTTTTTTTTTTTAATTTTTTTTTGAAAATTTTTTTTTTGAAAATTTTTTTTTAAAATTTTTTTTCAATTTTTTTTAAATTTTTTTTTGAAAATTTTTTTTTTGAAATTTTTTTTTTCAATTTTTTTTAAATTTTTTTTTAAATTTTTTTTTTGAAATTTTTTTTTTCAATTTTTTTTAAATTTTTTTTAAAATTTTTTTTTTTGAATTTTTTTTTCAATTTTTTTTTTATTTTTGAAAATTTTTTTAGAAAATTAATTTTTTTAAAATTTTTTTTTCTAAATTTTTGTTCGAATTTTTTTTTCAAATTTTTTAAATTTTTTTTTTTTTTTAATTTTTTCGAAAATTTTTTTTTTCAATTTTTTTTAAAAATTTTTTTTTTATTTTTTTTTTTGAAATTTTTTATTTAATTTATTTTTGAAAATTTTTTTTTTAAATTTTTTTTTGAAAATTTTTTTTTGAAATTTTTTTTAAAATTTTTTTTAAAATTTTTTTTGAATTTTTTTTTCAATTTTTTTTAAATTTTTTTTTAAATTTTTTTTTTTAATTTTTTTGAAATTTTTTTTTTTTAATTTTTTTTTCGAAATTTTTTTTCGAATTTTTTTTTCAAATTTTTTAAAAATTTTTTTTTTATTTTTTTTAAAAATTTTTTTTGAAAATTTTTTTTTTTGAAATTTTTTTTTGAAATTTTTTTTAAAATTTTTTTTTTATTTTTTTTTTATTTTTTTTTATTTTTTTTTAAATTTTTTTTGAAATTTTTTTTTCTGAAATTTCTTTAAAAATTTTTTTTGAAATTTTTTTTTTCGAAAATTTTTTTGAAATTTTTTTTGAATTTATTTTTTGAAAATTTTTTTTTCGAATTTTTTTTTCAATTTTTTTTTAAATTTTTTTTAAATTTTTTTTTTGAAAATTTTTTTTTCGAAATTTTTTTTCGAATTTTTTTTTTCAATTTTTTTAAAAAATTTTTTTTCGAATTTTTTTTTCAATTTTTTTGAATTTTTTTTTTCAATTTTTTTTAAATTTTTTTTGAAAATTTTTTTTTTTAAATTTTTTTTTAGAAATTTTTTTTCGAATTTTTTTTGGAAATTTTTTCTGATTTTTTTAAAATTTTTTTTTTAAATTTTTTTTCTTGAAAATTTTTTTTCGAATTTTTTTAAAAAAATTTTTTCCTAATTTTTTTTTTGAAATTTTTTTTGAAATTTTTTTTTTAAATTTTTTTTTCGAATTTTTTTTTGAATTTTTTTTTCAATTCTTTTTGAAATTTTTTTTGTGAATTTTTTTAAATTGTTTTTTTTTTATTTTTTTTTTGAAATTTTTTTTTCGAAATTTGTTTTCGAATTTTTTTTTCCAATTTTTTTTAAAAAATTTTTTAATTTTTTTTTTATTTTTTTTCGAAAATTTTTTTTTTGAAATTTTTTTTTCGAAATTTTTTTGAAATTTTTTTTTTTGAAATTTTTTTTTTCGAAAATTTTTTTGAAATTTTTTTTGAATTTTTTTTTTGAAATTTTTTTTTCGAAATTTGTTTTCGAATTTTTTTTTCAATTTTTTTTAAAAATTTTTTTAATTTTTTTTTTATTTTTTTTTGAAAATTTTTTTTTTTGAAATTTTTTTTTTTGAAATTTTTTTTTTTCGAAAATTTTTTTGAAAATTTTTTTTTTGAAATTTTTTTAAAATTTTTTTTAAATTTTTTTTTGAAAATTTTTTTTTTGAATTTTTTTTTTTGAATTTTTTTTAAATTTTTTTTGAAAATTTTTTTTTTGAAATTTTTTTTTTTAATTTTTTTTTTAATTTTTTTTAAATAATTTTTTTTTTTAATTTTTTTTTGAAAATTTTTTTTTGAAATTTTTTTAAAAATTTTTTTTTAAATTTTTTTTGAAATTTTTTTTTTTTTAATTTTTTTTTGAAAATTTTTTTTTTGAAAATTTTTTTTAAATTTTTTTTTAAATTTTTTTTTTTTAATTTTTTTTTCGAAATTTTTTTTGAATTTTTTTTAAAATTTTTTTTTGAAATTTTTTCAAAATTTATTTTTGAAAATTTTTTTTTAAATTTTTTTTTGAAATTTTTTTTTTGAAATTTTTTTTAAAATTTTTTTTGAAATTTTTTTTTTAATTTTTTTTTAAATTTTTTTTTTAATTTTTTTTTTGAAATTTTTTTAAAATTTATTTTTGAAAATTTTTTTTTTTAATTTTTTTTTGAAAATTTTTTTTTGAAATTTTTTTTAAAATTTTTTTTAAAATTTTTTTTGAAATTTTTTTTTTCAATTTTTTTTAAATTTTTTTTTATTTTTTTTTAAATTTTTTTTGAAATTTTTTTTTTTTTTAATTTTTTTTGAAAATTTTTTTTTTGAAAATTTTTTTTTAAAATTTTTTTTTAAATTTTTTTTAAAATTTTTTTTTTTAATTTTTTTTTGAAATTTTTTTAAAATTTATTTTTGAAAATTTTTTTTTTAAATTTTTTTTTGAAAATTTTTTTTTGAAATTTTTTTTTAAATTTTTTTAAAATTTTTTTTGAACATTTTTTTTTTGAAATTTTTTTAAAATTTTTTTTAAATTTTTTTTTTGAAAATTTTTTTTCGAATTTTGTTTTTCATTTTTTTTTTAAATTTTTTTTTTAATTTTTTTTTTGAAATTTTTTTTAAATTTATTTTTGAAAAATTTTTTTTTTTATTTTTTTTTGAAAATTTTTTTTTAAAATTTTTTTAAAATTTTTTTTAAAATTTTTTTTGAATTTTTTTTAAAATTTTTTTTAAATTTTTTTGTTAATTTTTTTTTTAAATTTTTTTGAAAATTTTTTTTTTTTAATTTTTTTTTCGAAATTTTTTTTGAAATTTTTTTTCAATTTTTTTTTGAAATTTTTTTTGTGAATTTTTTTAAATTGGTTTTTTGATTTTTTTTTTGAAATTTTTTTTAATTTTTTTTTTTATTTTTTTAAAATTTTTTTTTGAAAATTTTTTTGTTGAAGTTTTTTTTTTTGAAATTTTTTTTTTCGAAAATTTTTTTGAAATTTTTTTTGAATTTTCTTTTTGAAATTTTTTTTTCGAACATTTTTTTGAATTTTTTTTTTAATTTTTTTTTTAAATTTTTTTTAAAATTTTTTTTTAAATTTTTTTTTTGAAATTTTTTTTAAAATTTTTTGAAATTTTTTTAAATTTTTTTTTTGAATTTTTTTTTTTGAATTTTTTTTTTTCGAAAATTTTTTTGAAATTTTTTTTGAATTTTTTTTTTAACTTTTTTTTTTGAAATTTTTTTTAAATTTTTTTTTGAAAATTTTTTTTTTGAAATTTTTTTTTGAAATTTTTTTTAAATTTTTTTTTGAAAATTTTTTTTTTGAAATTTTTTTTTTCAATTTTTTTAAATTTTTTTTTTAATTTTTTTTTTGAAATATTTTTTAAATTTTTATTGAAAATTTTTTTTTTGAAATTTTCTTTTGAAAATTTTTTTTTTGAAATTTTTTTTTTCAATTTTTTTTTAATTTTTTTTTGAAAATTTTTTTTTTGAAATTTTTTTTTTCAATTTTTTTTAAATTTTTTTTTAAATTTTTTTTTTGAAATTTTTTTTTTCAATTTTTTTTAAATTTTTTTTAAAATTTTTTTTTTTGAAATTTTTTTTCAATTTTTTTTTTATTTTTGAAAATTTTTTTAGAAAATTAATTTTTTAAAAATTTTTTTTTCTAAATTTTTTTTCGAATTTTTTTTTCAAATTTTTTAAATTTTTTTTTTTTTTTTTTTTTTAATTTTTTCGAAAATTTTTTTTTTCAATTTTTTTTAAAATTTTTTTTTTATTTTTTTTTTTTAAATTTTTTTTTTAATTTATTTTTGAAAATTTTTTTTTTAAATTTTTTTTTGAAAATTTTTTTTTGAAATTTTTTTTAAAATTTTTTTTAAAATTTTTTTTGAATTTTTTTTTCAATTTTTTTTAAATTTTTTTTTAAATTTTTTTTTTAAATTTTTTTGAAATTTTTTTTTTTAATTTTTTTTTCGAAATTTTTTTTCGAATTTTTTTTTCAAATTTTTAAAAATTTTTTTTTTTATTTTTTTAAAAATTTTTTTTGAAAATTTTTTTTTTTGAAATTTTTTTTTGAAATTTTTTTAAAATTTTTTTTTTATTTTTTTTTTATTTTTTTTTATTTTTTTTAAAATTTTTTTTGAAATTTTTTTTTCTGAAATTTCTTTAAAAATTTTTTTTGAAATTTTTTTTTTCGAAAATTTTTTTGAAATTTTTTTTGAATTTATTTTTTGAAAATTTTTTTTTCGAATTTTTTTTTCAATTTTTTTTTAAATTTTTTTTTAAATTTTTTTTTTGAAAATTTTTTTTTCGAAATTTTTTTTCGAATTTTTTTTTTCAATTTTTTTAAAAAATTTTTTTTCGAATTTTTTTTTCAATTTTTTTGAATTTTTTTTTTTCAATTTTTTTTAAATTTTTTTTGAAAATTTTTTTTTTAAATTTTTTTTTAGAAATTTTTTTTCGAATTTTTTTTGGAAATTTTTTCTGATTTTTTTAAAATTTTTTTTTAAAATTTTTTTTCTTGAAAATTTTTTTTCAAATTTTTTTTAAAAAATTTTTTCTTAATTTTTTTTTTGAAATTTTTTTTGAAATTTTTTTTTTTTTAATTTTTTTTTCGAATTTTTTTTTGAATTTTTTTTTCAATTTTTTTTTGAAATTTTTTTTGTGAATTTTTTTAAATTGTTTTTTTTTATTTTTTTTTTGAAATTTTTTTTAATTTTTTTTTTTATTTTTTTTAAATTTTTTTGTTGAAGTTTTTTTTTTTGAAATTTTTTTTTTCGAAAATTTTTTTGAAATTTTTTTTGAATTTTCTTTTTGAAATTTTTTTTTCGAACATTTTTTTGAATTTTTTTTTAAAATTTTTTTTAAAATTTTTTTTTTATTTTTTTTTTGAAATTTTTTTTCAATTTTTTTGAAATTTTTTTTAAATTTTTTTTTTGAATTTTTTTTTTCGAAAATTTTTTTGAAATTTTTTTTGAATTTTTTTTTTAAATTTTTTTTTTGAAATTTTTTTTAAATTTTTTTTTGAAAATTTTTTTTTTGAAATTTTTTTTTGAAATTTTTTTTTGAAATTTTTTTTAAATTTTTTTTTGAAAATTTTTTTTTTGAAATTTTTTTTTTCAATTTTTTTAAATTTTTTTTTTAATTTTTTTTTTGAAATTTTTTTAAAATTTTTATTGAAAATTTTTTTTTTTGAAATTTTTTTTTGAAAATTTTTTTCGAAATTTGTTTTCGAATTTTTTTTTTCAATTTTTTTTTTAAAATTTTTTTTAAATTTTTTTTTTGAAATTTTTTTTTCAATTTTTTTTAAATTTTTTTTTTTAAATTTTTTTTTTCAATTTTTTTTAAATTTTTTTTTTAATTTTTTTTTTGAAATTTTTTAAAAAATTTTTTTTTTTAAATTTTTTTTTTAATTTTTTTTTTAATTTTTTTTTTTAATTTTTTTTAAATAATTTTTTTTTTAAATTTTTTTTTGAAATTTTTTTTTTAAAATTTTTTTTTAAATTTTTTTTTTTATTTTTTTTTTGAAATTTTTTTTCAATTTTTTTGAAATTTTTTTTAAATTTTTTTTTGAAAATTTTTTTTTTGAAATTTTTTTTTGAAATTTTTTTTTGAAATTTTTTTTAAATTTTTTTTTGAAAATTTTTTTTTTGAAATTTTTTTTTTCAATTTTTTTAAATTTTTTTTTTAATTTTTTTTTTGAAATTTTTTTAAAATTTTTATTGAAAATTTTTTTTTTGAAATTTTTTTTTGAAAATTTTTTTCGAAATTTGTTTTCGAATTTTTTTTTTCAATTTTTTTTTTAAAATTTTTTTTAAATTTTTTTTTTGAAATTTTTTTTTTCAATTTTTTTTAAATTTTTTTTTTGAAATTTTTTTTTTCAATTTTTTTTAAATTTTTTTTTAAATTTTTTTTTTGAAATTTTTTTAAAAATTTTTTTTTTTAAATTTTTTTTTTAATTTTTTTTTTTAATTTTTTTTTTAATTTTTTTTAAATAATTTTTTTTTTAAATTTTTTTTTGAAATTTTTTTTTTGAAATTTTTTTAAAAATTTTTTTTTAAATTTTTTTTGATTTTTTTTTTTTTAATTTTTTTTTGAAAATTTTTTTTTTGAAAATTTTTTTTTAAAATTTTTTTTCAATTTTTTTTAAATTTTTTTTTGAAAATTTTTTTTTTGAAATTTTTTTTTTCAATTTTTTTTAAATTTTTTTTTAAATTTTTTTTTTGAAATTTTTTTTTTCAATTTTTTTTAAATTTTTTTTAAAATTTTTTTTTTTGAATTTTTTTTTCAATTTTTTTTTTATTTTTGAAAATTTTTTTAGAAAATTAATTTTTTTAAAATTTTTTTTTCTAAATTTTTGTTCGAATTTTTTTTTCAAATTTTTTAAATTTTTTTTTTTTTTTAATTTTTTCGAAAATTTTTTTTTTCAATTTTTTTAAAAAATTTTTTTTTTATTTTTTTTTTTGAAATTTTTTATTTAATTTATTTTTGAAAATTTTTTTTTTAAATTTTTTTTTGAAAATTTTTTTTTGAAATTTTTTTTAAAATTTTTTTTAAAATTTTTTTTGAATTTTTTTTTCAATTTTTTTTAAATTTTTTTTTAAATTTTTTTTTTAAATTTTTTTGAAATTTTTTTTTTTTAATTTTTTTTTCGAAATTTTTTTTCGAATTTTTTTTTCAAATTTTTTAAAATTTTTTTTTTTATTTTTTTAAAAATTTTTTTTGAAAATTTTTTTTTTTGAAATTTTTTTTTGAAATTTTTTTTAAAATTTTTTTTTTATTTTTTTTTTATTTTTTTTTTATTTTTTTTTAAATTTTTTTTGAAATTTTTTTTTCTGAAATTTCTTTAAAAATTTTTTTTGAAATTTTTTTTTTCGAAAATTTTTTTGAAATTTTTTTTGAATTTATTTTTTGAAAATTTTTTTTTCGAAATTTTTTTTCGAATTTTTTTTTTCAATTTTTTTAAAAAATTTTTTTTCGAATTTTTTTTTCAATTTTTTTGAATTTTTTTTTTTCAATTTTTTTTTAATTTTTTTTGAAAATTTTTTTTTTTAAATTTTTTTTTAGAAATTTTTTTTCGAATTTTTTTTGGAAATTTTTTCTGATTTTTTTAAAATTTTTTTTTTAAATTTTTTTTCGAATTTTTTTAAAAAAATTTTTTCCTAATTTTTTTTTTGAAATTTTTTTTGAAATTTTTTTTTTTAATTTTTTTTTCGAATTTTTTTTTGAATTTTTTTTTCAATTCTTTTTGAAATTTTTTTTGTGAATTTTTTTAAATTGTTTTTTTTTATTTTTTTTTTGAAATTTTTTTTTCGAAATTTGTTTTCGAATTTTTTTTTTCAATTTTTTTTAAAAAATTTTTTAATTTTTTTTTTATTTTTTTTCGAAAATTTTTTTTTTGAAATTTTTTTTTCGAAATTTTTTTGAAATTTTTTTTTTTGAAATTTTTTTTTTCGAAAATTTTTTTGAAATTTTTTTTGAATTTTTTTTTTGAAATTTTTTTTTCGAAATTTGTTTTCGAATTTTTTTTTCAATTTTTTTTAAAAATTTTTTTAATTTTTTTTTTATTTTTTTTTGAAAATTTTTTTTTTTGAAATTTTTTTTTTTGAAATTTTTTTTTTTCGAAAATTTTTTTGAAAATTTTTTTTTTGAAATTTTTTTAAAATTTTTTTTAAATTTTTTTTTGAAAATTTTTTTTTTGAATTTTTTTTTTTGAATTTTTTTTAAATTTTTTTTGAAAATTTTTTTTTTGAAATTTTTTTTTTTAATTTTTTTTTTAATTTTTTTTAAATAATTTTTTTTTTAATTTTTTTTTGAAAATTTTTTTTTGAAATTTTTTTAAAAATTTTTTTTTAAATTTTTTTTGAAATTTTTTTTTTTTTAATTTTTTTTTGAAAATTTTTTTTTTGAAAATTTTTTTTAAATTTTTTTTTAAATTTTTTTTTTTAATTTTTTTTTCGAAATTTTTTTTGAATTTTTTTTAAAATTTTTTTTTGAAATTTTTTCAAAATTTATTTTTGAAAATTTTTTTTTAAATTTTTTTTTGAAATTTTTTTTTTGAAATTTTTTTTAAAATTTTTTTTGAAATTTTTTTTTTAATTTTTTTTTAAATTTTTTTTTTAATTTTTTTTTTGAAATTTTTTTAAAATTTATTTTTGAAAATTTTTTTTTTAAATTTTT
>OX101825.2:29552070-29559570 GCA_944452925.2 Chrysolina oricalcia | reverse complement strand
TTTTTTATTTTTTTTTTGAAATTTTTTTTCAATTTTTTTGAAATTTTTTTTAAATTTTTTTTTTGAATTTTTTTTTTCGAAAATTTTTTTGAAATTTTTTTTGAATTTTTTTTTTAAATTTTTTTTTTGAAATTTTTTTTAAATTTTTTTTTGAAAATTTTTTTTTTGAAATTTTTTTTTGAAATTTTTTTTTGAAATTTTTTTTAAATTTTTTTTTGAAAATTTTTTTTTTGAAATTTTTTTTTTCAATTTTTTTAAATTTTTTTTTTAATTTTTTTTTTGAAATTTTTTTAAAATTTTTATTGAAAATTTTTTTTTTGAAATTTTTTTTTGAAAATTTTTTTCGAATTTTTTTTTCAATTTTTTTTGAATTTTTTTTTTTTTTAATTTATTTTTTTTTTAATTTTTTTTATTTTTTTTTTTATTTTTTTTTAATTTTTTTTTTATTTTTTAAAAATTTTTTTTTGAAAATTTTTTTTTTGAAATTTTTTTTTCGAAATTTTTTTGAAATTTTTTTTTTTGAAATTTTTTTTTTCGAAAATTTTTTTGAAATTTTTTTTGAATTTTTTTTTTGAAATTTTTTTTTCGAAATTTGTTTTCGAATTTTTTTTTTCAATTTTTTTTTTAAAATTTTTTTTAAATTTTTTTTTTGAAATTTTTTTTTTCAATTTTTTTTAAATTTTTTTTTTGAAATTTTTTTTTTCAATTTTTTTTAAATTTTTTTTTAAATTTTTTTTTTGAAATTTTTTTAAAATTTTTTTTTTTTAAATTTTTTTAAATTTTTTTTTAAATTTTTTTTAAATTTTTTTTTTGAAATTTTTTTTTCAATTTTTTTTAAATTTTTTTTAAAATTTTTTTTTTGAAATTTTTTTTAAAATTTTTTTTTTGAAATTTTTTTAAATTTTTTTTTTATTTTTTTTTGAAAAATTTTTTTTTTGAAATTTTTTTTTTTCGAAAATTTTTTTTTTGAAATTTTTTTAAAATTTTTTTTTGAAATTTTTTTTTTCGAAAATTTTTTTGAAATTTTTTTTGAATTTATTTTTTGAAAATTTTTTTTTTGAAATTTTTTTTTGAAATTTTTTTTTTGAAATTTTTTTTTTCAATTTTTTTTAAATTTTTTTTTTAATTTTTTTTTTGAAATATTTTTTAAATTTTTATTGAAAATTTTTTTTTTGAAATTTTTTTAAAATTTTTTTAAAATTTTTTTTGAAATTTTTTTTTTTGAATTTTTTTTTTTGAATTTTTTTTAAATTTTTTTTGAAAATTTTTTTTTTGAAATTTTTTTTTTAAATTTTTTTTTTAAATTTTTTTTAAATTTTTTTTTTTGAAATTTTTTTTTTCAATTTTTTTTAAATTTTTTTTTAAATTTTTTTTTTGAAATTTTTTAAAAAAATTTTTTTTTTTAAATTTTTTTAAAATTTTTTTTAAATTTTTTTTTTGAAATTTTTTTTTCAATTTTTTTTAAATTTTTTTTAAAATTTTTTTTTGAAATTTTTTTTAAAATTTTTTTTTTGAAATTTTTTTAAAATTTTTTTTTATTTTTTTTTGAAAAATTTTTTTTTTGAAATTTTTTTTTTTTGAAATTTTTTTTTTCGAAAATTTTTTGTTTGAAATTTTTTTAAATTTTTTTTTTGAAATTTTTTTTTTCGAAAATTTTTTTGAAATTTTTTTTGAATTTATTTTTTGAAAATTTTTTTTTTGAAATTTTTTTTTGAAATTTTTTTTAAATTTTTTTTTGAAAATTTTTTTTTTGAAATTTTTTTTTTCAATTTTTTTAAATTTTTTTTTAAATTTTTTTTTTGAAATTTTTTTTAAATTTTTATTGAAAATTTTTTTTTTGAAATTTTTTTTTGAAAATTTTTTTTTTGAAATTTTTTTTTTCAATTTTTTTTAAATTTTTTTTGAAAATTTTTTTTTTGAAATTTTTTTTTTTAATTTTTTTTTTTAATTTTTTTTTAAATTTTTTTTTTAATTTTTTTTTGAAATTTTTTTAAAATTTATTTTTGATAATTTTTTTTTTTAATTTTTTTTTGAAAATTTTTTTTTGAAATTTTTTTTATAATTTTTTTTTAAATTTTTTTTGAACATTTTTTTTTTTGAAATTTTTTTAAAATTTTTTTTAAATTTTTTTTTTGAAAATTTTTTTTCGAATTTTTTTTTTCAATTTTTTTTAAAAATTTTTTTTTTTAATTTTTTTTTTGAAATTTTTTTTAAATTTATTTTTGAAAATTTTTTTTTTTATTTTTTTTTGAAATTTTTTTTTTTTAATTTTTTTTAAAATTTTTTTTAAAATTTTTTTTGAATTTTTTTTAAAATTTTTTTTAAATTTTTTTTTTAATTTTTTTTTTAAATTTTTTTGAAATTTTTTTTTTTTTATTTTTTTTTCGAAATTCTTTTTGAATTTTTTTTTCAATTTTTTTTTGAAATTTTTTTTGTGAATTTTTTGAAATTTTTTTTTTGATTTTTTTTTTGAAATTTTTTTAAATTTTTTTTTTTATTTTTTTAAAATTTTTTTTTGAAAATTTTTTTGTTGAAGTTTTTTTTTTTGAAATTTTTTTTTTCGAAAATTTTTTTGAAATTTTTTTTGAATTTTCTTTTTGAAATTTTTTTTTCGAACATTTTTTTGAATTTTTTTTTAAAATTTTTTTTTAAATTTTTTTTTTGAAATTTTTTTTTAAATTTTTTGAAATTTTTTTAAATTTTTTTTTTTAATTTTTTTTTTGAATTTTTTTTTTTCGAAAATTTTTTTGAAATTTTTTTTGAATTTTTTTTTTTAATTTTTTTTTTGAAATTTTTTTTAAATTTTTTTTTGAAATTTTTTTTTTTGAAATTTTTTTTTGAAATTTTTTTTAAATTTTTTTTTGAAAATTTTTTTTTTGAAATTTTTTTTTTCAATTTTTTTAAATTTTTTTTTTGAAATTTTTTTAAAATTTTTATTGAAAATTTTTTTTTTGAAATTTTTTTTTGAAAATTTTTTTTTTGAAATTTTTTTTTTCAATTTTTTTTAAATTTTTTTTTGAAAATTTTTTTTTTGAAATTTTTTTAAATTTTTTTTTTATTTTTTTTTGAAAAATTTTTTTTTTGAAATTTTTTTTTTTTGAAATTTTTTTTTTTTGAAATTTTTTTTTTTCGAAAATTTTTTTTTTGAAATTTTTTTAAAATTTTTTTTTGAAATTTTTTTTTTCGAAAATTTTTTTGAAATTTTTTTTGAATTTATTTTTTGAAAATTTTTTTTTTGAATTTTTTTTTTGAAATTTTTTTTAAATTTTTTTTTGAAAATTTTTTTTTTGAAATTTTTTTTTTCAATTTTTTTAAATTTTTTTTTTAAATTTTTTTTTTTTGAAATTTTTTTTAAATTTTTATTGAAAATTTTTTTTTTGAAATTTTTTTTTGAAAATTTTTTTTTTGAAATTTTTTTTTTCAATTTTTTTTAAATTTTTTTTTGAAAATTTTTTTTTTGAAATTTTTTTTAAATTTTTTTTTTAATTTTTTTTTTGAAATTTTTCTAAAATTTTTTTTGAAATTTTTTTTTTTGAAATTTTTTTTCAATTTTTTTTTTATTTTTGAAAATTTTTTTAGAAAATTTATTTTTTTTAAATTTTTTTTTCTAAATTTTTTTTCGAATTTTTTTTTCAAATTTTTTAAATTTTTTAATTTTTTTTTTTTTTTTAATTTTTTCGAAAATTTTTTTTTTTGAATTTTTTTTTTTTAAATTTTTTTTTTCGAAAATTTTTTTTAAATTTTTTTTTGAAAATTTTTTTTTTGAATTTTTTTTTTCAATTTTTTTTAAATTTTTTTTTATTTTTTTTTAAATTTTTTTTGAAATTTTTTTTTCAATTTTTTTTAAATTTTTTTTTATTTTTTTTTTATTTTTTTTGAAAATTTTTTTTTAAAATTTTTTTTTGAAAATTTTTTTTTTTGAAAATTTTTTTTTTGAAAATTTTTTTTTTAAATTTTTTAAAAATTTTTTTTTAAATTTTTTTTTTGAAATTTTTTTTTAAATTTTTTTTTTGAATTTTTTTTTTATTTTTTTTTGAAAATTTTTTTTTGAAATTTTTTTTTCAATTTTTTTTAAAATTTTTTTCTTTTTTTTTTTTGAAATTTTTTTTTTCGAAATTTTTTTTGAATTTTTTTTCGAATTTTTTTTTTCAATTTTTTTTAAAAATTTTTTTTTTAATTTTTTTTTTGAAATTTTTTTTAAATTTATTTTTGAAAATTTTTTTTTTTTTTTTTTTTTTGAAAATTTTTTTTTTAAATTTTTTTTAAAATTTTTTTTAAAATTTTTTTTTAAATTTTTTTTAAAATTTTTTTAAAAATTTTTTTTGAATTTTTTTAAAAATTTTTTTTAAATTTTTTTTTTTAAATTTTTTTTTAAATTTTTTTTTCGAAATTTTTTTTCGAATTTTTTTTTCAAATTTTTTAAATTTTTTTTTTTATTTTTTTAAAAATTTTTTTTGAAAATTTTTTTTTTTGAAATTTTTTTTTGAAATTTTTTTAAAATTTTTTTTTATTTTTTTTTTATTTTTTTTTTATTTTTTTTAAAATTTTTTTTGAAAATTTTTTTTCTGAAATTTTTTTAAAAATTTTTTTTGAAATTTTTTTTTTCGAAAATTTTTTTGAAAATTTTTTTTTAAAATTTTTTTTAGAAAATTTTTTTTTTGAAAATTTTTTTTTAAAATTTTTTTTAAATTTTTTTTTAAATTTTTTTTTTTAATTTTTTTTTTGAAATTTTTTTAAAATTTATTTTTGAAAATTTTTTTTTAAATTTTTTTTTGAAAATTTTTTTTTGAAATTTTTTTTTTTGAAATTTTTTTTTAAAATTTTTTTTTTTTTATTTTTTTTTAATTTTTTTTTTGAAATTTTTTTTTTCAATTTTTTTTAAATTTTTTTTTAAATTTTTTTTTTGAAATTTTTTTTAAAATTTTTTTTTTTTGAAATTTTTTTGAAATTTTTTTTAAAATTTTTTTTTTGAAATTTTTTTAAATTTTTTTTTTATTTTTTTTTGAAAAATTTTTTTTTTGAAATTTTTTTTTTTTGAAATTTTTTTTTTTCGAAAATTTGTTTGAAAATTTTTTTTTTGAAATTTTTTTAAAATTTTTTTTTGAAATTTTTTTTTTCGAAAATTTTTTTTGAAATTTTTTTTGAATTTATTTTTTGAAAATTTTTTTTTCAAATTTTTTTTTCAATTTTTTTTTTGAAATTTTTTTTTTCGAAATTTTTTTTGAATTTTTTTTTTTAATTTTTTTTTTGAAATTTTTTTAAAATTTATTTTTGAAAATTTTTTTTTTAATTTTTTTTTGAAAATTTTTTTTTTAAATTTTTTTTTAAATTTTTTTTTAAATTTTTTTTGAAATTTTTTTTTCAATTTTTTTTAAATTTTTTTTTATTTTTTTTTAAATTTTTTTTGAAAATTTTTTTTTTAAATTTTTTTTTGAAAATTTTTTTTTGAAATTTTTTTTAAAATTTTTTTTTTAATTTTTTTTGAAATTTTTTTTTTCAATTTTTTTTAAATTTTTTTTTATTTTTTTTAAATTTTTTTTGAAAATTTTTTTTTTTAATTTTTTTTTGAAAATTTTTTTTTTGAAAATTTTTTTTTAAAATTTTTTTTTAATTTTTTTTTAAATTTTTTTTTTTAATTTTTTTTTTGAAATTTTTTTTAAATTTATTTTTGAATTTTTTTTTTTAATTTTTTTTTGAAAATTTTTTTTTGAAATTTTTTTTAAAATTTTTTTTTAAATTTTTTTTGAAAATTTTTTTTTTGAAATTTTTTTTAAATTTTTTTTAAATTTTTTTTTTCAAAATTTTGTTTCGAATTTTTTTTTTCAATTTTTTTTAAAAATTTTTTTTTAAATTTTTTTTTTGAAATTTTTTTTAAATTTATTTTTGAAAATTTTTTTTTAAATTTTTTTTTGAAAATTTTTTTTTTAAATTTTTTTTTAAATTTTTTTTAAAATTTTTTTTGAATTTTTTTTAAATTTTTTTTTTAAATTTTTTTTTTAATTTTTTTTTTAAATTTTTTTGAAAATTTTTTTTTTTTAATTTTTTTTTCGAAATTTTTTTTCGATTTTTTTTTCAAATTTTTTAAAAATTTTTTTTAATTTTTTTTTTATTTTTTTAAAAATTTTTTTTTTCGAAATTTTTTTTTGAAATTTTTTTAAAATTTTTTTTGAAATTTTTTTTTTCGAAAATTTTTTTGAAATTTTTTTTGAATTTATTTTTTGAAAATTTTTTTTTCGAATTTTTTTTTCAATTTTTTTTAAAATTTTTTTTAAATTTTTTTTTTGAAAATTTTTTTTTTTGAAATTTTTTTTTTCGAAAATTTTTTTGAAATTAAAGAATTTTTTTTTTGAAATTTTTTTTTCGAAATTTTTTTTCGAATTTTTTTTTTCAATTTTTTTAAAAAAATTTTTTTCGAATTTTTTTTTCAATTTTTTTGAATTTTTTTTTTTTTTATTTTTTTTTAATTTTTTTTGAAAATTTTTTTTTTTTAATTTTTTTTTCGAAATTTTTTTTCGAATTTTTTTTGGAAATTTTTTCTGATTTTTTTTAAATTTTTTTTTTTAAATTTTTTTTTGAAATTTTTTTAAAATTTTTTTTTGAAAATTTTTTTTTTGAATTTTTTTTTTTTAATTTTTTTAAATTTTTTTTTTAATTTTTTTTTTTGAAATTTTTTTTAAATTTTTATTGAAAATTTTTTTTTTGAAATTTTTTTTTGAAAATTTTTTTCGAATTTTTTTTTTAAATTTTTTTTTAAATTTTTTTTTTTTAAATTTTTTTTATTTTTTTTTTGAATTTTTTTTAAATTTTTTTTTTATTTTTTTAAAATTTTTTTTTGAAAATTTTTTTTTTGAAATTTTTTTTTCGAAATTTTTTTAAATTTTTTTTTAAATTTTTTTAAAATTTTTTTTATTTTTTTTTGAAAAATTATTTTTTTGAAATTTTTTTTTTTTGAAATTTTTTTAAAATTTATTTTTGATAATTTTTTTTTTTAATTTTTTTTTGAAAATTTTTTTTTGAAAATTTTTTTTTTGAAATTTTTTTTTTAAATTTTTCTTTTAAATTTTTTTTTAAATTTTTTTTTTGAAATTTTTTTTTTCAATTTTTTTTAAATTTTTTTTTTGAAATTTTTTTTAAAATTTTTTTTTTTTGAAATTATTTTAAAATTTTTTTAAAATTTTTTTTAAATTTTTTTTTTGAAATTTTTTTTAAATTTTTTTTTAAATTTTTTTTTTGAAATTTTTTTTAAAATTTTTTTTTTGAAATTTTTTTAAAATTTTTTTTTTCTTTTTTTTGAAAAATTTTTTTTTTGAAATTTTTTTTTTTTTAAATTTTTTTTTTCGAAAATTTTTTTGAAAATTTTTTTTTTGAAATTTTTTTAAAATTTTTTTTTGAAATTTTTTTTTTCGAAAATTTTTTTGAAATTTTTTTTGAATTTATTTTTTGAAAATTTTTTTTTCAAATTTTTTTTTCAATTTTTTTTTAAATTTTTTTCTTAATTTT
>OX101825.2:29542070-29544570 GCA_944452925.2 Chrysolina oricalcia | reverse complement strand
TTTTAAAAATTTTTTTTTTCGAAATTTTTTTTTGAAATTTTTTTAAAATTTTTTTTGAAATTTTTTTTTTCGAAAATTTTTTTGAAATTTTTTTTGAATTTATTTTTTGAAAATTTTTTTTTCGAATTTTTTTTTCAATTTTTTTTAAAATTTTTTTTTAATTTTTTTTTTTGAAAATTTTTTTTTTTGAAATTTTTTTTTTCGAAAATTTTTTTGAAATTAAAGAATTTTTTTTTTGAAATTTTTTTTTCGAAATTTTTTTTCGAATTTTTTTTTTCAATTTTTTTAAAAAAATTGAAATCGAATTTTTTTTTCAATTTTTTTGAATTTTTTTTTTTAATTTTTTTTTAATTTTTTTTGAAAATTTTTTCTGATTTTTTTTAAATTTTTTTTTGAAAATTTTTTTTTTTAAATTTTTTTTTGAAATTTTTTTTAAATTTTTTTTTGAAAATTTTTTTTTTGAATTTTTTTTTTCAATTTTTTTAAATTTTTTTTTTAATTTTTTTTTTTGAAATTTTTTTTAAATTTTTATTGAAAATTTTTTTTTTGAAATTTTTTTTTGAAAATTTTTTTCGAATTTTTTTTTTCAATTTTTTTTTAAATTTTTTTTTTTTTTATTTTTTTTATTTTTTTTTTGAATTTTTTTTAAATTTTTTTTTTATTTTTTTAAAATTTTTTTTTGAAAATTTTTTTTTTGAAATTTTTTTTTCGAAATTTTTTTAAATTTTTTTTTAAATTTTTTTAAAATTTTTTTTATTTTTTTTTGAAAAATTATTTTTTTGAAATTTTTTTTTTTTGAAATTTTTTTAAAATTTATTTTTGAAAATTTTTTTTTTTAATTTTTTTTTGAAAATTTTTTTTTGAAAATTTTTTTTTTGAAATTTTTTTTTTAAATTTTTCTTTTAAATTTTTTTTTAATTTTTTTTTTGAAATTTTTTTTTTCAATTTTTTTTAAATTTTTTTTTTGAAATTTTTTTTAAATTTTTTTTTTTTGAAATTATTTTAAAATTTTTTTAAAATTTTTTTTAAATTTTTTTTTTGAAATTTTTTTTAAATTTTTTTTTAAATTTTTTTTTTGAAATTTTTTTTAAAATTTTTTTTTTGAAATTTTTTAAAAATTTTTTTTTTTTTTTTTTTGAAAAATTTTTTTTTTGAAATTTTTTTTTTTTGAAATTTTTTTTTTTCGAAAATTTTTTTGAAAATTTTTTTTTTGAAATTTTTTTAAAATTTTTTTTTGAAATTTTTTTTTTCGAAAATTTTTTTGAAATTTTTTATGAATTTATTTTTTGAAAATTTTTTTTTCAAATTTTTTTTTCAATTTTTTTTAAAATTTTTTTCTTAATTTTTTTTTTTAAATTTTTTTTTTCGAAATTTTTTTCGAATTTTTTTTTCAATTTTTTTGAATTTTTTTTTTTTAATTTTTTTAAAATTTTTTTTGAAAATTTTTTTTTTAAAATTTTTTTTTCGAAATTTTTTTTCGAATTTTTTTTGGAAATTTTTTCTGATTTTTTTTAAATTTTTTTTTGAAAATTTTTTTTTTTTAATTTTTTTTTGAAATTTTTTTTAAATTTTTTTTTGAAAATTTTTTTTTTGAATTTTTTTTTTCAATTTTTTTAAATTTTTTTTTTAATTTTTTTTTTTGAAATTTTTTTTAAATTTTTATTGAAAATTTTTTTTTTGAAATTTTTTTTTGAAAATTTTTTTCGAATTTTTTTTTTCAATTTTTTTTTAAATTTTTTTTTTTAAATTTTTTTTATTTTTTTTTTGAATTTTTTTTAAATTTTTTTTTTATTTTTTTAAAATTTTTTTTTGAAAATTTTTTTTTTGAAATTTTTTTTTCGAAATTTTTTTAAATTTTTTTTTAAATTTTTTTAAAATTTTTTTTATTTTTTTTTTGAAAAATTATTTTTTTGAAATTTTTTTTTTTGAAATTTTTTTAAAATTTATTTTTGAAAATTTTTTTTTTTAATTTTTTTTTGAAAATTTTTTTTTGAAAATTTTTTTTTTGAAATTTTTTTTTAAAATTTTTCTTTTAAATTTTTTTTTAAATTTTTTTTTTGAAATTTTTTTTTTCAATTTTTTTTAAATTTTTTTTTTGAAATTTTTTTTAAAATTTTTTTTTTTTGAAATTATTTTAAAATTTTTTTAAAATTTTTTTTAAATTTTTTTTTTGAAATTTTTTTAAAATTTTTTTTTAAATTTTTTTTTTGAAATTTTTTTTAAAATTTTTTTTTTGAAATTTTTTTAAAATTTTTTTTTTTTTTGAAAAATTTTTTTTTTGAAATTTTTTTTTTTTGAAATTTTTTTTTTTCGGAAATTTTTTTGAAAATTTTTTTTTTGAAATTTTTTTAAAATTTTTTTTTGAAATTTTTTTTTTCGAAAATTTTTTTGAAATTTTTTTTGAATTTATTTTTTGAAAATTTTTTTTTCAAATTTTTTTTTCAATTTTTTTTTAAATTTTTTTCTTAATTTTTTTTTTGAAATTTTTTTTTTCGAAATT
>OX101825.2:29522070-29537070 GCA_944452925.2 Chrysolina oricalcia | reverse complement strand
TTTTTAATTTTTTTTTTTTAATTTTTTTTAATTTTTTTTTTAATTTTTTTTAAATTTTTTTTTGAAAATTTTTTTTTTGAAATTTTTTTTTTAATTTTTTTTTTTGAAATTTTTTTTAAAATTTTTTTGAAAATTTTTTTTCGAATTTTTTTTTTCAATTTTTTTTTTTAATTTTTTTTTTGAAATTTTTTTTTCGAAATTTTTTTTTGAAATTTTTTTTGTATTTTTTTTTCAATTTTTTTTCAATTTTTTAGAAATTTTTTTTGAAATTTGTTTTCGAATTTTTTTTTTATATTTTTTTTTGAAATTTTTTTCGAAATTTTTTTTTTTGAAAATTTTTTTTTTCAATTTTTTTTAAATTTTTTTTTTAATTTTTTTTTTGAAATTTTTTTTAAATTTTTTTTTGAAAATTTTTTTTTTTGAAATTTTTTTTTTCAATTTTTTTTAAATTTTTTTTAAAATTTTTTTTGAAATATTTTCTTTTTTAATTTTTTTAAATTTTTTTTTTAATTTTTTTTAATTTTTTTTTTTTGAAATTTTTTTTTCGAATTTTTTTTAAAATTTTTTTAAAATTTTTTTTAAATTTTTTTTTTAAATTTTTTTTTTAATTTTTTTTGAATTTTTTTTTTAAATTTTTTTTTCTAAATTTTTTTTCGAATTTTTTTTTCAAATTCAAATTTTTTTTTTTATTTTTTTAAAAAATTTTTTTGAAAATTTTTTTTTTTGAATTTTTTTTTGAAATTTTTTTTTTCGAAAATTTTTTTGAATTTTTTTTTGAATTTTTTTTTTGAAATTTTTTTTTCGAAATTTTTTTTCGAATTTTTTTTTTCAATTTTTTTTTTAATTTTTTTTTTTAATTTTTTTTGAATTTTTTTTTTAAATTTTTTTTTCTAAATTTTTTTTCGAATTTTTTTTTCAAATTCAAATTTTTTTTTTTATTTTTTTAAAAAATTTTTTTGAAAATTTTTTTTTTTGAATTTTTTTTTTGAAATTTTTTTTTTCGAAAATTTTTTTGAATTTTTTTTTGAATTTTTTTTTTTAATTTTTTTAAAAATTTTTTTTGAATTTTTTTTTCAATTTTTTTAAAATTTTTTGTTTTAAATTTTTTTAAAAATTTTTTTTGAAAATTTTTTTTTTTTTATTTTTTTTTCTTAATTTTTTTTCGAATTTTTTTTTCAAATTTTTTAAAATTTTTTTTTTTTATTTTTTAAAAAATTTTTTTTTGAATTTTTTTTTTTTGAAATTTTTTTTCGAAAATTTTTTTGAAATTTTTTTTGAATTTTTTTTTAAATTTTTTTTTCGAATTTTTTTTTCAATTTTTTTTAAAATTTTTTTTTTTAATTTTTTTTTTAAAAATTTTTTTTGAAATTTTTTTTTTGAATTTTTTTTTTTTTGAAATTTTTTCAATTTTTTTTTGAAAATTTGTTTTTTGAAATTTTTTTTTTCAATTTTTTTTCAATTTTTTTTAAATTTTTTTTTTTATTTTTTTTTTGAAATTTTTTTTTAATTTTTTTTTGAAAATTTTTTTTTTGAAATTTTTTTTTTCAATTTTTTTAAATTTTTTTTTGAAAATTTTTTTTTTGAAATTTTTTTTTTCAATTTTTTTTATTTTTTTAAAAATTTTTTTTTAAATTTTTTTTTTGAAATTTTTTTAAAATTTTTTTTAAAATTTTTTTTAAATTTTTTTAAATTTTTTTTTTTGAAAATTTTTTTTCGAATTTTTTTTTTCAATTTTTTTTTAAATTTTTTTTTTTTATTTTTTTTTTGAAATTTTTTTAAAATTCATTTTTGAAAATTTTTTTTTTTTAAATTTTTTTTTGAAAATTTTTTTTTTGAAATTTTTTTTTTTCGAAAATTTTTTTGAAAATTTTTTTTTTGAAATTTTTTTAAAAATTTTTTTTGAAATTTTTTTTTTCGAAAAATTTTTTGAAATTTTTATTGAATTTATTTTTTGAAAATTTTTTTTTCAAATTTTTATTCAATTTTTTTTTTAAATTTTTTTTTAAATTTTTTTTTTGAATTTTTTTTTTTTAATTTTTTTTTTCGAAAATTTTTTTGAAATTTTTTTTGAATTTTTTTTTTGAAATTTTTTTTTCGAAATTTTTTTTCGAATTTTTTTTTTAAATTTTTTTTTTTTTATTTTTTTTTTTAATTTTTTTTATTTTTTTTTGAATTTTTTTTTTATTTTTTTTTTGAATTTTTTTAAAATTTTTTTTAAATTTTTTTTGAAAAATTTTTTTTTTAATTTTTTTTTTTGAAATTTTTTTTGAAATTTTTTTTGAATTTTTTTTTTGAAATTTTTTTTTCGAAATTTTTTTTTTCAATTTTTTTAAATTTTTTTTTGAAAATTTTTTTTTTGAAATTTTTTTTTTCAATTTTTTTTATTTTTTTAAAAAAATTTTTTTAAATTTTTTTTTTTTGAAATTTTTTTAAAATTTTTTTTAAAATTTTTTTTAAATTTTTTTAAATTTTTTTTTTTGAAAATTTTTTTTCGAATTTTTTTTTGAAATTTTTTTTTTTGATTTTTTTTTAAATTTTCTATTGAAATTTTTTTTTTATTTTTTAAAATTTTTTTCAAAAATTTTTTTTTTTGAAAATTTTTTTTTTCAATTTTTTTTTGGAAATTTTTTCTGAATTTTTTTTGAAACTTTTTTTGAATTTTTTTTTTGAAAATATTTTTTTCTAAATTTCTTTCTAATTTTTTAAAAAAAATTTTAAATTTTTTTTTCGAATTTTTTTTTGAAATTTTTTTTTTGAATTTTTTTTTTAATTTTTATTTTTTTTGAATTTTTTTTTTTATATTTATTTTTTGAAATTATTTTTTTTTAAATATTTTTTATTTGAATTTTTTTTTCAAATTTTTTATTTTTATTTTTTTTGAAAAATTTTCGTTTTGAATTGTTTTTTTGATTTTTTTTTTATTTTTTTGAAAATTAATTTTTTTTGAAATTAATTTTTTTGAAAATTTTGTTTTAGAATTTTTTTTTGAATTTTTTTTCTATTTATTTTGAAATTTTTTATTTTTAAAGTTTTTTTTCGAAACTTTTTTCTTTTGAAAATTTATTTTTGAATTTTTTTTTTAAATTTTTTTTTGAAAATTTTTTTTTGAAATTTTTTTTAAAATTTTTTTTAAAATTTTTTTTGAAAATTTTTTTTTTGAAATTTTTTTTAAATTTTTTTTAAATTTTTTTTTTCAAAATTTTGTTTCGAATTTTTTTTTTCAATTTTTTTTAAAAATTTTTTTTTAAATTTTTTTTTTGAAATTTTTTTTAAATTTATTTTTGAAAATTTTTTTTTAAATTTTTTTTTGAAAATTTTTTTTTTAAATTTTTTTTTAAATTTTTTTTAAAATTTTTTTTGAATTTTTTTTAAATTTTTTTTTTAAATTTTTTTTTTAATTTTTTTTTTAAATTTTTTTGAAAATTTTTTTTTTTTAATTTTTTTTTCGAAATTTTTTTTCGATTTTTTTTTCAAATTTTTTAAAAATTTTTTTTAATTTTTTTTTTATTTTTTTAAAAATTTTTTTTTTCGAAATTTTTTTTTGAAATTTTTTTAAAATTTTTTTTGAAATTTTTTTTTTCGAAAATTTTTTTGAAATTTTTTTTGAATTTATTTTTTGAAAATTTTTTTTTCGAATTTTTTTTTCAATTTTTTTTAAAATTTTTTTTTAAATTTTTTTTTTGAAAATTTTTTTTTTTGAAATTTTTTTTTTCGAAAATTTTTTTGAAATTAAAGAATTTTTTTTTTGAAATTTTTTTTTCGAAATTTTTTTTCGAATTTTTTTTTTCAATTTTTTCAAAAAAATTTTTTTCGAATTTTTTTTTCAATTTTTTTGAATTTTTTTTTTTTTTATTTTTTTTAAATTTTTTTTGAAAATTTTTTTTTTTAAATTTTTTTTTCGAAATTTTTTTTCGAATTTTTTTTGGAAATTTTTTCTGATTTTTTTTAAATTTTTTTTTTAAATTTTTTTTTGAAATTTTTTTAAAATTTTTTTTTGAAAATTTTTTTTTTGAATTTTTTTTTGAAAATTTTTTTTTTGAATTTTTTTTTTTCAATTTTTTTAAATTTTTTTTTTAATTTTTTTTTTTGAAATTTTTTTTAAATTTTTATTGAAAATTTTTTTTTTGAAATTTTTTTTTGAAAATTTTTTTCGAATTTTTTTTTTCAATTTTTTTTTAAATTTTTTTTTTTTAAATTTTTTTTATTTTTTTTTTGAATTTTTTTTAAATTTTTTTTTTATTTTTTTAAAATTTTTTTTTGAAAATTTTTTTTTTGAAATTTTTTTTTCGAAATTTTTTTAAATTTTTTTTTAAATTTTTTTAAAATTTTTTTTATTTTTTTTTGAAAAATTATTTTTTTGAAATTTTTTTTTTTTGAAATTTTTTTAAAATTTATTTTTGATAATTTTTTTTTTTAATTTTTTTTTGAAAATTTTTTTTTGAAAATTTTTTTTTTGAAATTTTTTTTTTAAATTTTTCTTTTAAATTTTTTTTTAAATTTTTTTTTTGAAATTTTTTTTTTCAATTTTTTTTAAATTTTTTTTTTGAAATTTTTTTTAAAATTTTTTTTTTTGAAATTATTTTAAAATTTTTTTAAAATTTTTTTTAAATTTTTTTTTTGAAATTTTTTTTAAATTTTTTTTAAAATTTTTTTTTTGAAATTTTTTTTAAAATTTTTTTTTTGAAATTTTTTTAAAATTTTTTTTTTCTTTTTTTTGAAAAATTTTTTTTTTGAAATTTTTTTTTTTTCAAATTTTTTTTTTCGAAAATTTTTTTGAAAATTTTTTTTTTGAAATTTTTTTAAAATTTTTTTTTGAAATTTTTTTTTTCGAAAATTTTTTTGAAATTTTTTTTGAATTTATTTTTTGAAAATTTTTTTTTCAAATTTTTTTTTCAATTTTTTTTTAAATTTTTTTCTTAATTTTTTTTTTGAAATTTTTTTTTTCGAAATTTTTTTTGAATTTTTTTTTTAATTTTTTTTTGAAATTTTTTCAAAATCTATTTTTGAAAATTTTTTTTTTAATTTTTTTTTGAAAATTTTTTTTTGAAATTTTTTTTTAAATTTTTTTTTTTTTTTTTGAAATTTTTTTTTTAATTTTTTTTTAAATTTTTTTTTTAATTTTTTTTTTTAAATTTTTTTAAAATTTATTTTTGAAAATTTTTTTTTTTATTTTTTTTTGAAAAATTTTTTTGAAATTTTTTTTAAAATTTTTTTAAAAATTTTTTTTGAAATTTTTTTTTTCAATTTTTTTTAAATTTTTTTTTATTTTTTTTAAATTTTTTTTTGAAAATTTTTTTTTTTTAATTTTTTTTGAAAATTTTTTTTTTGAAAATTTTTTTTTTAAATTTTTTTTAAAATTTTTTTTTAAATTTTTTTTTTAAAATTTTTTTTGAAATTTTTTTAAAATTTATTTTTGAAAATTTTTTTTTTAAATTTTTTTTTGAAAATTTTTTTTTGAAATTTTTTTTTTAATTTTTTTTAAAATTTTTTTTGAACATTTTTTTTTTTGAAATTTTTTTAAATTTTTTTTTAAATTTTTTTTTTGAAAATTTTTTTTCGAATTTTTTTTTTCAATTTTTTTTAAAAATTTTTTTTTTAATTTTTTTTTTGAAATTTTTTTTAAATTCATTTTTGAAAAATTTTTTTTTTTATTTTTTTTTGAAAATTTTTTTTTAAAATTTTTTTAAAAATTTTTTTTAAAATTTTTTTTGAATTTTTTTTAAAATTTTTTTTAAATTTTTTTTTTATTTTTTTTTTAAATTTTTTTGAAAATTTTTTTTTTTTTTATTTTTTTTTCGAAATTTTTTTTGAATTTATTTTTCAATTTTTTTTTGAAATTTTTTTTGTGAATTTTTTTAAATTGTTTTTTTTATTTTTTTTTGAAATTTTTTTTAATTTTTTTTTTTATTTTTTTAAAATTTTTTTTTGAAAATTTTTTTGTTGAAGTTTTTTTTTTGAAATTTTTTTTTTCGAAAATTTTTTTGAAATTTTTTTTGAATTTTCTTTTCGAATTTTTTTTTTCGAACATTTTTTTGAATTTTTTTTTTAAATTTTTTTTAAAATTTTTTTTTTGAAATTTTTTTTCAATTTTTTTGAAATTTTTTTTTTTGAAATTTTTTTTTGAAATTTTTTTTAAATTTTTTTTTGAAAATTTTTTTTTTGAAATTTTTTTTTTCAATTTTTTTTTTAAAATTTTTTTTAAATTTTTTTTTTGAAATTTTTTTTTTCAATTTTTTTGAATTTTTTTTTAAATTTTTTTTAAAATTTTTTTTTAAATTTTTTTTTTGAAATTTTTTTTCAATTTTTTTGAAATTTTTTTAAAATTTTTTTTTTCAATTTTTTTTTTGAATTTTTTTTTTTCGAAAATTTTTTTGAAATTTTTTTTGAATTTTTTTTTTTAATTTTTTTTTTGAAATTTTTTTTAAATTTTTTTTTTGAAAATTTTTTTTTTGAAATTTTTTTTTGAAATTTTTTTAAAATTTTTTTTTGAAAATTTTTTTTTGAAATTTTTTTTTTAAATTTTTTTTTTAAATTTTTTTTAAATTTTTTTTTTGAAATTTTTTTTTTCAATTTTTTTTTAATTTTTTTTTTAATTTTTTTTTTGAAATTTTTTTTAAAATTTTTTTTTTTGAAATTATTTTAAAATTTTTTCAAAATTTTTTTTAAATTTTTTTTTTGAAATTTTTTTTTCAATTTTTTTTAAATTTTTTTTTAATTTTTTTTTTTGAAATTTTTTTTAAAATTTTTTTTTTGAAATTTTTTTAAAAATTTTTTTTATTTTTTTTTGAAAAATTTTTTTTTTGAAATTTTTTTTTTTTGAAATTTTTTTTTTTCGAAAATTTTTTTGAAAATTTTTTTTTTGAAATTTTTTTAAAATTTTTTTTTGAAATTTTTTTTTTCGAAAATTTTTTTTGAAATTTTTTTTGAATTTATTTTTTGAAAATTTTTTTTTCAAATTTTTTTTTCATTTTTTTTTTAAATTTTTTTCTTAATTTTTTTTTTGAAATTTTTTTTTTCGAAATTTTTTTTGAATTTTTTTTTTAATTTTTTTTTTAATTTTTTTTTTGAAATTTTTTTAAAATTTATTTTTGAAAATTTTTTTTTTAAATTATTTTTTGAAAATTTTTTTTTGAAATTTTTTTTAAAATTTTTTTTTAAATTTTTTTTGAAATTTTTTTTTTCAATTTTTTTATTTTTTTTTAAATTTTTTTTGAAAATTTTTTTTTTTTTATTTTTTTTGAAAATTTTTTTTTTGAAAATTTTTTTTTTAAATTTTTTTTTAAATTTTTTTTTTTTAATTTTTTTTTAATTTTTTTTTGAAATTTTTTTAAAATTTATTTTTGAAATTTTTTTTTTTGAAATTTTTTTTTGAAATTTTTTTTAAATTTTTTTTTGAAAATTTTTTTTTTGAAATTTTTTTTTTCAATTTTTTTTTTTAAATTTTTTTTAAATTTTTTTTTTGAAATTTTTTTTTTCAATTTTTTTGAATTTTTTTTTAAATTTTTTTTAAAATTTTTTTTTAAATTTTTTTTTTGAATTTTTTTTTCAATTTTTTTGAAATTTTTTTTAAATTTTTTTTTTCAATTTTTTTTTTGAATTTTTTTTTTTCGAAAATTTTTTTGAAATTTTTTTTGAATTTTTTTTTTTAATTTTTTTTTTGAAATTTTTTTTAAATTTTTTTTTTGAAAATTTTTATTTTGAAATTTTTTTTTGAAATTTTTTTAAAATTTTTTTTTGAAAATTTTTTTTTGAAATTTTTTTTTTAAATTTTTTTTTTTAAATTTTTTTTAAATTTTTTTTTTGAAATTTTTTTTTTCAATTTTTTTTAAATTTTTTTTTTAATTTTTTTTTTGAAATTTTTTTTAAAATTTTTTTTTTTTGAAATTATTTTAAAATTTTTTTAAAATTTTTTTTAAATTTTTTTTTTGAAATTTTTTTTTCAATTTTTTTTAAATTTTTTTTTAAATTTTTTTTTTGAAATTTTTTTTAAAATTTTTTTTTTGAAATTTTTTTAAAAATTTTTTTTATTTTTTTTTGAAAAATTTTTTTTTTGAAATTTTTTTTTTTTGAAATTTTTTTTTTTCGAAAATTTTTTTGAAAATTTTTTTTTTGAAATTTTTTTAAAATTTTTTTTTGAAATTTTTTTTTTCGAAAATTTTTTTTGAAATTTTTTTTGAATTTATTTTTTGAAAATTTTTTTTTCAAATTTTTTTTTCAATTTTTTTTAAAATTTTTTTCTTAATTTTTTTTTTGAAATTTTTTTTTTCGAAATTTTTTTTGAATTTTTTTTTTAATTTTTTTTTTAATTTTTTTTTTTGAAATTTTTTTAAAATTTATTTTTGAAAATTTTTTTTTTAAATTATTTTTTGAAAATTTTTTTTTGAAATTTTTTTTAAAATTTTTTTTTAAATTTTTTTTGAAATTTTTTTTTTCAATTTTTTTATTTTTTTTTAAATTTTTTTTGAAAATTTTTTTTTTTTAATTTTTTTTGAAAATTTTTTTTTTGAAAATTTTTTTTTTAAATTTTTTTTTTTTAATTTTTTTTAAAATTTTTTTTTGAAATTTTTTTAAAATTTATTTTTGAAAATTTTTTTTTTGAAATTTTTTTTTCGAAATTTTTTTGAAATTTTTTTTTTTGAAATTTTTTTTTTCGAAAATTTTTTTGAAATTTTTTTTGAATTTTTTTTTTTTAATTTTTTTTTCGAAATTTGTTTTCGAATTTTTTTTTTCAATTTTTTTTAAAAATTTTTTTAATTTTTTTTTTATTTTTTTTTGAAAATTTTTTTTTTTGAAATTTTTTTTTTGAAATTTTTTTTTTTCGAAAATTTTTTTAAAATTTTTTTTAAATTTTTTTTTGAAATTTTTTTTTTGAATTTTTTTTTTTGAATTTTTTTTTAATTTTTTTTGAAAATTTTTTTTTTGAAATTTTTTTTTTAAATTTTTTTTTTTAAATTTTTTTTAAATTTTTTTTTTGAAATTTTTTTTTAAAATTTTTTTTAAATTTTTTTTTAAATTTTTTTTTTGAAATTTTTTTAAAAATTTTTTTTTTTTTAATTTTTTTAAAATTTTTTTTAAATTTTTTTTAAATTTTTTTTTTGAAATTTTTTTTTCAATTTTTTTTTAATTTTTTTTTAAATTTTTTTTTGAAATTTTTTTTAAAATTTTTTTTTGAAATTTTTTTAAAATTTTTTTTTATTTTTTTTTGAAAAATTTTTTTTTTGAAATTTTTTTTTTTTGAAATTTTTTTTTTTTCGAAAATTTTTTTTTTGAAATTTTTTTAAAATTTTTTTTTGAAATTTTTTTTTTTCGAAAATTTTTTTGAAATTTTTTTTGAATTTATTTTTTGAAAATTTTTTTTTTGAATTTTTTTTTTGAAATTTTTTTTAAATTTTTTTTTGAAAATTTTTTTTTTGAAATTTTTTTTTTCAATTTTTTTAAATTTTTTTTTTAAATTTTTTTTTTTTGAAATTTTTTTTAAATTTTTATTGAAAATTTTTTTTTTGAAATTTTTTTTTGAAAATTTTTTTTTTGAAATTTTTTTTTTCAATTTTTTTTAAATTTTTTTTGAAAATTTTTTTTTTGAAATTTTTTTTAAATTTTTTTTTAAATTTTTTTTTTGAAATTTTTCTAAAATTTTTTTTGAAATTTTTTTTTTTGAAATTTTTTTTCAATTTTTTTTTTATTTTTGAAAATTTTTTTAGAAAATTTATTTTTTTAAAATTTTTTTTTCTAAATTTTTTTTCGAATTTTTTTTTCAAATTTTTTAAATTTTTTTTTTTTTTTTTTTTTTAATTTTTTCGAAAATTTTTTTTTTTGAATTTTTTTTTTTTGGAAATTTTTTTTTTGAATTTTTTTTTTTCAATTTTTTTTAAATTTTTTTTTATTTTTTTTTAAATTTTTTTTGAAATTTTTTTTTCAATTTTTTTTAAATTTTTTTTTATTTTTTTTTTAATTTTTTTTGAAAATTTTTTTTTTAAATTTTTTTTTGAAAATTTTTTTTTTTGAAAATTTTTTTTTTGAAAATTTTTTTTTAAAATTTTTTTTAAATTTTTTTTTAAATTTTTTTTTTGAAATTTTTTTTAAAATTTTTTTTTTGAAATTTTTTTTTATTTTTTTTTGAAAATTTTTTTTTCAAATTTTTTTTTCAATTTTTTTTAAAATTTTTTTCTTTTTTTTTTTTGAAATTTTTTTTTTCGAAATTTTTTTTGAATTTTTTTTCGAATTTTTTTTTTCAATTTTTTTAAAAAATTTTTTTTTTAATTTTTTTTTTGAAATTTTTTTTAAATTTATTTTTGAAAATTTTTTTTTTTATTTTTTTTTGAAAATTTTTTTTTTAAATTTTTTTTAAAATTTTTTTTAAAATTTTTTTTAAAATTTTTTTTAAAATTTTTTTTGAATTTTTTTTAAAATTTTTTTTAAATTTTTTTTTAAAAATTTTTTTTAAAATTTTTTTTTCGAAATTTTTTTTCGAATTTTTTTTTCAAATTTTTTAAAATTTTTTTTTTATTTTTTTAAAAATTTTTTTTGAAAATTTTTTTTTTTGAAATTTTTTTTTGAAATTTTTTTAAAATTTTTTTTTATTTTTTTTTTATTTTTTTTTTATTTTTTTTTAAATTTTTCTTGAAAATTTTTTTTCTGAAATTTTTTTAAAAATTTTTTTTGAAATTTTTTTTTTCGAAAATTTTTTTGAAAATTTTTTTTTTTAATTTTTTTTTGAAAATTTTTTTTTTGAAAATTTTTTTTTAAAATTTTTTTTAAATTTTTTTTTAAATTTTTTTTTTAATTTTTTTTTTGAAATTTTTTTAAAATTTATTTTTGAAAAATTTTTTTTAAATTTTTTTTTGAAAATTTTTTTTTGAAATTTTTTTTTTTTAAATTTTTTTTTAAAATTTTTTTTTTAAAATTTTTTTTAAATTTTTTTTTTGAAATTTTTTTTTTCAATTTTTTTTAAATTTTTTTTTAAATTTTTTTTTTTGAAATTTTTTTAAAATTTTTTTTGAATTTTTTTTTGAAATTTTTTTTTTCGAAAATTTTTTTGAAAATTTTTTTTTTTTAATTTTTTTTTGAAAATTTTTTTTTGAAATTTTTTTTAAAATTTTTTTTTTAATTTTTTTTGAAATTTTTTTTTTTCAATTTTTTTTAAATTTTTTTTTATTTTTTTTAAATTTTTTTTGAAAATTTTTTTTTTTAATTTTTTTTTGAAAATTTTTTTTTTGAAAATTTTTTTTTAAAATTTTTTTTTAATTTTTTTTTAAATTTTTTTTTTTAATTTTTTTTTTGAAATTTTTTTTAAATTTATTTTTGAATTTTTTTTTTTAATTTTTTTTGAAAATTTTTTTTTGAAATTTTTTTTAAAATTTTTTTTAAAATTTTTTTTGAAAATTTTTTTTTTGAAATTTTTTTAAAATTTTTTTTAAATTTTTTTTTTCAAAATTTTGTTTCGAATTTTTTTTTTCAATTTTTTTTAAAAATTTTTTTTTAAATTTTTTTTTTGAAATTTTTTTTAAATTTATTTTTGAAAATTTTTTTTTTTAATTTTTTTTTGAAAATTTTTTTTTTTAATTTTTTTTTAAATTTTTTTTAAAATTTTTTTTGAATTTTTTTTAAAATTTTTTTTAAAATTTTTTTTTTAATTTTTTTTTTAAATTTTTTTGAAAATTTTTTTTTTTTAATTTTTTTTTCGAAATTTTTTTTCGATTTTTTTTTCAAATTTTTTAAAAATTTTTTTTAATTTTTTTTTTATTTTTTTAAAAATTTTTTTTTTCGAAATTTTTTTTTGAAATTTTTTTAAAATTTTTTTTGAAATTTTTTTTTTCGAAAATTTTTTTGAAATTTTTTTTGAATTTATTTTTTGAAAATTTTTTTTTCGAATTTTTTTTTCAATTTTTTTTAAAATTTTTTTTTAATTTTTTTTTTTGAAAATTTTTTTTTTTGAAATTTTTTTTTTCGAAAATTTTTTTGAAATTAAAGAATTTTTTTTTTGAAATTTTTTTTTCGAAATTTTTTTTCGAATTTTTTTTTTCAATTTTTTTAAAAAAATTTTTTTCGAATTTTTTTTTCAATTTTTTTGAATTTTTTTTTTTTAATTTTTTTTTAATTTTTTTTGAAAATTTTTTCTGATTTTTTTAAAATTTTTTTTTGAAAATTTTTTTTTTTAAATTTTTTTTTGAAATTTTTTTTAAATTTTTTTTTGAAAATTTTTTTTTTGAATTTTTTTTTTCAATTTTTTTAAATTTTTTTTTTAATTTTTTTTTTTGAAATTTTTTTTAAATTTTTATTGAAAATTTTTTTTTTGAAATTTTTTTTTGAAAATTTTTTTCGAATTTTTTTTTTGAATTTTTTTTTAAATTTTTTTTTTTTTTTATTTTTTTTATTTTTTTTTTGAATTTTTTTTAAATTTTTTTTTTATTTTTTTAAAATTTTTTTTTGAAAATTTTTTTTTTGAAATTTTTTTTTCGAAATTTTTTTAAATTTTTTTTTAAATTTTTTTAAAATTTTTTTTATTTTTTTTTGAAAAATTATTTTTTTGAAATTTTTTTTTTTTGAAATTTTTTTAAAATTTATTTTTGAAAATTTTTTTTTTTAATTTTTTTTTGAAAATTTTTTTTTGAAAATTTTTTTTTTGAAATTTTTTTTTTAAATTTTTCTTTTAAATTTTTTTTTAATTTTTTTTTTGAAATTTTTTTTTTCAATTTTTTTTAAATTTTTTTTTTGAAATTTTTTTTAAAATTTTTTTTTTTTGAAATTATTTTAAAATTTTTTTAAAATTTTTTTTAAATTTTTTTTTTGAAATTTTTTTTAAATTTTTTTTTAAATTTTTTTTTTGAAATTTTTTTTAAAATTTTTTTTTTGAAATTTTTTTAAAATTTTTTTTTTTTTTTTTTGAAAAATTTTTTTTTTGAAATTTTTTTTTTTTGAAATTTTTTTTTTTCGAAAATTTTTTTGAAAATTTTTTTTTTGAAATTTTTTTAAAATTTTTTTTTGAAATTTTTTTTTTCGAAAATTTTTTTGAAATTTTTTTTGAATTTATTTTTTGAAAATTTTTTTTTCAAATTTTTTTTTCAATTTTTTTTAAAATTTTTTTCTTAATTTTTTTTTTGAAATTTTTTTTTTCGAAATTTTTTTCGAATTTTTTTTTCAATTTTTTTGAATTTTTTTTTTTTAATTTTTTTTTAATTTTTTTTGAAAATTTTTTTTTTTAAATTTTTTTTTCGAAATTTTTTTTCGAATTTTTTTTGGAAATTTTTTCTGATTTTTTTTAAATTTTTTTTTGAAAATTTTTTTTTTAAAATTTTTTTTTGAAATTTTTTTTAAATTTTTTTTTGAAAATTTTTTTTTTGAATTTTTTTTTTCAATTTTTTAAAATTTTTTTTTTAATTTTTTTTTTTTGAAATTTTTTTTAAATTTTTATTGAAAATTTTTTTTTTGAAATTTTTTTTTGAAAATTTTTTTCGAATTTTTTTTTTCAATTTTTTTTTAAATTTTTTTTTTTAAATTTTTTTTATTTTTTTTTTGAATTTTTTTTAAATTTTTTTTTTATTTTTTTAAAATTTTTTTTTGAAAATTTTTTTTTTGAAATTTTTTTTTCGAAATTTTTTTAAATTTTTTTTAAAATTTTTTTAAAATTTTTTTTATTTTTTTTTGAAAAATTATTTTTTTGAAATTTTTTTTTTTGAAATTTTTTTAAAATTTATTTTTGAAAATTTTTTTTTTTTATTTTTTTTTGAAAATTTTTTTTTGAAAATTTTTTTTTTGAAATTTTTTTTTAAAATTTTTCTTTTAAATTTTTTTTTAAATTTTTTTTTTGAAATTTTTTTTTTCAATTTTTTTTAAATTTTTTTTTTGAAATTTTTTTTAAAATTTTTTTTTTTTGAAATTATTTTAAAATTTTTTTAAAATTTTTTTTAAATTTTTTTTTTGAAATTTTTTTAAAATTTTTTTTTAAATTTTTTTTTTGAAATTTTTTTTAAATTTTTTTTTTTGAAATTTTTTTAAAATTTTTTTTTTTTTTGAAAAATTTTTTTTTTGAAATTTTTTTTTTTTGAAATTTTTTTTTTTCGAAAATTTTTTTGAAAATTTTTTTTTTGAAATTTTTTTAAAATTTTTTTTTGAAATTTTTTTTTTCGAAAATTTTTTTGAAATTTTTTTTGAATTTATTTTTTGAAAATTTTTTTTTCAAATTTTTTTTTCAATTTTTTTTTAAATTTTTTTCTTAATTTTTTTTTTGAAATTTTTTTTTTCGAAATTTTTTTTGAATTTTTTTTTTAATTTTTTTTTGAAATTTTTTCAAAATTTATTTTTGAAAATTTTTTTTTTAATTTTTTTTTGAAAATTTTTTTTTGAAATTTTTTTTTTCGAAAATTTTTTTGAAATTTTTTTTGAATTTATTTTTTGAAAATTTTTTTTTCAAATTTTTTTTTCAATTTTTTTTTAAATTTTTTTCTTAATTTTTTTTTTGAAATTTTTTTTTTCGAAATTTTTTTTGAATTTTTTTTTTAATTTTTTTTTGAAATTTTTTCAAAATTTATTTTTGAAAATTTTTTTTTTAATTTTTTTTGAAATTTTTTTTTTAATTTTTTTTTAAATTTTTTTTTTAATTTTTTTTTTTAAATTTTTTTAAAATTTATTTTTGAAAATTTTTTTTTTTATTTTTTTTTGAAAATTTTTTTTGAAATTTTTTTTAAAATTTTTTTTTAAATTTTTTTTGAAATTTTTTTTTTCAATTTTTTTTAAATTTTTTTTTATTTTTTTTAAATTTTTTTTTGAAAATTTTTTTTTTTTAATTTTTTTTGAAAATTTTTTTTTTGAAAATTTTTTTTTAAAATTTTTTTTTTAATTTTTTTTTAAATTTTTTTTTTAATTTTTTTTTGAAATTTTTTTAAAATTTATTTTTGAAAATTTTTTTTTTAAATTTTTTTTTGAAAATTTTTTTTTGAAATTTTTTTTTAAATTTTTTTTTAAATTTTTTTTGAACATTTTTTTTTTGAAATTTTTTTAAAT
>OX101825.2:29512070-29519570 GCA_944452925.2 Chrysolina oricalcia | reverse complement strand
TTTTTCGAAATTTTTTTTTTTGAAAATTTTTTTTTTCAATTTTTTTTAAATTTTTTTTTTAATTTTTTTTTTTGAAATTTTTTTTTAATTTTTTTTTGAAAATTTTTTTTTTTGAAATTTTTTTTTTCAATTTTTTTTAAATTTTTTTTAAAATTTTTTTTGAAATATTTTTTTTTTAATTTTTTTAAATTTTTTTTTTAATTTTTTTTAATTTTTTTTCTTTGAAAATTTTTTTTCGAATTTTTTTTTTCAATTTTTTTTAAAATTTTTTTTAAATTTTTTTTTTTAATTTTTTTTAAAATTTTTTTTGAATTTTTTTTTTTAAATTTTTTTTTCTAAATTTTTTTTCGAATTTTTTTTTCAAATTTTTTAAAATTTTTTTTTTATTTTTTTAAAAAAATTTTTTGAAAATTTTTTTTTTTGAATTTTTTTTTTTGAAATTTTTTTTTTCGAAAATTTTTTTGAATTTTTTTTTGAATTTTTTTTTAAATTTTTTTAAAAATTTTTTTTGAATTTTTTTTTCAATTTTTTTAAAATTTTTTTTTTTTAATTTTTTTTAAAATTTTTTTTGAAAATTTTTTTTTTTTTTATTTTTTTTTCTAAATTTTTTTTCGATTTTTTTTTTCAAATTTTTTAAAATTTTTTTTTTTATTTTTTAAAAAATTTTTTTTTGAATTTTTTTTTTTTGAAATTTTTTTTTCGAAAATTTTTTTGAAATTTTTTTTGAATTTTTTTTTAAATTTTTTTTTCGAATTTTTTTTTCAATTTTTTTTTAAATTTTTTTTTTAAATTTTTTTTTAAAAAATTTTTTTTGAAATTTTTTTTTTGAATTTTTTTTTTTTTGAAATTTTTTTAATTTTTTTTTGAAAATTTTTTTTTTGAAATTTTTTTTTTCAATTTTTTTTCAATTTTTTTTTTATTTTTTTTTTAATTTTTTTTTTGAAATTTTTTTTTAAATTTTTTTTTGAAAATTTTTTTTTTGAAATTTTTTTTTTCAATATTTTTAAATTTTTTTTTGAAAATTTTTTTTTTGAAATTTTTTTTTTCAATTTTTTTTAAATTTTTTTTATTTTTTTAAAAATTTTTTTTTTAATTTTTTTTTTTGAAATTTTTTTAAAATTTTTTTTAAAATTTTTTTAAAATTTTTTTAAATTTTTTTTTTTGAAAATTTTTTTTCGAATTTTTTTTTTTCAATTTTTTTTTAAATTTTTTTTTTAATTTTTTTTTTGAAATTTTTTTAAAATTTATTTTTGAAAATTTTTTTTTTTAATTTTTTTTTGAAAATTTTTTTTTTGAAATTTTTTTTTTCGAAAATTTTTTTGAAAATTTTTTTTTTGAAATTTTTTTAAAATTTTTTTTCGAAATTTTTTTTTTCTAAAAATTTTTTGAAATTTTTTTTGATTTATTTTTTGAAAATTTTTTTTTCAAATTTTTTTTCAATTTTTTTTTAAAATTTTTTTTTAAATTTTTTTTTTGAATTTTTTTTTTTAATTTTTTTTTTCGAAAATTTTTTTGAAATTTTTTTTGAATTTTTTTTTTGAAATTTTTTTTTCGAAATTTTTTTTCGAATTTTTTTTTTCAATTTTTTTTTTAATTTTTTTTTTTTATTTTTTTTTTTAATTTTTTTTATTTTTTTTTTTGAAATTTTTTTTGAAATTTTTTTTGAATTTTTTTTTTGAAATTTTTTTTTCGAAATTTTTTTTCGAATTTTTTTTTCAATTTTTTTTTAAATTTTTTTTTTGAAATTTTTTTTAAATTTTTTTTGAAAATTTTTTTTTTGAAATTTTTTTTTTGAAATTTTTTTTGAATTTTTTTTGAATTTTTTTTTTAATTTTTTTTTTGAAATTTTTTTTTTATTTTTTGTAAATTATTTTTTTTCGAATTTTTTTTTTTGGTTTTTTTTTAAATTTTTTTTTTAATTTTTTTTTTTAATTTTTTTTAATTTTTTTTTTTAATTTTTTTTAAATTTTTTTTTGAAAATTTTTTTTTTGAAATTTTTTTTTTAATTTTTTTTTTTGAAATTTTTTTTAAAATTTTTTTGAAAATTTTTTTTCGAATTTTTTTTTTCAATTTTTTTTTTTAATTTTTTTTTTGAAATTTTTTTTTCGAAATTTTTTTTTGAAATTTTTTTTGTATTTTTTTTTCAATTTTTTTTCAATTTTTTAGAAATTTTTTTTGAAATTTGTTTTCGAATTTTTTTTTTATATTTTTTTTTGAAATTTTTTTCGAAATTTTTTTTTTTGAAAATTTTTTTTTTCAATTTTTTTTAAATTTTTTTTTTAATTTTTTTTTTGAAATTTTTTTTAAATTTTTTTTTGAAAATTTTTTTTTTTGAAATTTTTTTTTTCAATTTTTTTTAAATTTTTTTTAAAATTTTTTTTGAAATATTTTCTTTTTTAATTTTTTTAAATTTTTTTTTTAATTTTTTTTAATTTTTTTTTTTTGAAATTTTTTTTTCGAATTTTTTTTAAAATTTTTTTAAAATTTTTTTTAAATTTTTTTTTTAAATTTTTTTTTTAATTTTTTTTGAATTTTTTTTTTAAATTTTTTTTTCTAAATTTTTTTTCGAATTTTTTTTTCAAATTCAAATTTTTTTTTTTATTTTTTTAAAAAATTTTTTTGAAAATTTTTTTTTTTGAATTTTTTTTTGAAATTTTTTTTTTCGAAAATTTTTTTGAATTTTTTTTTGAATTTTTTTTTAAATTTTTTTAAAAATTTTTTTTGAATTTTTTTTTCAATTTTTTTAAAATTTTTTGTTTTAAATTTTTTTAAAAATTTTTTTTGAAAATTTTTTTTTTTTTATTTTTTTTTCTTAATTTTTTTTCGAATTTTTTTTTCAAATTTTTTAAAATTTTTTTTTTTATTTTTTAAAAAATTTTTTTTTGAATTTTTTTTTTTTGAAATTTTTTTTCGAAAATTTTTTTGAAATTTTTTTTGAATTTTTTTTTAAATTTTTTTTTCGAATTTTTTTTTCAATTTTTTTTAAAATTTTTTTTTTTAATTTTTTTTTTAAAAATTTTTTTTGAAATTTTTTTTTTGAATTTTTTTTTTTTTGAAATTTTTTCAATTTTTTTTTGAAAATTTGTTTTTTTCGAATTTTTTTTTCAATTTTTTTGAATTTTTTTTTTTTAATTTTTTTTTAATTTTTTTTGAAAATTTTTTTTTTTAAATTTTTTTTTCGAAATTTTTTTTCGAATTTTTTTTGGAAATTTTTTCTGATTTTTTTTAAATTTTTTTTTGAAAATTTTTTTTTTTAAATTTTTTTTTGAAATTTTTTTTAAATTTTTTTTTGAAAATTTTTTTTTTGAATTTTTTTTTTCAATTTTTTTAAATTTTTTTTTTAATTTTTTTTTTTGAAATTTTTTTTAAATTTTTATTGAAAATTTTTTTTTTGAAATTTTTTTTTGAAAATTTTTTTCGAATTTTTTTTTTCAATTTTTTTTTAAATTTTTTTTTTTAAATTTTTTTTATTTTTTTTTTGAATTTTTTTTAAATTTTTTTTTTATTTTTTTAAAATTTTTTTTTGAAAATTTTTTTTTTGAAATTTTTTTTTCGAAATTTTTTTAAATTTTTTTTTAAATTTTTTTAAAATTTTTTTTATTTTTTTTTGAAAAATTATTTTTTTGAAATTTTTTTTTTTGAAATTTTTTTAAAATTTATTTTTGAAAATTTTTTTTTTTTATTTTTTTTTGAAAATTTTTTTTTGAAAATTTTTTTTTTGAAATTTTTTTTTAAAATTTTTCTTTTAAATTTTTTTTTAAATTTTTTTTTTGAAATTTTTTTTTTCAATTTTTTTTAAATTTTTTTTTTGAAATTTTTTTTAAAATTTTTTTTTTTTGAAATTATTTTAAAATTTTTTTAAAATTTTTTTTAAATTTTTTTTTTGAAATTTTTTTAAAATTTTTTTTTAAATTTTTTTTTTGAAATTTTTTTTAAAATTTTTTTTTTGAAATTTTTTTAAAATTTTTTTTTTTTTTGAAAAATTTTTTTTTTGAAATTTTTTTTTTTTGAAATTTTTTTTTTTCGAAAATTTTTTTGAAAATTTTTTTTTTGAAATTTTTTTAAAATTTTTTTTTGAAATTTTTTTTTTCGAAAATTTTTTTGAAATTTTTTTTGAATTTATTTTTTGAAAATTTTTTTTTCAAATTTTTTTTTCAATTTTTTTTTAAATTTTTTTCTTAATTTTTTTTTTGAAATTTTTTTTTTCGAAATTTTTTTTGAATTTTTTTTTTAATTTTTTTTTGAAATTTTTTCAAAATTTATTTTTGAAAATTTTTTTTTTAATTTTTTTTTGAAAATTTTTTTTTGAAATTTTTTTTTTCGAAAATTTTTTTGAAATTTTTTTTGAATTTATTTTTTGAAAATTTTTTTTTCAAATTTTTTTTTCAATTTTTTTTTAAATTTTTTTCTTAATTTTTTTTTTGAAATTTTTTTTTTCGAAATTTTTTTTGAATTTTTTTTTTAATTTTTTTTTGAAATTTTTTCAAAATTTATTTTTGAAAATTTTTTTTTTAATTTTTTTTGAAATTTTTTTTTTAATTTTTTTTTAAATTTTTTTTTTAATTTTTTTTTTTAAATTTTTTTAAAATTTATTTTTGAAAATTTTTTTTTTTATTTTTTTTTGAAAATTTTTTTTGAAATTTTTTTTAAAATTTTTTTTTAAATTTTTTTTGAAATTTTTTTTTTCAATTTTTTTTAAATTTTTTTTTATTTTTTTTAAATTTTTTTTTGAAAATTTTTTTTTTTTAATTTTTTTTGAAAATTTTTTTTTTGAAAATTTTTTTTTAAAATTTTTTTTTTAATTTTTTTTTAAATTTTTTTTTTTATTTTTTTTTGAAATTTTTTTAAAATTTATTTTTGAAAATTTTTTTTTTAAATTTTTTTTTGAAAATTTTTTTTTGAAATTTTTTTTTAAATTTTTTTTTAAATTTTTTTTGAACATTTTTTTTTTGAAATTTTTTTAAATTTTTTTTTAAATTTTTTTTTTGAAAATTTTTTTTCGAATTTTTTTTTTCAATTTTTTTTAAAAATTTTTTTTTTAATTTTTTTTTTGAAATTTTTTTTAAATTTATTTTTGAAAAAATTTTTTTTTTATTTTTTTTTGAAAATTTTTTTTTTAAATTTTTTTTAAAATTTTTTTTAAAATTTTTTTTGAATTTTTTTTAAAATTTTTTTTAAATTTTTTTTTTTATTTTTTTTTTAAATTTTTTTGAAAATTTTTTTTTTTTTTATTTTTTTTTCGAAATTTTTTTTGAATTTATTTTTCAATTTTTTTTTGAAATTTTTTTTGTGAATTTTTTTAAATTGTTTTTTTTATTTTTTTTTGAAATTTTTTTTAATTTTTTTTTTTTTTTTTTTTAAATTTTTTTTTGAAAATTTTTTTGTTGAAGTTTTTTTTTTTGAAATTTTTTTTTTCGAAAATTTTTTTGAAATTTTTTTTGAATTTTCTTTTTGAATTTTTTTTTTCGAACATTTTTTTGAATTTTTTTTTAAATTTTTTTTAAAATTTTTTTTTAAATTTTTTTTTTGAAATTTTTTTTCAATTTTTTTGAAATTTTTTTTAAATTTTTTTTTGAAAATTTTTTTTTTGAAATTTTTTTTTGAAATTTTTTTTAAATTTTTTTTTGAAAATTTTTTTTTTGAAATTTTTTTTTTCAATTTTTTTTTTTAAATTTTTTTTAAATTTTTTTTTTGAAATTTTTTTTTTCAATTTTTTTGAATTTTTTTTTTAATTTTTTTTAAAATTTTTTTTTAAATTTTTTTTTTGAAATTTTTTTTCAATTTTTTTGAAATTTTTTTTAAATTTTTTTTTTCAATTTTTTTTTTGAATTTTTTTTTTTCGAAAATTTTTTTGAAATTTTTTTTGAATTTTTTTTTTTAATTTTTTTTTTGAAATTTTTTTTAAATTTTTTTTTGAAAATTTTTTTTTTGAAATTTTTTTTTGAAATTTTTTGAAAATTTTTTTTTGAAATTTTTTTTTTAAATTTTTTTTTTTTAATTTTTTTTAAATTTTTTTTTTGAAATTTTTTTTTCAATTTTTTTTAAATTTTTTTTTTAATTTTTTTTTTGAAATTTTTTTAAAAATTTTTTTTTTTTGAAATTATTTTAAAATTTTTTTAAAATTTTTTTTAAATTTTTTTTTTGAAATTTTTTTTTCAATTTTTTTTAAATTTTTTTTTAAATTTTTTTTTTGAAATTTTTTTTAAAATTTTTTTTTGAAATTTTTTAAAAATTTTTTTTTATTTTTTTTTGAAAAATTTTTTTTTTGAAATTTTTTTTTTTTGAAATTTTTTTTTTTCGAAAATTTTTTTGAAAATTTTTTTTTGAAATTTTTTTAAAATTTTTTTTTGAAATTTTTTTTTTCGAAAATTTTTTTTGAAATTTTTTTTGAATTTATTTTTTGAAAATTTTTTTTTCAAATTTTTTTTTCAATTTTTTTTAAAATTTTTTTCTTAATTTTTTTTTTGAAATTTTTTTTTTCGAAATTTTTTTTGAATTTTTTTTTTAATTTTTTTTTTAATTTTTTTTTTGAAATTTTTTTAAAATTTATTTTTGAAAATTTTTTTTTTAAATTATTTTTTAAAAATTTTTTTTTGAAATTTTTTTTAAAATTTTTTTTTTAATTTTTTTTGAAATTTTTTTTTTCAATTTTTTTTAAATTTTTTTTTATTTTTTTTTAAATTTTTTTTGAAAATTTTTTTTTTTTAATTTTTTTTGAAAATTTTTTTTTTGAAAATTTTTTTTTAAAATTTTTTTTTTAATTTTTTTTTTAATTTTTTTTTTAATTTTTTTTTGAAATTTTTTTAAAATTTATTTTTGAAAATTTTTTTTTTTAAATTTTTTTTTCGAAATTTTTTTGAAATTTTTTTTTTTGAAATTTTTTTTTTCGAAAATTTTTTTGAAATTTTTTTTGAATTTTTTTTTTGAAATTTTTTTTTCGAAATTTGTTTTCGAATTTTTTTTTTCAATTTTTTTTAAAAAATTTTTTAATTTTTTTTTTATTTTTTTTTGAAAATTTTTTTTTTTGAAATTTTTTTTTTTGAAATTTTTTTTTTTCGAAAATTTTTTTGAAAATTTTTTTTTTTAAATTTTTTTAAAATTTTTTTTAAATTTTTTTTTGAAATTTTTTTTTTGAATTTTTTTTTTTGAATTTTTTTTAAATTTTTTTTGAAAATTTTTTTTTTGAAATTTTTTTTTTAAATTTTTTTTTTTTTTATTTTTTTTAAATTTTTTTTTTGAAATTTTTATTTTTTCAATTTTTTTCAAATTTTTATTTTTTTAAAAATATTTTTCTTTGAAATTTTTTTCTTTTGAAAATTTTTTTGACGTTTTTTTTAAAAATTTTTTTCGAATTTTTTTTTTGAAATTTTTTTTGTATTTTTTTTTCAATTTTTTTTCAATTTTTTAGAAATTTTTTTTGAAATTTGTTTTCGAATTTTTTTTTTATATTTTTTTTTGAAATTTTTTTCGAAATTTTTTTTTTTGAAAATTTTTTTTTTC
>OX101825.2:29502070-29509570 GCA_944452925.2 Chrysolina oricalcia | reverse complement strand
TTTTTAAATTTTTTTTTCTAAATTTTTTTTCGAATTTTTTTTTCAAATTCAAATTTTTTTTTTTATTTTTTTAAAAAATTTTTTTGAAAATTTTTTTTTTTGAATTTTTTTTTGAAATTTTTTTTTTCGAAAATTTTTTTGAATTTTTTTTTGAATTTTTTTTTTAATTTTTTTAAAAATTTTTTTTGAATTTTTTTTTCAATTTTTTTAAAATTTTTTGTTTTAAATTTTTTTAAAAATTTTTTTTGAAAATTTTTTTTTTTTTATTTTTTTTTCTTAATTTTTTTTCGAATTTTTTTTTCAAATTTTTTAAAATTTTTTTTTTAATTTTTTAAAAAATTTTTTTTTGAATTTTTTTTTTTTGAAATTTTTTTTCGAAAATTTTTTTGAAATTTTTTTTGAATTTTTTTTTAAATTTTTTTTTCGAATTTTTTTTTCAATTTTTTTTAAAATTTTTTTTTTTAATTTTTTTTTTAAAAATTTTTTTTGAAATTTTTTTTTTGAATTTTTTTTTTTTTGAAATTTTTTCAATTTTTTTTTGAAAATTTGTTTTTTGAAATTTTTTTTTTCAATTTTTTTTCAATTTTTTTTAAATTTTTTTTTTAATTTTTTTTTTGAAATTTTTTTTAAATTTTTTTTTGAAAATTTTTTTTTTGAAATTTTTTTTTTCAATTTTTTTAAATTTTTTTTTGAAAATTTTTTTTTTGAAATTTTTTTTTTCAATTTTTTTTATTTTTTTAAAAATTTTTTTTTTAATTTTTTTTTTTGAAATTTTTTTAAAATTTTTTTTAAAATTTTTTTTAAATTTTTTTAAATTTTTTTTTTTGAAAATTTTTTTTCGAATTTTTTTTTTCAATTTTTTTTTAAATTTTTTTTTTTTATTTTTTTTTTGAAATTTTTTTAAAATTTATTTTTGAAAATTTTTTTTTTAAAATTTTTTTTTGAAAATTTTTTTTTTGAAATTTTTTTTTTTCGAAAATTTTTTTGAAAATTTTTTTTTTGAAATTTTTTTAAAAATTTTTTTTGAAATTTTTTTTTTCGAAAAATTTTTTGAAATTTTTATTGAATTTATTTTTTGAAAATTTTTTTTTCAAATTTTTATTCAATTTTTTTTTTAAATTTTTTTTTAAATTTTTTTTTTGAATTTTTTTTTTTTAATTTTTTTTTTCGAAAATTTTTTTGAAATTTTTTTTGAATTTTTTTTTTGAAATTTTTTTTGAATTTTTTTTTTGAAATTTTTTTTTCGAAATTTTTTTTCGAATTTTTTTTTTAAATTTTTTTTTTTTATTTTTTTTTTTTATTTTTTTTATTTTTTTTTGAATTTTTTTTTTATTTTTTTTTGAATTTTTTTAAAATTTTTTTTAAATTTTTTTTTGAAAAATTTTTTTTTTAATTTTTTTTTTTGAAATTTTTTTTGAAATTTTTTTTGAATTTTTTTTTTGAAATTTTTTTTTCGAAATTTTTTTTTTCAATTTTTTTAAATTTTTTTTTGAAAATTTTTTTTTTGAAATTTTTTTTTTCAATTTTTTTTATTTTTTTAAAAAAATTTTTTTAAATTTTTTTTTTTTGAAATTTTTTTAAAATTTTTTTAAAAATTTTTTTTAAATTTTTTTAAATTTTTTTTTTTGAAAATTTTTTTTCGAATTTTTTTTTGAAATTTTTTTTTTTGATTTTTTTTTAAATTTTCTATTGAAATTTTTTTTTTATTTTTTAAAATTTTTTTCAAAAATTTTTTTTTTTGAAAATTTTTTTTTTCAATTTTTTTTTGGAAATTTTTTCTGAATTTTTTTTGAAACTTTTTTTGAATTTTTTTTTTGAAAATATTTTTTTCTAAATTTCTTTCTAATTTTTTAAAAAAAATTTTAAATTTTTTTTTCGAATTTTTTTTTGAAATTTTTTTTTTGAATTTTTTTTTTAATTTTTATTTTTTTTGAATTTTTTTTTTTATATTTATTTTTTGAAATTATTTTTTTTTAAATATTTTTTATTTGAATTTTTTTTTCAAATTTTTTATTTTTATTTTTTTTGAAAAATTTTCGTTTTGAATTGTTTTTTTGATTTTTTTTTTATTTTTTTGAAAATTAATTTTTTTTGAAATTAATTTTTTTGAAAATTTTGTTTTAGAATTTTTTTTTGAATTTTTTTTCTATTTATTTTGAAATTTTTTATTTTTAAAGTTTTTTTTCGAAAATTTTTTTGAGGTTTTTTTCTTGAATTTTTTTCAATTTTTTTTGGATTTTTTTTTTGAATTTTTTTTTAATTTTTTTTTTTATTTTTTTTAAATTTTTTTTTGAAAATTTTTTTTTTTAATTTTTTTTTTTGAAATTTTTTTTTTCGAAAATTTTTTTGAAATTTTTTTTGAATTTTTTTTTTGAAATTTTTTTTTCGAAATTTTTTTTCGAATTTTTTTTTTTCAATTTTTTTTTTAATTTTTTTTTTAATTTTTTTTTTGAAATTTTTTTAAATTTTTTTTTGAAATTTTTTTTTTTGAAATTTTTTTTTTCGAAAATTTTTTTGAAATTTTTTTTGAATTTTCTTTTTGAAATTTTTTTTTCGAAAATTTTTTTGAATTTTTTTAAAAAATTTTTTTTTAAATTTTTTTTTTAATTTTTTTTTTTAATTTTTTTTCAATTTTTTTGAAATTTTTTTAAAAATTTTTTTTACAATTTTTTTTTTAATTTTTTTTTTTAAATTTTTTTTTTGAAATTTTTTTTTCGAAAATTTTTTTAAAATTTTTTTTTGAAATTTTTTTTTTTGAAATTTTTGTTTTCAATTTTTTTTAAATTTTTTTTAAAATTTTTTTTTTTGAAATTTTTTTTAAATTTTTTTTGAAAAATTTTTTTTTTAAATTTTTTTTTTAATTTTTTTTTTTGAAATTTTTTTAATTTTTTTTTTGAAAATTTTTTTTTTGAAATTTTCTTTTTCAATTTTTTTTTAAATTTTTTTTTTGAAAATTTTTTAAATTTTTTTTTTGAAATTTTTTTTTTTGAAATTTTTTTTTTCATTTTTTTTTTAATTTTTTTTTAAAGTTTTTTTTTGAAATTTCAAAAAAAAAATTTCAAAAAAAATTTCAAAAAAAAAATTTAAAAAAAAATTTAAAAAAATTGAAAAAAAAAATTTCAAAAAAAAAATTTTCAAAAAAAAATTTAAAAAAAATTTCAAAAAAAAAAATTAAAAAAAAAATTTAAAAAAAATTGAAAAAAAAAATTTCAAAAAAAAAATTTTCAAAAAAAATTTCAAAAAAAAAAATTTCAAAAAAAAATTTAAAAAAAATTAAAAAAAAAAAATTAAAAAAAAATTTAAAAAAAAAACAAAAAAAATTCGAAAAAAATAATTTACAAAAAATAAAAAAAAAATAAAAAAAAAAAATTTCAAAAAAAAATTTAAAAAAAAATTTTCAAAAATAAATTTTAAAAAAATTTCAAAAAAAAAATTAAAAAAAAAAATTCAAAAAAAATTTCAAAAAAAAAAAATTTCAAAAACAAATTTCAAAAAAAAAATAAAAAAAAAATCAAAAAAAAAATTTAAAAAAAAAATTAAAAAAAAAATTGAAAAAAAAAATTCGAAAAAAAATTTCGAAAAAAAAATTTCAAAAAAAAAATTCAAAAAAAATTTCAAAAAAATTTTCGAAAAAAAAAATTTCAAAAAAAAAATTTAAAAAAAAATTTTCAAAAAAAAATTTAAAAAAATAAAAAAAAAAATAAAAAAAAAATTCAAAAAAAAAATTGAAAAAAAAAATTCGAAAAAAAATTTCGAAAAAAAAATTTCAAAAAAAAAATTAAAAAAAAAATTGAAAAAAAAAATTCGAAAAAAAATTTTCAGAAAAAAAATTTAAAAAAAATTTAAAAAAAATTTTTAAAAAAATTTAAAAAAAATTTCAAAAAAATTTTCGAAAAAAAAAATTTCAAAAAAAAAATTAAAAAAAAAAATTTTCAAAAAAAAATTAAAAAAAAATAAAAAAAAAAATAAAAAAAAATTTAAAAAAAAATTGAAAAAAAAAATTCGAAAAAAAATTTCGAAAAAAAAATTTCAAAAAAAAAATAAAAAAAAAATTGAAAAAAAAAATTCGAAAAAAAATTTTCAAAAAAAAAATTTAAAAAAAATTTTAAAAAAAAATTAAAAAAATTTCAAAAAAAAAATTTTCAAAAAAATTTCAAAAAAAAAATTAAAAAAAAAAATTTAAAAAAAAATTGAAAAAAAAAAAATTCGAAAAAAAATTTTCAAAAAAAAAAATTTAAAAAAATTTAAAAAAAAATTTAAAAAAAATTTTAAAAAAATTTCAAAAAAAAAAAATTTAAAAAAAATTTTTTAAAAAAATAAAAAAAATTGAAAAAAAAAATTTCAAAAAAAAAATTTTCAAAAAAAAATTTAAAAAAATTGAAAAAAAAAATTTCAAAAAAAAATTTTCAAAAAAAAATTAAAAAAAATTTCAAAAAAAAAATTTAAAAAAAATTGAAAAAAAATTGAAAAAAAAATTTCAAAAAAAAAATTTTCAAAAAAAAATTAAAAAAATTTAAAAAAAAAAAAAATTAAAAAAAAAAATTTCAAAAAAAATTAAAAAAAAAAAATTAAAAAAAAAAATTTAAAAAAAAATTGAAAAAAAAATTCGAAAAAAAAATTTTAAAAAAAATTCAAAAAAAATTTCAAAAAAATTTTCGAAAAAAAAATTTCAAAAAAAAAAAATTCAAAAAAAAATTTTTTAAAAAATTAAAAAAAAAATTTTAAAAAATTTGAAAAAAAAATTCGAAAAAAAATTTAGAAAAAAAAATAAAAAAAAAAAATTTTCAAAAAAAATTTAAAAAAAAATAAAAAAAAAAAAATTTTAAAAAAATTGAAAAAAAAATTCAAAAAAAATTTTTAAAAAAATTTAAAAAAAAATTCAAAAAAAAATTCAAAAAAATTTTCGAAAAAAAAAATTTCAAAAAAAAAATTCAAAAAAAAAAATTTTCAAAAAAATTTTTTAAAAAAATAAAAAAAAAAATTTTAAAAAATTTGAAAAAAAAATTCGAAAAAAAATTTAGAAAAAAAAATTAAAAAAAAAAAATTCAAAAAAAATTTTAAAAAAAAATTAAAAAAAAAAATTAAAAAAAAAATTTAAAAAAAAATTGAAAAAAAAAATTCGAAAAAAAATTTTCAAAAAAAAAAAATTAAAAAAAATTAAAAAAAAAATTTAAAGAAATTTAAAAAAAAAATATTTCAAAAAAAATTTAAAAAAAAAATTTAAAAAAAATTGAAAAAAAAAATTTCAAAAAAAAAAATTTTCAAAAAAAAATTTAAAAAAAATTTCAAAAAAAAAAATTAAAAAAAAAATTTAAAAAAAATTGAAAAAAAAAATTTTCAAAAAAAAAAAATTTCGAAAAAAATTTCAAAAAAAAATATAAAAAAAAAATTCGAAAACAAATTTCAAAAAAAATTTCTAAAAAATTGAAAAAAAATTGAAAAAAAAATACAAAAAAAATTTCAAAAAAAAATTCGAAAAAAATTAAAAAAAAAACGTCAAAAAAATTTTCAAAAGAAAAAAATTTCAAAGAAAAATATTTTTAAAAAAATAAAAATTTGAAAAAAATTGAAAAAAAAATTTTAAAAAAATTAAGAAAAAAATTAAAAAATAAATTAAAAATAAAACTGTCAAAAAAATTTTCCAGAGAAAATTAAAAAAAAATTTCAATATAAAATTTTTCAAAGAAAAATATTAAAAAAAAAAAAAAATTCGAAAGAAATTTAAAAAAAATTTTAAAAAAATTAGAAAGAATTCAAAAAAAATTTTCAAAAAAAAATCGATAAAAAAATTTAAAAAAATTGAAAAAAATTTTAAAAAAAAATCCAAAAAAAAATCCAAAAAAAAATTTCAAAAAAATTTAAAAAAGAAAAAAATTTCGAAAAAAAACTTCAAAAATAAAAAATTAATCAAAAAAAAAATTTCGGAAAAATTGAAAAAAAATACAAAAAAAATTTCAAAAAAAAACCTCAGAAAAATTTTCAAAAGAAAAAAATTTCGAAAAAAAACTTTAAAAATAAAAAATGTTCAAAAACAAAATTTTCAAAAAAATAAAAAAAAATTCAAAAAAACAATTCAAAACGAAAATTTTTCAAATTTTTTATTTTTATTTTTTTTGAAAAATTTTCGTTTTGAATTGTTTTTTTGAATTTTTTTTTATTTTTTTGAAAAATTTTTTTTGAACATTTTTTATTTTTAAAGTTTTTTTTCGAAATTTTTTTTAATTTTTTTTTTTTAATTTTTTTAAAAATTTTTTTTGAAATTTTTTTTAAAATTTTTTCTGAATTTTTTTTAATTTTTTTTAAACTTTTTTTGAATTTTTTTTTTGATAATATTTATTTCTAAATTTCTTTCTAATTTTTTAAAAAAAATTTAAATTTTTTTTTTCGAATTTTTTTTTTGAAATTTTTTTTTTGCATTTTTTTTTAATTTTTATTTTTTTTGAAATTTGTTTTTTATATTTATTTTTTGAAATTATTTTTTTTTAAATATTTTTTATTTGAATTTTTTTTTCAAATTTTTTATTTTTATTTTTTTATTTTATTTTCGTTTTGAATTGTTTTTTTGAATTTTTTTTTATTTTTTTGAAAAAATTTTTTTTGAACATTTTTTATTTTTAAAGTTTTTTTTCGAAATTTTTTTCTTTTGAAAATTTTTCTGAGGTTTTTTTTTGAAATTTTTTTTGTATTTTTTTTCAATTTTTCCGAAATTTTTTTTTGATTAATTTTTTATTTTTGAAGTTTTTTTCGAAATTTTGTTTCTTTTTTAAATTTTTTTGAAATTTTTTTTTGGATTTTTTTTTGGATTTTTTTTAAAAATTTTTTTCAATTTTTTAAAAATTTTTTATCGATTTTTTTTTGAAAATTTTTTTTGAATTCTTTCTATTTTTTTTTTAATTTTTTTTAAATTTCTTTCGATTTTTTTTTTTTTTTTAATATTTTTCTTTGAAAAATTTTATATTGAAATTTTTTTTTAATTTTCTTTGGAAAATTTTTTTGACAGTTTTTTTTTGAATTTATTTTTTAATTTTTTTCTTAATTTTTTTAAAAAAATTTTTTCAATTTTTTTCAAATTTTTATTTTTTAATTTTTTAAAAATATTTTTCTTTGAAATTTTTTTCTTTTGAAAATTTTTTTGACGTTTTTTTTTAAATTTTTTTCGAATTTTTTTTTTGAAATTTTTTTTGAATTTTTTTTTCAATTTTTTTTCAATTTTTTAGAAATTTTTTTTGAAATTTGTTTTCGATTTTTTTTTTGAATTTTTTTTTTGATTTTTTTTTAAATTTTCTATTGAAATTTTTTTTTTATTTTTTAAAATTTTTTTCAAAAATTTTTTTTTTTGAAAATTTTTTTTTTCAATTTTTTTTTGGAAATTTTTTCTGAATTTTTTTTGAAACTTTTTTTGAATTTTTTTTTTGAAAATATTTTTTTCTAAATTTCTTTCTAATTTTTTTAAAAAAATTTTAAATTTTTTTTTCGAATTTTTTTTTGAAATTTTTTTTT
>OX101825.2:29487070-29492070 GCA_944452925.2 Chrysolina oricalcia | reverse complement strand
AAATTTTTTTTTGGATTTTTTTTTGGATTTTTTTTAAAAATTTTTTTCAATTTTTTTAAATTTTTTTATCGATTTTTTTTTGAAAATTTTTTTTGAATTCTTTCTAATTTTTTTAAAATTTTTTTTAAATTTCTTTCGAATTTTTTTTTTTTTAAATATTTTTCTTTGAAAAATTTTATATTGAAATTTTTTTTTAATTTTCTCTGGAAAATTTTTTTGACAGTTTTATTTTGAATTTATTTTTTAATTTTTTTCTTAATTTTTTTAAAATTTTTTTTTCAATTTTTTTCAAATTTTTATTTTTTTAAAAATATTTTTCTTTGAAATTTTTTTCTTTTGAAAATTTTTTTGACGTTTTTTTTTTTAAATTTTTTTCGAATTTTTTTTTTGAAATTTTTTTTGTATTTTTTTTTCAATTTTTTTTCAATTTTTTAGAAATTTTTTTTGAAATTTGTTTTCGAATTTTTTTTTTATATTTTTTTTTGAAATTTTTTTCGAAATTTTTTTTTTTGAAAATTTTTTTTTTCAATTTTTTTTAAATTTTTTTTTTAATTTTTTTTTTTGAAATTTTTTTTAAATTTTTTTTTGAAAATTTTTTTTTTTGAAATTTTTTTTTTCAATTTTTTTTAAATTTTTTTTGAAATATTTTTTTTTTTAATTTTTTTAAATTTTTTTTTTAATTTTTTTTAATTTTTTTTTTTTGAAAATTTTTTTTCGAATTTTTTTTTTCAATTTTTTTTAAATTTTTTTTTTAATTTTTTTTTTTAATTTTTTTTTTAAATTTTTTTTGAATTTTTTTTTTAAATTTTTTTTTCTAAATTTTTTTTCGAATTTTTTTTTCAAATTTTTTAAAATTTTTTTTTTTATTTTTTTAAAAAATTTTTTTGAAAATTTTTTTTTTTGAATTTTTTTTTTTGAAATTTTTTTTTTCGAAAATTTTTTTGAATTTTTTTTTGAATTTATTTTTAAATTTTTTTAAAAATTTTTTTTGAATTTTTTTTTCAATTTTTTTAAAAATTTTTTTTTAAAATTTTTTTTAAAATTTTTTTTGAAAATTTTTTTTTTTTATTTTTTTTTCTAAATTTTTTTTCGAATTTTTTTTTCAAATTTTTTAAAATTTTTTTTTTTTATTTTTTAAAAAATTTTTTTTTGAATTTTTTTTTTTTGAAATTTTTTTTTCGAAAATTTTTTTGAAATTTTTTTTGAATTTTTTTTTAAATTTTTTTTTCGAATTTTTTTTCAATTTTTTTTTAAATTTTTTTTTTTAATTTTTTTTTTTAAATTTTTTTTGAAATTTTTTTTTTGAATTTTTTTTTTTTGAAATTTTTTTAATTTTTTTTTGAAAATTTTTTTTTTGAAATTTTTTTTTCAATTTTTTTTAAATTTTTTTTAAATTTTTTTTTTGAAATTTTTTTAAATTTTTTTTTGAAAATTTTTTTTTTGAAATTTTTTTTTTCAATTTTTTTAAATTTTTTTTTGAAAATTTTTTTTTTGAAATTTTTTTTTTCAATTTTTTTTATTTTTTTAAAAAATTTTTTTTAAATTTTTTTTTTTTGAAATTTTTTTAAAATTTTTTTTAAAATTTTTTTTAAATTTTTTTAAATTTTTTTTTTGAAAATTTTTTTTCGAATTTTTTTTTTCAATTTTTTTTTAAATTTTTTTTTTAATTTTTTTTTTGAAATTTTTTTGAAAATTTTTTTTTTGAAATTTTTTTAAAATTTTTTTAAAATTTTTTTTAAATTTTTTTTTTGAAAATTTTTTTTCGAATTTTTTTTTTCAATTTTTTTTTTTTATTTTTTTTTTGAAATTTTTTTTTCGAAATTTTTTTTCGAATTTTTTTTTTCAATTTTTTTTTAAATTTTTTTTTAATTTTTTTTTTATTTTTGTTAAATTTTTTTTTGAAAATTTTTTTTTTTAATTTTTTTTTTGAAATTTTTTTTTTCGAAAATTTTTTTGAAATTTTTTTTAAATTTTTTTAAAAATTTTTTTAAAATTTTTTTTAAATTTTTTTTTTGAAAATTTTTTTTCGAATTTTTTTTTTCAATTTTTTTTTTAATTTTTTTTTTGAAATTTTTTTTTCGAAATTTTTTTTCGAATTTTTTTTTTCAATTTTTTTTTTGAATTTTTTTTTTATTTTTTTTTTTATTTTTTTAAATTTTTTTTTGAAAATTTTTTTTTTTAATTTTTTTTTTTGAAATTTTTTTTTTCGAAAATTTTTTTGAAATTTTTTTTGAATTTTTTTTTTGAAATTTTTTTTTCGAAATTTTTTTTCGAATTTTTTTTTCAATTTTTTTTTAAATTTTTTTTTTAAATTTTTTTTTTGAAATTTTTTTAATTTTTTTTTTGAAATTTGTTTTTGAAATTTTTTTTTTTGAAATTTTTTTTGAATTTTTTTTTTTAATTTTTTTTTGAAATTTTTTTTAAATTTATTTTTGAAAATTTTTTTTAAAATTTTTTTTTGAAATTTTTTTTTTTTTTATTTTTTTTTTTTTTTTTGTAAATTATTTTTTTCGAATTTTTTTTTGTTTTTTTTTTAAATTTTTTTTTAATTTTTTTTTTTTAATTTTTTTTAAATTTTTTTTTGAATTTTTTTTCTTTTTGAAATTTTTTTAATTTTTTTTTGAAAATTTTTTTTTTGAAATTTTTTTTTCAATTTTTTTTCAATTTTTTTAAAATTTTTTTTTAAATTTTTTTTTTGAAATTTTTTTTAATTTTTTTTTGAAAATTTTTTTTTTGAAATTTTTTTTTTCAATTTTTTTAAATTTTTTTTTGAAAATTTTTTTTTTGAAATTTTTTTTTTCAATTTTTTTTATTTTTTTAAAAAAATTTTTTTAATTTTTTTTTTTTTGAAATTTTTTTAAAATTTTTTTTAAAATTTTTTTTAAATTTTTTTAAATTTTTTTTTTTGAAAATTTTTTTTCGAATTTTTTTTTTTCAATTTTTTTTTAAATTTTTTTTTTAATTTTTTTTTTGAAATTTTTTTAAAATTTATTTTTGAAAATTTTTTTTTAAAATTTTTTTTTGAAAATTTTTTTTTTTAAATTTTTTTTTTTCGAAATTTTTTTTGAAATTTTTTTTGAATTTATTTTTTGAAAATTTTTTTGAAATTTTTTATGAATTTTTTTTTTGAAATTTTTTTTTCGAAATTTTTTTTCGAATTTTTTTTTTCAATTTTTTTTTAAATTTTTTTTTTTTATTTTTTTTTTTTAATTTTTTTTTTGAATTTTTTTTTAATTTTTTTTTTGAATTTTTTTAAAATTTTTTTAAAATTTTTTTTTGAAAAATTTTTTTTTTAATTTTTTTTTTTGAAATTTTTTTTGAAATTTTTTTTGAATTTTTTTTTTGAAATTTTTTTTTCGAAATTTTTTTTCGAATTTTTTTTTCAATTTTTTTTTAAATTTTTTTTTTTTAATTTTTTTTTTGAAATTTTTTTAAAATTTTTTTTGAAAATTTTTTTTTTGAAATTTTTTTTTTTGAAATTTTTTTTGAATTTTTTTTTAAATTTTTTTTTTGAAATTTTTTTAAAATTTATTTTTGAAAATTTTTTTTAAAAATTTTTTTTTGAAATTTTTTTTTTTTTTATTTTTTTTTTATTTTTTGTAAATTATTTTTTTTCGAATTTTTTTTTTGTTTTTTTTTTAAATTTTTTTTTTAATTTTTTTTTTTAATTTTTTTTAATTTTTTTTTTTATTTTTTTAAAATTTTTTTTTGAAAATTTTTTTTTTGAAATTTTTTTTGAAAATTTTTTTTTTGAAATTTTTTTTTTGAAATTTTTTTTCGAATTTTTTTTTTCAATTTTTTTTTTCAATTTTTTTAAATTTTTTTTTTTTTTATTTTTTTTTTGAAATTTTTTTTTAATTTTTTTTTGAAAATTTTTTTTTCGAAATTTTTTTAAAATTTTTTTTGAAAATTTTTTTTTGAAATTTTTTTATTTTTTTTGAAATTTTTTTTTATTTTTTTTTTTTTTTTGAAATTTTTTTTTCGAAAATTTTTTTGAAATTTTTTTTGAATTTTCTTTTTGAAATTTTTTTTTCGAAAATTTTTTTGAATTTTTTTTTTTTTTAATTTTTTTTAAAATTTTTTTTTTGAAATTTTTTTTCAATTTTTTTGAAATTTTTTTAAAAATTTTTTTTAAAATTTTTTTTGAAATTTTTCTTAAATTTTTTTTTCGAAAATTTTTTTGAAATTTTTTTTGAATTTTTTTTTTGAAATTTTTTTTTCGAAATTATTTTTCGAATTTTTTTTTTCAATTTTTTTTTAAATTTTTTTTTAAATTTTTTTTTTGAAATTTTTTTAAAATTTTTTTTGAAAATTTTTTTTTTGAAATTTTTTTTTTTTGAAATTTTTTTTGAATTTTTTTTTTAATTTTTTTTTTGAAATTTTTTTAAAATTTATTTTTGAAAATTTTTTTTTTTAAATTTTTTTTGAAATTTTTTTTTTTTATTTTTTGTAAATTATTTTTTTTCGAATTTTTTTTTTGGTTTTTTTTTAAATTTTTTTTTTAATTTTTTTTAAAATTTTTTTTTAATTTTTTTTGAAATTTTTTTTTTGAAATTTTTTTTGAAAATTTTTTTTTTGAAATTTTTTTTTTCGAAATTTTTTTTCGAATTTTTTTTTTCAATTTTTTTTTTCAATTTTTTTAAAAAAATTTTTTTTTTATTTTTTTTTTGAATTTTTTTTTAAATTTTTTTTTGAATATTTTTTTTTTGAATTTTTTTTTTAATTTTTTTTGAAAATTTTTTTTTTGAAATTTTTTTATTTTTTTAAAATTTTTTTTAATTTTTTATTTATTTTTTTTTTAAATTTTTTCGAATTTTTTTTTTCAATTTTTTTTCAAATTTTTTTTTTAATTTTTTTTTTTGAAATTTTTTTTGAAAATTTTTTTTTTGAAATTTTTTTAAAATTTTTTTTTGAAATTTTTTTTTTGAAATTTTTGATTTCAATTTTTTTTAAATTTTTTTTTTAATTTTTTTTTTTGAAATTTTTTTAAAATTTTTTTT
>OX101825.2:29477070-29479570 GCA_944452925.2 Chrysolina oricalcia | reverse complement strand
TTTCAAAATAAAAATTTCAAAAAAAAAATTAAAAAAATTTAAAAAAAAAAAATTTCAAAAAAAAATTTTCAAAAAAAATAAAAAAAAAAATTAAAAAAAAAAATTTAAAAAAAATTGAAAAAAAAAATTTCAAAAAAAAAATTTTCAAAAAATTTTTAAAAAAATTTCAAAAAAAATTCGAAAAAAAATTTCGAAAAAAAAATTTCAAAAAAAAAATTCAAAAAAAAATTCAAAAAAATTTTCGAAAAAAAAATTTCAAAAAAAAAATTTTTTAAAAAATAAAAAAAAAATTTTCGAAAAAAAAATTTCAAAAAAAAAATTAAAAAAAAAAATTTCAAAAAAAAATTCGAAAAAAAATTTTCAAAAAAAAAATTTAAAAAAAATTTTAAAAAAATTTTAAAAAAATTTCAAAAAAAAAAATTTTCAAAAAAATTTTTAAAAAAATTTCAAAAAAAAAATTAAAAAAAAAATTGAAAAAAAAAATTTCAAAATGAAAATTTTCAAAAAAAAATTTAAAAAAAATTTCAAAAAAAAAATTTAAAAAAAAATTTCAAAAAAAAAATTTTCAAAAAAAATTTAAAAAAAATTTCAAAAAAAAAAATTAAAAAAAAATTTAAAAAAAATTGAAATCAAAAATTTCAAAAAAAAAAATTTCAAAAAAAAATTTTAAAAAAATTTCAAAAAAAAAATTTTCAAAAAAAATTTAAAAAAAATTTCAAAAAAAAAATTATAAAAAATTTAAAAAAAAATTGAAAAAAAAAATTCGAAAAAATTTTTTAAAAAAATAAAAAAAAAAAATTAAAAAAAATTTAAAAAAAAATAAAAAAATTTCAAAAAAAAAATTTTCAAAAAAAATTTTAAAAAAAATTCAAAAAAAAAATTTTCAAAAAAAAATTTTAAAAAAAATTCAAAAAAAAAATAAAAAAAAAATTTTTAAAAAAATTGAAAAAAAAAATTGAAAAAAAAAATTCAAAAAAAATTTCGAATAAAAAAATTTCAAAAAAAAAATTTTCAAAAAAAATTTCAAAAAAAATTGAAAAAAAATTTAAAAAAAAATTTTAAAAAAAATTTTAAAAAAAACCAAAAAAAAAATTCGAAAAAAAATAATTTACAAAAAATAAAAAAAAAAAATTTTCAAAAAAAAATTTTAAAAAAATTTCAAAAAAAAAATTTAAAAAAAAATTCAAAAAAAATTTCAAAAAAAAAAATTTCAAAAAAAAAATTTTCAAAAAAAATTTAAAAAAAATTTAAAAAAAAAAATTTAAAAAAAAAATTTAAAAAAAAATTGAAAAAAAAAATTCGAAAAATAATTTCGAAAAAAAAATTTCAAAAAAAAATTCAAAAAAAATTTCAAAAAAATTTTCGAAAAAAAAATTTTAAAAAAATTTCAAAAAAAAATTTAAAAAAAATTTTAAAAAAAATTTCAAAAAAATTGAAAAAAAATTTCAAAAAAAAAATTTAAAAAAAAATTAAAAAAAAAAAATTCAAAAAAATTTTCGAAAAAAAAATTTCAAAAAGAAAATTCAAAAAAAATTTCAAAAAAATTTTCGAAAAAAAAATTTCAAAAAAAAAAAAAAATAATAAAAAAAAATTTCAAAAAAAATAAAAAAATTTCAAAAAAAAATTTTCAAAAAAAATTTTAAAAAAATTTCGAAAAAAAAATTTTCAAAAAAAAATTTAAAAAAAATTTCAAAAAAAAAATAAAAAAAAAAATTTTTAAAAAAATTGAAAAAAAAAATTGAAAAAAAAAATTCGAAAAAAAATTTCGAAAAAAAAAATTTCAAAAAAAAAATTTTCAAAAAAAATTTCAAAAAAAAATTTAAAAAAAAAATTTAAAAAAAATAAAAAAAAAAATTAAAAAAAATTAAAAAAAAAAATTAAAAAAAAAATTTAAAAAAAAACCAAAAAAAAAATTCGAAAAAAAATAATTTACAAAAAATAAAAAAAAAAAAAAAAAAAAAAATTTTCAAAAAAAAATTTTTAAAAAAAATTTTTTTTTGAAATTTTTTTTTTTTTATTTTTTTTTAATTTTTTGTAAATTTTTTTTTTTCGAATTTTTTTTTTGGTTTTTTTTTAAATTTTTTTTTAAATTTTTTTTTAAAATTTTTTTTAATTTTTTTTTAAAATTTTTTTTAAATTTTTTTTTGAAAATTTTTTTTTTGAAATTTTTTTTGAAAATTTTTTTTTTGAAATTTTTTTTTTCGAAATTTTTTTTCGAATTTTTTTTTTCAATTTTTTTTAAAATTTTTTTTTTTTATTTTTTTTTTTGAAATTTTTTTTAAATTTTTTTTTGAAAATTTTTTTTTCGAAATTTTTTTAAAATTTTTTTTGAAAATTTTTTTTTGAAATTTTTTTATTTTTTTTGAAATTTTTTTTTATTTTTTTTTTTTTTTTTGAAATTTTTTTTTCGAAAATTTTTTTGAAATTTTTTTTGAATTTTCTTTTTGAAATTTTTTTTTCGAAAATTTTTTTGAATTTTTTTTTTTTTATTTTTTTTAAA
>OX101825.2:29447070-29469570 GCA_944452925.2 Chrysolina oricalcia | reverse complement strand
TTTTTTTAAAATTTTTTTTAAAATTTTTTTTAAATTTTTTTAAATTTTTTTTTTTGAAAATTTTTTTTCGAATTTTTTTTTTCAATTTTTTTTTAAATTTTTTTTTTTTATTTTTTTTTTGAAATTTTTTTAAAATTCATTTTTGAAAATTTTTTTTTTTAAATTTTTTTTTGAAAATTTTTTTTTTGAAATTTTTTTTTTTCGAAAATTTTTTTGAAAATTTTTTTTTTGAAATTTTTTTGAAAATTTTTTTTGAAATTTTTTTTTTCGAAAAATTTTTTGAAATTTTTATTGAATTTATTTTTTGAAAATTTTTTTTTCAAATTTTTATTCAATTTTTTTTTTAAATTTTTTTTTAAATTTTTTTTTTGAATTTTTTTTTTTTTATTTTTTTTTTCGAAAATTTTTTTGAAATTTTTTTTGAATTTTTTTTTTGAAATTTTTTTTTCGAAATTTTTTTTCGAATTTTTTTTTTAAATTTTTTTTTTTTTATTTTTTTTTTTAATTTTTTTTATTTTTTTTTGAATTTTTTTTTTATTTTTTTTTTGAATTTTTTTAAAATTTTTTTTAAATTTTTTTTTGAAAAATTTTTTTTTAAATTTTTTTTTTTGAAATTTTTTTTGAAATTTTTTTTGAATTTTTTTTTTGAAATTTTTTTTTCGAAATTTTTTTTTTCAATTTTTTTAAATTTTTTTTTGAAAATTTTTTTTTTGAAATTTTTTTTTTCAATTTTTTTTATTTTTTTAAAAAAATTTTTTTAAATTTTTTTTTTTTGAAATTTTTTTAAAATTTTTTTTAAAATTTTTTTTAAATTTTTTTAAATTTTTTTTTTTGAAAATTTTTTTTCGAATTTTTTTTTGAAATTTTTTTTTTTGATTTTTTTTTAAATTTTCTATTGAAATTTTTTTTTTATTTTTTAAAATTTTTTTCAAAAATTTTTTTTTTTGAAAATTTTTTTTTTCAATTTTTTTTTGGAAATTTTTTCTGAATTTTTTTTGAAACTTTTTTTGAATTTTTTTTTTGAAAATATTTTTTTCTAAATTTCTTTCTAATTTTTTAAAAAAAATTTTAAATTTTTTTTTCGAATTTTTTTTTGAAATTTTTTTTTTGAATTTTTTTTTTAATTTTTATTTTTTTTGAATTTTTTTTTTTATATTTATTTTTTGAAATTATTTTTTTTTAAATATTTTTTATTTGAATTTTTTTTTCAAATTTTTTATTTTTATTTTTTTTGAAAAATTTTCGTTTTGAATTGTTTTTTTGATTTTTTTTTTATTTTTTCGAAAATTAATTTTTTTTGAAATTAATTTTTTTGAAAATTTTGTTTTAGAATTTTTTTTTGAATTTTTTTTCTATTTATTTTGAAATTTTTTATTTTTAAAGTTTTTTTTCGAAACTTTTTTCTTTTGAAAATTTATTTTTGAATTTTTTTTTTAAATTTTTTTTTGAAAATTTTTTTTTGAAATTTTTTTTAAAATTTTTTTTAAAATTTTTTTTGAAAATTTTTTTTTTGAAATTTTTTTTAAATTTTTTTTAAATTTTTTTTTTCAAAATTTTGTTTCGAATTTTTTTTTTCAATTTTTTTTAAAAATTTTTTTTTAAATTTTTTTTTTGAAATTTTTTTTAAATTTATTTTTGAAAATTTTTTTTAAAATTTTTTTTTGAAAATTTTTTTTTTAAATTTTTTTTTAAATTTTTTTTAAAATTTTTTTTGAATTTTTTTTAAATTTTTTTTTTAAATTTTTTTTTTAATTTTTTTTTTAAATTTTTTTGAAAATTTTTTTTTTTTAATTTTTTTTTCGAAATTTTTTTTCGATTTTTTTTTCAAATTTTTTAAAAATTTTTTTTAATTTTTTTTTTATTTTTTTAAAAATTTTTTTTTTCGAAATTTTTTTTTGAAATTTTTTTAAAATTTTTTTTGAAATTTTTTTTTTCGAAAATTTTTTTGAAATTTTTTTTGAATTTATTTTTTGAAAATTTTTTTTTCGAATTTTTTTTTCAATTTTTTTTAAAATTTTTTTTTAAATTTTTTTTTTGAAAATTTTTTTTTTTGAAATTTTTTTTTTCGAAAATTTTTTTGAAATTAAAGAATTTTTTTTTTGAAATTTTTTTTTCGAAATTTTTTTTCGAATTTTTTTTTTCAATTTTTTTAAAAAAATTTTTTTCGAATTTTTTTTTCAATTTTTTTGAATTTTTTTTTTTTTAATTTTTTTTAAATTTTTTTTGAAAATTTTTTTTTTTAAATTTTTTTTTCGAAATTTTTTTTCGAATTTTTTTTGGAAATTTTTTCTGATTTTTTTTAAATTTTTTTTTTTAAATTTTTTTTTGAAATTTTTTTAAAATTTTTTTTTGAAAATTTTTTTTTTGAATTTTTTTTTTCAATTTTTTTAAATTTTTTTTTAAATTTTTTTTTTTGAATTTTTTTTTAAATTTTTATTGAAAATTTTTTTTTTGAAATTTTTTTTTGAAAATTTTTTTCGAATTTTTTTTTTCAATTTTTTTTTTAATTTTTTTTTTTTAAATTTTTTTTATTTTTTTTTTGAATTTTTTTTAAATTTTTTTTTTATTTTTTTAAAATTTTTTTTTGAAAATTTTTTTTTTGAAATTTTTTTTTCGAAATTTTTTTAAATTTTTTTTTAAATTTTTTTAAAATTTTTTTTATTTTTTTTTGAAAAATTATTTTTTTGAAATTTTTTTTTTTTGAAATTTTTTTAAAATTTATTTTTGATAATTTTTTTTTTTAATTTTTTTTTGAAAATTTTTTTTTGAAAATTTTTTTTTTGAAATTTTTTTTTTAAATTTTTCTTTTAAATTTTTTTTTAAATTTTTTTTTTGAAATTTTTTTTTTCAATTTTTTTTAAATTTTTTTTTTGAAATTTTTTTTAAAATTTTTTTTTTTTGAAATTATTTTAAAATTTTTTTAAAATTTTTTTTAAATTTTTTTTTTGAAATTTTTTTTAAATTTTTTTTTAAATTTTTTTTTTGAAATTTTTTTTAAAATTTTTTTTTTGAAATTTTTTTAAAATTTTTTTTTTCTTTTTTTTGAAAAATTTTTTTTTTGAAATTTTTTTTTTTTTTAATTTTTTTTTTCGAAAATTTTTTTGAAAATTTTTTTTTTGAAATTTTTTTAAAATTTTTTTTTGAAATTTTTTTTTTCGAAAATTTTTTTGAAATTTTTTTTGAATTTATTTTTTGAAAATTTTTTTTTCAAATTTTTTTTTCAATTTTTTTTTAAATTTTTTTCTTAATTTTTTTTTTGAAATTTTTTTTTTCGAAATTTTTTTTGAATTTTTTTTTTAATTTTTTTTTGAAATTTTTTCAAAATTTATTTTTGAAAATTTTTTTTTTAATTTTTTTTTGAAAATTTTTTTTTGAAATTTTTTTTTAAATTTTTTTTTAATTTTTTTTGAAATTTTTTTTTTAATTTTTTTTTTAATTTTTTTTTTAATTTTTTTTTTTAAATTTTTTTAAAATTTATTTTTGAAAATTTTTTTTTTTATTTTTTTTTGAAAAATTTTTTTGAAATTTTTTTTAAAATTTTTTTTAAAATTTTTTTTGAAATTTTTTTTTTCAATTTTTTTTAAATTTTTTTTTATTTTTTTTGAAAATTTTTTTTTTGAAAATTTTTTTTTTAAATTTTTTTTTAAATTTTTTTTTAAATTTTTTTTTTAAATTTTTTTTTGAAATTTTTTTAAAATTTATTTTTGAAAATTTTTTTTTTAAATTTTTTTTTGAAAATTTTTTTTTGAAATTTTTTTTTTAATTTTTTTTAAAATTTTTTTTGAACATTTTTTTTTTTGAAATTTTTTTAAATTTTTTTTTAAATTTTTTTTTTGAAAATTTTTTTTCGAATTTTTTTTTTCAATTTTTTTTAAAAATTTTTTTTTTAATTTTTTTTTTGAAATTTTTTTTAAATTTATTTTTGAAAAATTTTTTTTTTTATTTTTTTTTGAAAATTTTTTTTTTAAATTTTTTTTAAAATTTTTTTTAAAATTTTTTTTGAATTTTTTTTAAAATTTTTTTTAAATTTTTTTGAAAATTTTTTTTTTTTTTATTTTTTTTTCGAAATTTTTTTTGAATTTATTTTTCAATTTTTTTTTGAAATTTTTTTGAAATTTTTTTTGAATTTATTTTTTGAAAATTTTTTTTTCAAATTTTTTTTTCAATTTTTTTTTAAATTTTTTTCTTAATTTTTTTTTTGAAATTTTTTTTTTCGAAATTTTTTTTGAATTTTTTTTTAAATTTTTTTTTGAAATTTTTTCAAAATTTATTTTTGAAAATTTTTTTTTTAATTTTTTTTTGAAAATTTTTTTTTGAAATTTTTTTTTAAATTTTTTTTTAATTTTTTTTGAAATTTTTTTTTTAATTTTTTTTTAAATTTTTTTTTTAATTTTTTTTTTTTAAATTTTTTTAAAATTTATTTTTGAAAATTTTTTTTTTTATTTTTTTTTGAAAAATTTTTTTGAAATTTTTTTTAAAATTTTTTTTAAAATTTTTTTTGAAATTTTTTTTTTCAATTTTTTTTAAATTTTTTTTTATTTTTTTTGAAAATTTTTTTTTTGAAAATTTTTTTTTTAAATTTTTTTTTAAATTTTTTTTTAAATTTTTTTTTTAAATTTTTTTTTGAAATTTTTTTAAAATTTATTTTTGAAAATTTTTTTTTTAAATTTTTTTTTGAAAATTTTTTTTTGAAATTTTTTTTTTAATTTTTTTTAAAATTTTTTTTGAACATTTTTTTTTTTGAAATTTTTTTAAATTTTTTTTTAAATTTTTTTTTTGAAAATTTTTTTTCGAATTTTTTTTTTCAATTTTTTTTAAAAATTTTTTTTTTAATTTTTTTTTTGAAATTTTTTTTAAATTTATTTTTGAAAAATTTTTTTTTTTATTTTTTTTTGAAAATTTTTTTTTAAAATTTTTTTTAAAATTTTTTTTAAAATTTTTTTTGAATTTTTTTTAAAATTTTTTTTAAATTTTTTTTTTTATTTTTTTTTTAAATTTTTTTGAAAATTTTTTTTTTTTTTATTTTTTTTTCGAAATTTTTTTTGAATTTATTTTTCAATTTTTTTTTGAAATTTTTTTTGTGAATTTTTTTAAATTGTTTTTTTTATTTTTTTTTGAAATTTTTTTTAATTTTTTTTTTTATTTTTTTAAAATTTTTTTTTGAAAATTTTTTTGTTGAAGTTTTTTTTTTGAAATTTTTTTTTTCGAAAATTTTTTTGAAATTTTTTTTGAATTTTCTTTTTGAATTTTTTTTTTCGAACATTTTTTTGAATTTTTTTTTAAAATTTTTTTTAAAATTTTTTTTTTGAAATTTTTTTTCAATTTTTTTGAAATTTTTTTTAAATTTTTTTTTGAAATTTTTTTTTTTGAAATTTTTTTTTGAAATTTTTTTTAAATTTTTTTTTGAAAATTTTTTTTTTGAAATTTTTTTTTTCAATTTTTTTTTTTAAATTTTTTTTAAATTTTTTTTTTGAAATTTTTTTTTTCAATTTTTTTGAATTTTTTTTAAAATTTTTTTTAAAATTTTTTTTTAAATTTTTTTTTTGAAATTTTTTTTCAATTTTTTTGAAATTTTTTTTAAATTTTTTTTTTCAATTTTTTTTTTTGAATTTTTTTTTTTCGAAAATTTTTTTGAAATTTTTTTTGAATTTTTTTTTTTAATTTTTTTTTTGAAATTTTTTTTAAATTTTTTTTTTGAAAATTTTTTTTTTGAAATTTTTTTTTGAAATTTTTTTAAAATTTTTTTTTGAAAATTTTTTTTTGAAATTTTTTTTTTTAATTTTTTTTTTTAAATTTTTTTTAAATTTTTTTTTTGAAATTTTTTTTTTCAATTTTTTTTAAATTTTTTTTTTAATTTTTTTTTTGAAATTTTTTTTAAAATTTTTTTTTTTTGAAATTATTTTAAAATTTTTTTAAAATTTTTTTTAAATTTTTTTTTTGAAATTTTTTTTTCAATTTTTTTTAAATTTTTTTTTAAATTTTTTTTTTGAAATTTTTTTTAAAATTTTTTTTTTGAAATTTTTTTAAAAATTTTTTTTATTTTTTTTTGAAAAATTTTTTTTTTGAAATTTTTTTTTTTTGAAATTTTTTTTTTTCGAAAATTTTTTTGAAAATTTTTTTTTTGAAATTTTTTTAAAATTTTTTTTTGAAATTTTTTTTTTCGAAAATTTTTTTTGAAATTTTTTTTGAATTTATTTTTTGAAAATTTTTTTTTCAAATTTTTTTTTCAATTTTTTTTAAAATTTTTTTCTTAATTTTTTTTTTGAAATTTTTTTTTTCGAAATTTTTTTTGAATTTTTTTTTTAATTTTTTTTTTAATTTTTTTTTTGAAATTTTTTTAAAATTTATTTTTGAAAATTTTTTTTTTAAATTATTTTTTGAAAATTTTTTTTTGAAATTTTTTTTAAAATTTTTTTTTAAATTTTTTTTGAAATTTTTTTTTTCAATTTTTTTATTTTTTTTTAAATTTTTTTTGAAAATTTTTTTTTTTTAATTTTTTTTGAAAATTTTTTTTTTGAAAATTTTTTTTTTAAATTTTTTTTTTAAATTTTTTTTTTTTAATTTTTTTTTTAATTTTTTTTTGAAATTTTTTTAAAATTTATTTTTGAAAATTTTTTTTTTGAAATTATTTTTCCAAATTTTTTTGAAATTTTTTTTTTTGAAATTTTTTTTTTCGAAAATTTTTTTGAAATTTTTTTTGAATTTTTTTTTTTAAATTTTTTTTTCGAAATTTGTTTTCGAATTTTTTTTTTCAATTTTTTTTAAAAATTTTTTTAATTTTTTTTTTATTTTTTTTTGAAAATTTTTTTTTTTGAAATTTTTTTTTTGAAATTTTTTTTTTTCGAAAATTTTTTTAAAATTTTTTTTAAATTTTTTTTTGAAATTTTTTTTTTGAATTTTTTTTTTTGAATTTTTTTTTAATTTTTTTTGAAAATTTTTTTTTTGAAATTTTTTTTTTAAATTTTTTTTTTTAAATTTTTTTTAAATTTTTTTTTTGAAATTTTTTTTTAAAATTTTTTTTAAATTTTTTTTTAAATTTTTTTTTTGAAATTTTTTTTTAAATTTTTTTTTTTTAAATTTTTTTAAAATTTTTTTAAAATTTTTTTTAAATTTTTTTTTTGAAATTTTTTTTTCAATTTTTTTTAAATTTTTTTTTAAATTTTTTTTTGAAATTTTTTTTAAAATTTTTTTTTGAAATTTTTTTAAAATTTTTTTTTATTTTTTTTTGAAAAATTTTTTTTTTGAAATTTTTTTTTTTTGAAATTTTTTTTTTTTCGAAAATTTTTTTTTTGAAATTTTTTTAAAATTTTTTTTTGAAATTTTTTTTTTTCGAAAATTTTTTTGAAATTTTTTTTGAATTTATTTTTTGAAAATTTTTTTTTTGAATTTTTTTTTTGAAATTTTTTTTAAATTTTTTTTTGAAAATTTTTTTTTTGAAATTTTTTTTTTCAATTTTTTTAAATTTTTTTTTTAAATTTTTTTTTTTTGAAATTTTTTTTAAATTTTTATTGAAAATTTTTTTTTTGAAATTTTTTTTTGAAAATTTTTTTTTTGAAATTTTTTTTTTCAATTTTTTTTAAATTTTTTTTGAAAATTTTTTTTTTGAAATTTTTTTTAAATTTTTTTTTAAATTTTTTTTTTGAAATTTTTCTAAAATTTTTTTTGAAATTTTTTTTTTTGAAATTTTTTTTCAATTTTTTTTTTATTTTTGAAAATTTTTTTAGAAAATTTATTTTTTTAAAATTTTTTTTTCTAAATTTTTTTTCGAATTTTTTTTTCAAATTTTTTAAATTTTTTTTTTTTTTTTTTTTTTAATTTTTTCGAAAATTTTTTTTTTTGAATTTTTTTTTTTTGGAAATTTTTTTTTTGAATTTTTTTTTTTCAATTTTTTTTAAATTTTTTTTTTATTTTTTTTTAAATTTTTTTTGAAATTTTTTTTTCAATTTTTTTTAAATTTTTTTTTATTTTTTTTTTAATTTTTTTTGAAAATTTTTTTTTTAAATTTTTTTTTGAAAATTTTTTTTTTTGAAAATTTTTTTTTTGAAAATTTTTTTTTTAAATTTTTTTTAAATTTTTTTTTAAATTTTTTTTTTGAAATTTTTTTTAAAATTTTTTTTTTGAAATTTTTTTTTATTTTTTTTTGAAAATTTTTTTTTCAAATTTTTTTTTCAATTTTTTTTTAAATTTTTTTCTTTTTTTTTTTTGAAATTTTTTTTTTCGAAATTTTTTTTGAATTTTTTTTCGAATTTTTTTTTTCAATTTTTTTTAAAAATTTTTTTTTTAATTTTTTTTTTGAAATTTTTTTTAAATTTATTTTTGAAAATTTTTTTTTTTATTTTTTTTTGAAAATTTTTTTTTTTAATTTTTTTTAAAATTTTTTTTAAAATTTTTTTTAAAATTTTTTTTAAAATTTTTTTTGAATTTTTTTTAAAATTTTTTTTAAATTTTTTTTTAAAAATTTTTTTTAAAATTTTTTTTTCGAAATTTTTTTTCGAATTTTTTTTTCAAATTTTTTAAAATTTTTTTTTTATTTTTTTAAAAATTTTTTTTGAAAATTTTTTTTTTTGAAATTTTTTTTTGAAATTTTTTTAAAATTTTTTTTTATTTTTTTTTTATTTTTTTTTTATTTTTTTTTAAATTTTTCTTGAAAATTTTTTTTCTGAAATTTTTTTAAAAATTTTTTTTGAAATTTTTTTTTTCGAAAATTTTTTTGAAAATTTTTTTTTTTAATTTTTTTTTGAAAATTTTTTTTTTGAAAATTTTTTTTTAAAATTTTTTTTAAATTTTTTTTTAAATTTTTTTTTTAATTTTTTTTTTGAAATTTTTTTAAAATTTATTTTTGAAAAATTTTTTTTAAATTTTTTTTTGAAAATTTTTTTTTGAAATTTTTTTTTTTTAAATTTTTTTTTAAAATTTTTTTTTTAAAATTTTTTTTAAATTTTTTTTTTGAAATTTTTTTTTTCAATTTTTTTTAAATTTTTTTTTAAATTTTTTTTTTTGAAATTTTTTTAAAATTTTTTTTAAATTTTTTTTTGAAATTTTTTTTTTCGAAAATTTTTTTGAAAATTTTTTTTTTTAAATTTTTTTTTGAAAATTTTTTATTGAAATTTTTTTTAAAATTTTTTTTTTAATTTTTTTTGAAATTTTTTTTTTTCAATTTTTTTTAAATTTTTTTTTATTTTTTTTAAATTTTTTTTGAAAATTTTTTTTTTTAATTTTTTTTTGAAAATTTTTTTTTTGAAAATTTTTTTTTTAAATTTTTTTTTAATTTTTTTTTAAATTTTTTTTTTTAATTTTTTTTTTGAAATTTTTTTTAAATTTATTTTTGAATTTTTTTTTTTAATTTTTTTTTGAAAATTTTTTTTTGAAATTTTTTTTAAAATTTTTTTTAAAATTTTTTTTGAAAATTTTTTTTTTGAAATTTTTTTAAAATTTTTTTTAAATTTTTTTTTTCAAAATTTTGTTTCGAATTTTTTTTTTCAATTTTTTTTAAAAATTTTTTTTTAAATTTTTTTTTTGAAATTTTTTTTAAATTTATTTTTGAAAATTTTTTTTTTTAATTTTTTTTTGAAAATTTTTTTTTTTAATTTTTTTTTTAATTTTTTTTAAAATTTTTTTGAATTTTTTTTAAAATTTTTTTTAAAATTTTTTTTTTAATTTTTTTTTTAAATTTTTTTGAAAATTTTTTTTTTTTAATTTTTTTTTCGAAATTTTTTTTCGATTTTTTTTTCAAATTTTTTAAAAATTTTTTTTAATTTTTTTTTTATTTTTTTAAAAATTTTTTTTTTCGAAATTTTTTTTGAAATTTTTTTAAAATTTTTTTTGAAATTTTTTTTTTCGAAAATTTTTTTGAAATTTTTTTTGAATTTATTTTTTGAAAATTTTTTTTTCGAATTTTTTTTTCAATTTTTTTTAAAATTTTTTTTTAATTTTTTTTTTTGAAAATTTTTTTTTTTGAAATTTTTTTTTTCGAAAATTTTTTTGAAATTAAAGAATTTTTTTTTTGAAATTTTTTTTTCGAAATTTTTTTTCGAATTTTTTTTTTCAATTTTTTTAAAAAAATTTTTTTCGAATTTTTTTTTCAATTTTTTTGAATTTTTTTTTTTTAATTTTTTTTTAATTTTTTTTGAAAATTTTTTCTGATTTTTTTTAAATTTTTTTTTGAAAATTTTTTTTTTTAAATTTTTTTTTTAAATTTTTTTTAAATTTTTTTTTGAAAATTTTTTTTTTGAATTTTTTTTTTCAATTTTTTTAAATTTTTTTTTTAATTTTTTTTTTTGAAATTTTTTTTAAATTTTTATTGAAAATTTTTTTTTTGAAATTTTTTTTGAAAATTTTTTTCGAATTTTTTTTTTCAATTTTTTTTTAAATTTTTTTTTTTTTTATTTTTTTTATTTTTTTTTTGAATTTTTTTTAAATTTTTTTTTTATTTTTTTAAAATTTTTTTTTGAAAATTTTTTTTTTGAAATTTTTTTTTCGAAATTTTTTTAAATTTTTTTTTAAATTTTTTTAAAATTTTTTTTATTTTTTTTTGAAAAATTATTTTTTTGAAATTTTTTTTTTTTGAAATTTTTTTAAAATTTATTTTTGAAAATTTTTTTTTTTAATTTTTTTTTGAAAATTTTTTTTTGAAAATTTTTTTTTTGAAATTTTTTTTTTAAATTTTTCTTTTAAATTTTTTTTTAATTTTTTTTTTGAAATTTTTTTTTTCAATTTTTTTTAAATTTTTTTTTTTGAAATTTTTTTTAAAATTTTTTTTTTTTGAAATTATTTTAAAATTTTTTTAAAATTTTTTTTAAATTTTTTTTTTGAAATTTTTTTTAAATTTTTTTTTAAATTTTTTTTTTGAAATTTTTTTTAAAATTTTTTTTTTGAAATTTTTTTAAAATTTTTTTTTTTTTTTTTTTGAAAAATTTTTTTTTTGAAATTTTTTTTTTTTGAAATTTTTTTTTTTCGAAAATTTTTTTGAAAATTTTTTTTTTGAAATTTTTTTAAAATTTTTTTTTGAAATTTTTTTTTTCGAAAATTTTTTTGAAATTTTTTTTGAATTTATTTTTTGAAAATTTTTTTTTCAAATTTTTTTTTCAATTTTTTTTAAAATTTTTTTCTTAATTTTTTTTTTGAAATTTTTTTTTTCGAAATTTTTTTCGAATTTTTTTTTCAATTTTTTTGAATTTTTTTTTTTTAATTTTTTTTTAATTTTTTTTGAAAATTTTTTTTTTTAAATTTTTTTTTCGAAATTTTTTTTCGAATTTTTTTTGGAAATTTTTTCTGATTTTTTTTAAATTTTTTTTTGAAAATTTTTTTTTTTAAATTTTTTTTTGAAATTTTTTTTAAATTTTTTTTTGAAAATTTTTTTTTTGAATTTTTTTTTTCAATTTTTTTAAATTTTTTTTTTAATTTTTTTTTTTGAAATTTTTTTTAAATTTTTATTGAAAATTTTTTTTTTGAAATTTTTTTTTGAAAATTTTTTTCGAATTTTTTTTTTCATTTTTTTAAATTTTTTTTTTTAAATTTTTTTTATTTTTTTTTTGAATTTTTTTTAAATTTTTTTTTTATTTTTTTAAAATTTTTTTTTGAAAATTTTTTTTTTGAAATTTTTTTTTCGAAATTTTTTTAAATTTTTTTTTAAATTTTTTTAAAATTTTTTTTATTTTTTTTTGAAAAATTATTTTTTTGAAATTTTTTTTTTTGAAATTTTTTTAAAATTTATTTTTTTAATTTTTTTTTGAAAATTTTTTTTTGAAAATTTTTTTTTTGAAATTTTTTTTTAAAATTTTTCTTTTAAATTTTTTTTTAAATTTTTTTTTTGAAATTTTTTTTTTCAATTTTTTTTAAATTTTTTTTTTGAAATTTTTTTTAAAATTTTTTTTTTTTGAAATTATTTTAAAATTTTTTTAAAATTTTTTTAAAATTTTTTTTTTGAAATTTTTTTAAAATTTTTTTTTAAATTTTTTTTTTGAAATTTTTTTTAAAATTTTTTTTTTGAAATTTTTTTAAAATTTTTTTTTTTTTTGAAAAATTTTTTTTTTGAAATTTTTTTTTTTTGAAATTTTTTTTTTTCGAAAATTTTTTTGAAAATTTTTTTTTTGAAATTTTTTTAAAATTTTTTTTTGAAATTTTTTTTTTCGAAAATTTTTTTGAAATTTTTTTTGAATTTATTTTTTGAAAATTTTTTTTTCAAATTTTTTTTTCAATTTTTTTTTAAATTTTTTTCTTAATTTTTTTTTTGAAATTTTTTTTTTCGAAATTTTTTTTGAATTTTTTTTTTAATTTTTTTTTGAAATTTTTTCAAAATTTATTTTTGAAAATTTTTTTTTTAATTTTTTTTTGAAAATTTTTTTTTGAAATTTTTTTTTAAATTTTTTTTTTAATTTTTTTTGAAATTTTTTTTTTAATTTTTTTTTAAATTTTTTTTTTAATTTTTTTTTTTTAATTTTTTTAAAATTTATTTTTGAAAATTTTTTTTTTTATTTTTTTTTGAAAATTTTTTTTGAAATTTTTTTTAAAATTTTTTTTTAAATTTTTTTTGAAATTTTTTTTTTCAATTTTTTTTAAATTTTTTTTTATTTTTTTTAAATTTTTTTTTGAAAATTTTTTTTTTTTAATTTTTTTTGAAAATTTTTTTTTTGAAAATTTTTTTTTAAATTTTTTTTTTTAATTTTTTTTTAAATTTTTTTTTTAATTTTTTTTTGAAATTTTTTTAAAATTTATTTTTGAAAATTTTTTTTTTAAATTTTTTTTTGAAAATTTTTTTTTGAAATTTTTTTTTAAATTTTTTTTTAAATTTTTTTTGAACATTTTTTTTTTGAAATTTTTTTAAATTTTTTTTTAAATTTTTTTTTTGAAAATTTTTTTTCGAATTTTTTTTTTCAATTTTTTTTAAAAATTTTTTTTTTAATTTTTTTTTTGAAATTTTTTTTAAATTTATTTTTGAAAAATTTTTTTTTTTATTTTTTTTTGAAAATTTTTTTTTTAAATTTTTTTTAAAATTTTTTTTAAAATTTTTTTTGAATTTTTTTTAAAATTTTTTTTAAATTTTTTTTTTTATTTTTTTTTTAAATTTTTTTGAAAATTTTTTTTTTTTTTATTTTTTTTTCGAAATTTTTTTTGAATTTATTTTTCAATTTTTTTTTGAAATTTTTTTTGTGAATTTTTTTAAATTGTTTTTTTTATTTTTTTTTGAAATTTTTTTTAATTTTTTTTTTTTTTTTTTTTTAAATTTTTTTTTGAAAATTTTTTTGTTGAAGTTTTTTTTTTTGAAATTTTTTTTTTCGAAAATTTTTTTGAAATTTTTTTTGAATTTTCTTTTTGAATTTTTTTTTTCGAACATTTTTTTGAATTTTTTTTTTAAATTTTTTTTAAAATTTTTTTTAAAATTTTTTTTTAAATTTTTTTTTTGAAATTTTTTTTCAATTTTTTTGAAATTTTTTTTAAATTTTTTTTTGAAAATTTTTTTTTTGAAATTTTTTTTTGAAATTTTTTTTAAATTTTTTTTTGAAAATTTTTTTTTTGAAATTTTTTTTTTCAATTTTTTTTTTTTAATTTTTTTTAAATTTTTTTTTTGAAATTTTTTTTTTCAATTTTTTTGAATTTTTTTTTTAATTTTTTTTAAAATTTTTTTTTAAATTTTTTTTTTGAAATTTTTTTTCAATTTTTTTGAAATTTTTTTTAAATTTTTTTTTTCAATTTTTTTTTTGAATTTTTTTTTTTCGAAAATTTTTTTGAAATTTTTTTTGAATTTTTTTTTTTAATTTTTTTTTTGAAATTTTTTTTAAATTTTTTTTTGAAAATTTTTTTTTTGAAATTTTTTTTTGAAATTTTTTGAAAATTTTTTTTTGAAATTTTTTTTTTTAATTTTTTTTTTTTAATTTTTTTTAAATTTTTTTTTTGAAATTTTTTTTTTCAATTTTTTTTAAATTTTTTTTTTAATTTTTTTTTTGAAATTTTTTTAAAAATTTTTTTTTTTTGAAATTATTTTAAAATTTTTTTAAAATTTTTTTTAAATTTTTTTTTTGAAATTTTTTTTTCAATTTTTTTCAAATTTTTTTTTAAATTTTTTTTTTGAAATTTTTTTTAAAATTTTTTTTTGAAATTTTTTAAAAATTTTTTTTTATTTTTTTTTGAAAAATTTTTTTTTTGAAATTTTTTTTTTTTGAAATTTTTTTTTTTCGAAAATTTTTTTGAAAATTTTTTTTTTGAAATTTTTTTAAAATTTTTTTTTGAAATTTTTTTTTTCGAAAATTTTTTTTGAAATTTTTTTTGAATTTATTTTTTGAAAATTTTTTTTTCAAATTTTTTTTTCAATTTTTTTTAAAATTTTTTTCTTAATTTTTTTTTTGAAATTTTTTTTTTCGAAATTTTTTTTGAATTTTTTTTTTAATTTTTTTTTTAATTTTTTTTTTGAAATTTTTTTAAAATTTATTTTTGAAAATTTTTTTTTTAAATTATTTTTTAAAAATTTTTTTTTGAAATTTTTTTTAAAATTTTTTTTTAAATTTTTTTTGAAATTTTTTTTTTCAATTTTTTTTAAATTTTTTTTTATTTTTTTTAAAATTTTTTTTGAAAATTTTTTTTTTTTAATTTTTTTTGAAAATTTTTTTTTTGAAAATTTTTTTTTAAAATTTTTTTTTTAATTTTTTTTTTAATTTTTTTTTAAATTTTTTTTTGAAATTTTTTTAAAATTTATTTTTGAAAATTTTTTTTTTGAAATTTTTTTTTCGAAATTTTTTTGAAATTTTTTTTTTTGAAATTTTTTTTTTCGAAAATTTTTTTGAAATTTTTTTTGAATTTTTTTTTTGAAATTTTTTTTTCGAAATTTGTTTTCGAATTTTTTTTTTCAATTTTTTTTAAAAAATTTTTTAATTTTTTTTTTATTTTTTTTTGAAAATTTTTTTTTTTGAAATTTTTTTTTTTGAAATTTTTTTTTTTCGAAAATTTTTTTGAAAATTTTTTTTTTTAAATTTTTTTAAAATTTTTTTTAAATTTTTTTTTGAAATTTTTTTTTTGAATTTTTTTTTTTGAATTTTTTTTTAATTTTTTTTGAAAATTTTTTTTTTGAAATTTTTTTTTGAAATTTTTTTTTTTTTATTTTTTTTAAATTTTTTTTTTGAAATTTTTATTTTTTCAATTTTTTTCAAATTTTTATTTTTTTAAAAATATTTTTCTTTGAAATTTTTTTCTTTTGAAAATTTTTTTGACGTTTTTTTTAAAAATTTTTTTCGAATTTTTTTTTTGAAATTTTTTTTGTATTTTTTTTTCAATTTTTTTTCAATTTTTTAGAAATTTTTTTTGAAATTTGTTTTCGAATTTTTTTTTTATATTTTTTTTTGAAATTTTTTTCGAAATTTTTTTTTTTGAAAATTTTTTTTTTCAATTTTTTTTAAATTTTTTTTTAAATTTTTTTTTTTGAAATTTTTTTTAAATTTTTTTTTGAAAATTTTTTTTTTTGAAATTTTTTTTTTCAATTTTTTTTAAATTTTTTTTAAAATTTTTTTTGAAATATTTTTTTTAAAATTTTTTTAAATTTTTTTTTTAATTTTTTTTAATTTTTTTTCTTTGAAAATTTTTTTTCGAATTTTTTTTTTCAATTTTTTTTAAAATTTTTTTTAAATTTTTTTTTTTAATTTTTTTTAAAATTTTTTTTGAATTTTTTTTTTTAAATTTTTTTTTCTAAATTTTTTTTCGAATTTTTTTTTCAAATTTTTTAAAATTTTTTTTTTTATTTTTTTAAAAAATTTTTTTGAAAATTTTTTTTTTTGAATTTTTTTTTTTGAAATTTTTTTTTTCGAAAATTTTTTTGAATTTTTTTTTGAATTTTTTTTTTAATTTTTTTAAAAATTTTTTTTGAATTTTTTTTTCAATTTTTTTAAAATTTTTTTTTTTAAATTTTTTTTTTTTTATTTTTTTTTCTAAATTTTTTTTCGATTTTTTTTTTCAAATTTTTTAAAATTTTTTTTTTTATTTTTTAAAAAATTTTTTTTTGAATTTTTTTTTTTTGAAATTTTTTTTTCGAAAATTTTTTTGAAATTTTTTTTGAATTTTTTTTTAAATTTTTTTTTCGAATTTTTTTTTCAATTTTTTTTTAAATTTTTTTTTTTAATTTTTTTTTAAAAAATTTTTTTTGAAATTTTTTTTTTGAATTTTTTTTTTTTTGAAATTTTTTTAATTTTTTTTTGAAAATTTTTTTTTTGAAATTTTTTTTTTCAATTTTTTTTCAATTTTTTTTTTATTTTTTTTTTAATTTTTTTTTTGAAATTTTTTTTTTAATTTTTTTTTGAAAATTTTTTTTTTGAAATTTTTTTTTTCAATATTTTTAAATTTTTTTTTGAAAATTTTTTTTTTCAATTTTTTTGAATTTTTTTTTTAATTTTTTTTAAAATTTTTTTTTAAATTTTTTTTTTGAAAATTTTTTTTCGAATTTTTTTTTTCAATTTTTTTTAAAAATTTTTTTTTTAATTTTTTTTTTGAATTTTTTTTTAAATTTATTTTTGAAAAATTTTTTTTTTATTTTTTTTTGAAAATTTTTTTTTTAAATTTTTTTTAAAATTTTTTTTAAAATTTTTTTTGAATTTTTTTTAAAATTTTTTTTAAATTTTTTTTTTTATTTTTTTTTTAAATTTTTTTGAAAATTTTTTTTTTTTTTATTTTTTTTTCGAAATTTTTTTTGAATTTATTTTTCAATTTTTTTTTGAAATTTTTTTTGAGAATTTTTTTAAATTGTTTTTTTTATTTTTTTTTGAAATTTTTTTTAATTTTTTTTTTTTTTTTTTTTTAAATTTTTTTTTGAAAATTTTTTTGTTGAAGTTTTTTTTTTTGAAATTTTTTTTTTCGAAAATTTTTTTGAAATTTTTTTTGAATTTTCTTTTTGAATTTTTTTTTTCGAACATTTTTTTGAATTTTTTTTTTAAATTTTTTTTAAAATTTTTTTTTAAATTTTTTTTTTGAAATTTTTTTTCAATTTTTTTGAAATTTTTTTTAAATTTTTTTTTGAAAATTTTTTTTTTGAAATTTTTTTTTGAAATTTTTTTTAAATTTTTTTTTGAAATTTTTTTTTTTGAAATTTTTTTTTTCAATTTTTTTTTTTAAATTTTTTTTAAATTTTTTTTTTGAAATTTTTTTTTTCAATTTTTTTGAATTTTTTTTTTAATTTTTTTTAAAATTTTTTTTTAAATTTTTTTTTTGAAATTTTTTTTCAATTTTTTTGAAATTTTTTTTAAATTTTTTTTTTCAATTTTTTTTTTGAATTTTTTTTTTTCGAAAATTTTTTTGAAATTTTTTTTGAATTTTTTTTTTTAATTTTTTTTTTGAAATTTTTTTTAAATGTTTTTTTGAAAATTTTTTTTTTGAAATTTTTTTTTGAAATTTTTTGAAAATTTTTTTTTGAAATTTTTTTTTTAAATTTTTTTTTTTTAATTTTTTTTAAATTTTTTTTTTGAAATTTTTTTTTTCAATTTTTTTTAAATTTTTTTTTTAATTTTTTTTTTGAAATTTTTTTAAAAATTTTTTTTTTTTGAAATTATTTTAAAATTTTTTTAAAATTTTTTTTAAATTTTTTTTTTGAATTTTTTTTTCAATTTTTTTCAAATTTTTTTTTAAATTTTTTTTTTGAAATTTTTTTTAAAATTTTTTTTTGAAATTTTTTAAAAATTTTTTTTTATTTTTTTTTGAAAAATTTTTTTTTTGAAATTTTTTTTTTTTGAAATTTTTTTTTTTCGAAAATTTTTTTGAAAATTTTTTTTTTGAAATTTTTTTAAAATTTTTTTTTGAAATTTTTTTTTTCGAAAATTTTTTTTGAAATTTTTTTTGAATTTATTTTTTGAAAATTTTTTTTTCAAATTTTTTTTTCAATTTTTTTTAAAATTTTTTTCTTAATTTTTTTTTTGAAATTTTTTTTTTCGAAATTTTTTTTGAATTTTTTTTTTAATTTTTTTTTTAATTTTTTTTTTGAAATTTTTTTAAAATTTATTTTTGAAAATTTTTTTTTTAAATTATTTTTTAAAAATTTTTTTTTGAAATTTTTTTTAAAATTTTTTTTTAAATTTTTTTTGAAATTTTTTTTTTCAATTTTTTTTAAATTTTTTTTTATTTTTTTTTAAATTTTTTTTGAAAATTTTTTTTTTTTAATTTTTTTTGAAAATTTTTTTTTTGAAATTTTTTTTTTAAAATTTTTTTTTTAATTTTTTTTTAAATTTTTTTTTTAATTTTTTTTTGAAATTTTTTTAAAATTTATTTTTGAAAATTTTTTTTTTGAAATTTTTTTTTCGAAATTTTTTTGAAATTTTTTTTTTTGAAATTTTTTTTTTCGAAAATTTTTTTGAAATTTTTTTTGAATTTTTTTTTTGAAATTTTTTTTTCGAAATTTGTTTTCGAATTTTTTTTTTCAATTTTTTTTAAAAAATTTTTTAATTTTTTTTTTATTTTTTTTTGAAAATTTTTTTTTTTGAAATTTTTTTTTTTGAAATTTTTTTTTTTCGAAAATTTTTTTGAAAATTTTTTTTTTTAAATTTTTTTAAAATTTTTTTTAAATTTTTTTTTGAAATTTTTTTTTTGAATTTTTTTTTTTGAATTTTTTTTTAATTTTTTTTGAAAATTTTTTTTTTGAAATTTTTTTTTTAAATTTTTTTTTTTTTATTTTTTTTAAATTTTTTTTTTGAAATTTTTATTTTTTCAATTTTTTTCAAATTTTTATTTTTTTAAAAATATTTTTCTTTGAAATTTTTTTCTTTTGAAAATTTTTTTGACGTTTTTTTTAAAAATTTTTTTCGAATTTTTTTTTTGAAATTTTTTTTGTATTTTTTTTTCAATTTTTTTTCAATTTTTTAGAAATTTTTTTTGAAATTTGTTTTCGAATTTTTTTTTTATATTTTTTTTTGAAATTTTTTTCGAAATTTTTTTTTTTGAAAATTTTTTTTTTCAATTTTTTTTAAATTTTTTTTTTAATTTTTTTTTTTGAAATTTTTTTTAAATTTTTTTTTGAAAATTTTTTTTTTTGAAATTTTTTTTTTCAATTTTTTTTAAATTTTTTTTAAAATTTTTTTTGAAATATTTTTTTTTAAATTTTTTTAAATTTTTTTTTTAATTTTTTTTAATTTTTTTTCTTTGAAAATTTTTTTTCGAATTTTTTTTTTCAATTTTTTTTAAAATTTTTTTTAAATTTTTTTTTTTAATTTTTTTTAAAATTTTTTTTGAATTTTTTTTTTTAAATTTTTTTTTCTAAATTTTTTTTCGAATTTTTTTTTCAAATTTTTTAAAATTTTTTTTTTTATTTTTTTAAAAAATTTTTTTGAAAATTTTTTTTTTTGAATTTTTTTTTTTGAAATTTTTTTTTTCGAAAATTTTTTTGAATTTTTTTTTGAATTTTTTTTTTAATTTTTTTAAAAATTTTTTTTGAATTTTTTTTTCAATTTTTTTAAAATTTTTTTTTTTAAATTTTTTTTAAAATTTTTTTTGAAAATTTTTTTTTTTTTTATTTTTTTTTCTAAATTTTTTTTCGATTTTTTTTTTCAAATTTTTTAAAATTTTTTTTTTTATTTTTTAAAAAATTTTTTTTTGAATTTTTTTTTTTTGAAATTTTTTTTTCGAAAATTTTTTTGAAATTTTTTTTGAATTTTTTTTTAAATTTTTTTTTCGAATTTTTTTTTCAATTTTTTTTTAAATTTTTTTTTTTAATTTTTTTTTAAAAAATTTTTTTTGAAATTTTTTTTTTGAATTTTTTTTTTTTTGAAATTTTTTTAATTTTTTTTTGAAAATTTTTTTTTTGAAATTTTTTTTTTCAATTTTTTTTCAATTTTTTTTTTATTTTTTTTTTAATTTTTTTTTTGAAATTTTTTTTTTAATTTTTTTTTGAAAATTTTTTTTTTGAAATTTTTTTTTTCAATATTTTTAAATTTTTTTTTGAAAATTTTTTTTTTGAAATTTTTTTTTTCAATTTTTTTTAAATTTTTTTTATTTTTTTAAAAATTTTTTTTTTAATTTTTTTTTTTGAAATTTTTTTAAAATTTTTTTTAAAATTTTTTTAAAATTTTTTTAAATTTTTTTTTTTGAAAATTTTTTTTCGAATTTTTTTTTTTCAATTTTTTTTTAAATTTTTTTTTTTAATTTTTTTTTTGAAATTTTTTTAAAATTTATTTTTGAAAATTTTTTTTTTAAATTTTTTTTTGAAAATTTTTTTTTTGAAATTTTTTTTTTCGAAAATTTTTTTGAAAATTTTTTTTTTGAAATTTTTTTAAAATTTTTTTTCGAAATTTTTTTTTTCTAAAAATTTTTTGAAATTTTTTTTGATTTATTTTTTGAAAATTTTTTTTTCAAATTTTTTTTCAATTTTTTTTTAAAATTTTTTTTTAAATTTTTTTTCTGAATTTTTTTTTTTAATTTTTTTTTTCGAAAATTTTTTTGAAATTTTTTTTGAATTTTTTTTTTGAAATTTTTTTTTCGAAATTTTTTTTCGAATTTTTTTTTTCAATTTTTTTTTTAATTTTTTTTTTTTATTTTTTTTTTTAATTTTTTTTATTTTTTTTTTTGAATTTTTTTTTATTTTTTTTTTTGAATTTTTTTAAATTTTTTTTAAATTTTTTTTTGAAAAATTTTTTTTTTAATTTTTTTTTTTGAAATTTTTTTTGAAATTTTTTTTGAATTTTTTTTTTTAAATTTTTTTTTCGAAATTTTTTTTCGAATTTTTTTTTCAATTTTTTTTTAAATTTTTTTTTTGAAATTTTTTTTAAATTTTTTTTGAAAATTTTTTTTTTGAAATTTTTTTTTTGAAATTTTTTTTGAATTTTTTTTGAATTTTTTTTTAAATTTTTTTTTTGAAATTTTTTTTTTATTTTTTGTAAATTATTTTTTTTCGAATTTTTTTTTTTGGTTTTTTTTTAAATTTTTTTTTTAATTTTTTTTTTTTAATTTTTTTTAATTTTTTTTTTAATTTTTTTTAAATTTTTTTTTGAAAATTTTTTTTTTGAAATTTTTTTTTTAATTTTTTTTTTTGAAATTTTTTTTAAAATTTTTTTGAAAATTTTTTTTCGAATTTTTTTTTTCAATTTTTTTTTTTAATTTTTTTTTTGAAATTTTTTTTTCGAAATTTTTTTTTGAAATTTTTTTTGTATTTTTTTTTCAATTTTTTTTCAATTTTTTAGAAATTTTTTTTGAAATTTGTTTTCGAATTTTTTTTTTATATTTTTTTTTGAAATTTTTTTCGAAATTTTTTTTTTTGAAAATTTTTTTTTTCAATTTTTTTTAAATTTTTTTTTTAATTTTTTTTTTGAAATTTTTTTTAAATTTTTTTTTGAAAATTTTTTTTTTTGAAATTTTTTTTTTCAATTTTTTTTAAATTTTTTTTAAAATTTTTTTTGAAATATTTTCTTTTTTAATTTTTTTAAATTTTTTTTTTAATTTTTTTTAATTTTTTTTTTTTGAAATTTTTTTTTCGAATTTTTTTTAAAATTTTTTTAAAATTTTTTTTAAATTTTTTTTTTAAATTTTTTTTTAAATTTTTTTTGAATTTTTTTTTTAAATTTTTTTTTCTAAATTTTTTTTCGAATTTTTTTTTCAAATTCAAATTTTTTTTTTTATTTTTTTAAAAAATTTTTTTGAAAATTTTTTTTTTTGAATTTTTTTTTTGAAATTTTTTTTTTCGAAAATTTTTTTGAATTTTTTTTTTTAATTTTTTTAAAAATTTTTTTTGAATTTTTTTTTCAATTTTTTTAAAATTTTTTGTTTTAAATTTTTTTAAAAATTTTTTTTGAAAATTTTTTTTTTTTTATTTTTTTTTCTTAATTTTTTTTCGAATTTTTTTTTCAAATTTTTTAAAATTTTTTTTTTTTATTTTTTAAAAAATTTTTTTTTGAATTTTTTTTTTTTGAAATTTTTTTTCGAAAATTTTTTTGAAATTTTTTTTGAATTTTTTTTTAAATTTTTTTTTCGAATTTTTTTTTCAATTTTTTTTAAAATTTTTTTTTTTAATTTTTTTTTTAAAAATTTTTTTTGAAATTTTTTTTTTGAATTTTTTTTTTTTTGAAATTTTTTCAATTTTTTTTTGAAAATTTGTTTTTTGAAATTTTTTTTTTCAATTTTTTTTCAATTTTTTTTAAATTTTTTTTTTAATTTTTTTTTTGAAATTTTTTTTTAATTTTTTTTTGAAAATTTTTTTTTTGAAATTTTTTTTTTCAATTTTTTTAAATTTTTTTTTGAAAATTTTTTTTTTGAAATTTTTTTTTTCAATTTTTTTTATTTTTTTAAAAAATTTTTTTTAAATTTTTTTTTTTGAAATTTTTTTAAAATTTTTTTTAAAATTTTTTTTAAATTTTTTTAAATTTTTTTTTTTGAAAATTTTTTTTCGAATTTTTTTTTTCAATTTTTTTTTAAATTTTTTTTTTTTATTTTTTTTTTGAAATTTTTTTAAAATTTATTTTTGAAAATTTTTTTTTTAAAATTTTTTTTTGAAAATTTTTTTTTTGAAATTTTTTTTTTTCGAAAATTTTTTTGAAAATTTTTTTTTTGAAA
>OX101825.2:29442070-29444570 GCA_944452925.2 Chrysolina oricalcia | reverse complement strand
CAAAAAAAAAATTTAAAAAAAAAATTAAAAAAAAAATTGAAAAAAAAAATTCGAAAAAAAATTTCGAAAAAAAAATTTCAAAAAAAAAATTCAAAAAAAATTTCAAAAAAATTTTCGAAAAAAAAAATTTCAAAAAAAAAATTTAAAAAAAAATTTTCAAAAAAAAATTTTAAAAAATAAAAAAAAAAATAAAAAAAAAATTCAAAAAAAAAATTGAAAAAAAAAATTCGAAAAAAAATTTCGAAAAAAAAATTTCAAAAAAAAAATTAAAAAAAAAATTGAAAAAAAAAATTCGAAAAAAAATTTTCAGAAAAAAAATTTAAAAAAAATTTAAAAAAAATTTTTAAAAAAATTTAAAAAAAATTTCAAAAAAATTTTCGAAAAAAAAAATTTCAAAAAAAAAATTAAAAAAAAAAATTTTCAAAAAAAAATTAAAAAAAAATAAAAAAAAAAATAAAAAAAAATTTAAAAAAAAATTGAAAAAAAAAATTCGAAAAAAAATTTCGAAAAAAAAATTTCAAAAAAAAAATAAAAAAAAAAATTGAAAAAAAAAATTCGAAAAAAAATTTTCAAAAAAAAAATTTAAAAAAAATTTTAAAAAAAAATTAAAAAAATTTCAAAAAAAAAATTTTCAAAAAAATTTCAAAAAAAAAATTAAAAAAAAAAATTTAAAAAAAAATTGAAAAAAAAAAAATTCGAAAAAAAATTTTCAAAAAAAAAAATTTAAAAAAATTTAAAAAAAAATTTAAAAAAAATTTTAAAAAAATTTCAAAAAAAAAAAATTTAAAAAAATTTTTTTAAAAAAATAAAAAAAATTGAAAAAAAAAATTTCAAAAAAAAAATTTTCAAAAAAAAATTTAAAAAAATTGAAAAAAAAAATTTCAAAAAAAAATTTTCAAAAAAAAATTAAAAAAAATTTCAAAAAAAAAATTTAAAAAAAATTGAAAAAAAATTGAAAAAAAAATTTCAAAAAAAAAATTTTCAAAAAAAAATTAAAAAAATTTCAAAAAAAAAAAAATTCAAAAAAAAAATTTCAAAAAAAATTAAAAAAAAAAAATTAAAAAAAAAAATTTAAAAAAAAATTGAAAAAAAAATTCGAAAAAAAAATTTTAAAAAAAATTCAAAAAAAATTTCAAAAAAATTTTCGAAAAAAAAATTTCAAAAAAAAAAATTCAAAAAAAAATTTTTTAAAAAATTAAAAAAAAAATTTTAAAAAATTTGAAAAAAAAATTCGAAAAAAAATTTAGAAAAAAAAATAAAAAAAAAAAATTTTCAAAAAAAATTTAAAAAAAAAAAATTTTAAAAAAATTGAAAAAAAAATTCAAAAAAAATTTTTAAAAAAATTTTAAAAAAAATTCAAAAAAAAATTCAAAAAAATTTTCGAAAAAAAAAATTTCAAAAAAAAAATTCAAAAAAAAAAATTTTCAAAAAAATTTTTTAAAAAAATAAAAAAAAAAATTTTAAAAAATTTGAAAAAAAAATTCGAAAAAAAATTTAGAAAAAAAAATTAAAAAAAAAAATTCAAAAAAAATTTTAAAAAAAAATTAAAAAAAAAAATTAAAAAAAAAATTTAAAAAAAAATTGAAAAAAAAAATTCGAAAAAAAATTTTCAAAAAAAAAAAATTAAAAAAAATTAAAAAAAAAATTTAAAGAAATTTAAAAAAAAAATATTTCAAAAAAAATTTAAAAAAAAAATTTAAAAAAAATTGAAAAAAAAAATTTCAAAAAAAAAAATTTTCAAAAAAAAATTTAAAAAAAATTTCAAAAAAAAAAATTAAAAAAAAAATTTAAAAAAAATTGAAAAAAAAAAATTTTCAAAAAAAAAAAATTTCGAAAAAAATTTCAAAAAAAAATATAAAAAAAAAATTCGAAAACAAATTTCAAAAAAAATTTCTAAAAAATTGAAAAAAAATTGAAAAAAAAATACAAAAAAAATTTCAAAAAAAAATTCGAAAAAAATTAAAAAAAAAACGTCAAAAAAATTTTCAAAAGAAAAAAATTTCAAAGAAAAATATTTTTAAAAAAATAAAAATTTGAAAAAAATTGAAAAAAAAATTTTAAAAAAATTAAGAAAAAAATTAAAAAATAAATTCAAAATAAAACTGTCAAAAAAATTTTCCAGAGAAAATTAAAAAAAAATTTCAATATAAAATTTTTCAAAGAAAAATATTTAAAAAAAAAAAAAATTCGAAAGAAATTTAAAAAAAATTTTAAAAAAATTAGAAAGAATTCAAAAAAAATTTTCAAAAAAAAATCGATAAAAAAATTTAAAAAAATTGAAAAAAATTTTAAAAAAAAATCCAAAAAAAAATCCAAAAAAAAATTTCAAAAAAATTTAAAAAAGAAAAAAATTTCGAAAAAAAACTTCAAAAATAAAAAATTAATCAAAAAAAAAATTTCGGAAAAATTGAAAAAAAATACAAAAAAAATTTCAAAAAAAAACCTCAGAAAAATTTTCAAAAGAAAAAAATTTCGAAAAAAAACTTTAAAAATAAAAAAT
>OX101825.2:29412070-29422070 GCA_944452925.2 Chrysolina oricalcia | reverse complement strand
TTTAAAAAAAATTTCAAAAAAAAATTTAAAAAAAATTTTAAAAAAAATTTCAAAAAAATTGAAAAAAAATTTCAAAAAAAAAATTTAAAAAAAAATAAAAAAAAAAAAATTCAAAAAAATTTTCGAAAAAAAAATTTCAAAAAGAAAATTCAAAAAAAATTTCAAAAAAATTTTCGAAAAAAAAATTTCAAAAAAAAAAAAAATAATAAAAAAAAATTTCAAAAAAATAAAAAAATTTCAAAAAAAAATTTTCAAAAAAAATTTTAAAAAAATTTCGAAAAAAAAATTTTCAAAAAAAAATTAAAAAAAAATTTCAAAAAAAAAAATAAAAAAAAAAAATTTTAAAAAAAATTGAAAAAAAAAATTGAAAAAAAAAATTCGAAAAAAAATTTCGAAAAAAAAATTTCAAAAAAAAAATTTTCAAAAAAAATTTCAAAAAAAAAATTAAAAAAAAAAAATTTAAAAAAAATAAAAAAAAAAAATTAAAAAAAATTAAAAAAAAAAATTAAAAAAAAAATTTAAAAAAAAACCAAAAAAAAAATTCGAAAAAAAATAATTTACAAAAAATAAAAAAAAATAAAAAAAAAAAAATTTTCAAAAAAAAATTTTTAAAAAAAATTTTTTTTGAAATTTTTTTTTTTTTTATTTTTTTTTTATTTTTTGTAAATTTTTTTTTTTCGAATTTTTTTTTTTGGTTTTTTTTTAAATTTTTTTTTAAATTTTTTTTTAAAATTTTTTTTAATTTTTTTTTTTAATTTTTTTTAAATTTTTTTTTGAAAATTTTTTTTTTGAAATTTTTTTTGAAAATTTTTTTTTTGAAATTTTTTTTTTCGAAATTTTTTTTCGAATTTTTTTTTTCAATTTTTTTTAAAATTTTTTTTTTTTTTATTTTTTTTTTTGAAATTTTTTTTAAATTTTTTTTTGAAAATTTTTTTTTCGAAATTTTTTTAAAATTTTTTTTGAAAATTTTTTTTTGAAATTTTTTTATTTTTTTTGAAATTTTTTTTTATTTTATTTTTTTTTTTTTTAATTTTTTTTTCGAAAATTTTTTTGAAATTTTTTTTGAATTTTCTTTTTGAAATTTTTTTTTCGAAAATTTTTTTGAATTTTTTTTTTTTTTATTTTTTTTAAAATTTTTTTTTTGAAATTTTTTTTCAATTTTTTTGAAATTTTTTTTAAAATTTTTTTTAAAATTTTTTTTGAAATTTTTTCTAAATTTTTTTTTCGAAAATTTTTTTGAAATTTTTTTTGAATTTTTTTTTTGAAATTTTTTTTTCGAAATTATTTTTCGAATTTTTTTTTTCAATTTTTTTTTAAATTTTTTTTTTAAATTTTTTTTTTGAAATTTTTTTTAAATTTTTTTTGAAATTTTTTTTTTTGAAATTTTTTTTTTTTGAAATTTTTTTTGAATTTTTTTTTTAATATTTTTTTTGGAATTTTTTTAAAATTTATTTTTGAAAATTTTTTTTTAAAATTTTTTTTTGAAAATTTTTTTTTTTTATTTTTTGTAAATTATTTTTTTTCGAATTTTTTTTTTTGGTTTTTTTTAATTTTTTTTTTTAATTTTTTTTTAAATTTTTTTTAAATTTTTTTTTCGAAAATTTTTTTGAAATTTTTTTTGAATTTTTTTTTTGAAATTTTTTTTTCGAAATTATTTTTCGAATTTTTTTTTTCAATTTTTTTTTAAATTTTTTTTTTAAATTTTTTTTTTGAAATTTTTTTTAAATTTTTTTTGAAATTTTTTTTTTTGAAATTTTTTTTGAAAATTTTTTTTTTGAAATTTTTTTTTTCGAAATTTTTTTTCGAATTTTTTTTTTCAATTTTTTTTTTCAATTTTTTTAAAAATTTTTTTTTTTTTATTTTTTTTTTGAATTTTTTTTTAAATTTTTTTTTGAAAATTTTTTTTTTGAATTTTTTTTTTAATTTTTTTTGAAAATTTTTTTTTTGAAATTTTTTATTTTTTTTTAAATTTTTTTTAATTTTTTTTTTATTTTTTTAAAAATTTTTTTCGAATTTTTTTTTTCAATTTTTTTTTAAATTTTTTTTTAATTTTTTTTTTTGAAATTTTTTTAAAATTTTTTTTGAAAATTTTTTTTTTGAAATTTTTTTAAAATTTTTTTTTGAAATTTTTTTTTTGAAATTTTTGATTTCAATTTTTTTTAAATTTTTTTTTTAATTTTTTTTTTTTGAAATTTTTTTAAAATTTTTTTTGAAAATTTTTTTTTTGAAATTTTTTTTTAAAATTTTTTTTTTTGAAATTTTTTTTTTCAATTTTTTTTTTAATTTTTTTTTTGAAATTTTTTTAAAAATTTTTTTGAAAATTTTTTTTTTTGAAATTTTTTTAAAATTTTTTTAAATTTTTTTTTGAAAATTTTTTTTCGAATTTTTTTTTTCAATTTTTTTTTTTAATTTTTTTTTTGAAATTTTTTTTTCGAAATTTTTTTTCGAATTTTTTTTTTCAATTTTTTTTTAAATTTTTTTTTAAATTTTTTTTTTTAATTTTTTTTATTTTTTTTTTGAATTTTTTTTTAATTTTTTTTTAAATTTTTTTTTAATTTTTTTTTGAAAATTTTTTTTTTTAATTTTTTTTTTGAAATTTTTTTTTTCGAAAATTTTTTTGAAATTTTTTTTGAATTTTTTTTTTGAAATTTTTTTTTCGAAATTTTTTTTCGAATTTTTTTTTTCAATTTTTTTTTTGAATTTTTTTTTTATTTTTTTTTTTATTTTTTTAAATTTTTTTTTGAAAATTTTTTTTTTTAATTTTTTTTTTTGAAATTTTTTTTTTCGAAAATTTTTTTGAAATTTTTTTTGAATTTTTTTTTTGAAATTTTTTTTTCGAAATTTTTTTTCGAATTTTTTTTTTCAATTTTTTTTTTAATTTTTTTTTTTATTTTTTTTTTGAAATTTTTTAATTTTTTTTTTGAAATTTGTTTTTGAAATTTTTTTTTTTGAAATTTTTTTTGAATTTTTTTTTTAATTTTTTTTTTTAAATTTTTTTTAAATTTATTTTTGAAAATTTTTTTTTAAATTTTTTTTTGAAATTTTTTTTTTTTTTTTTTTATTTTTTGTAAATTATTTTTTTCGAATTTTTTTTTGTTTTTTTTTTAAATTTTTTTTTAATTTTTTTTTTTAATTTTTTTTTAATTTTTTTTTGAAAATTTTTTTTTGAAATTTTTTTTTTTAAATTTTTTTAATTTTTTTTTTGAAATTTTTTTTTTGAAATTTTCTTTTTCAATTTTTTTTTTAATTTTTTTTTTGAAATTTTTTTAAAATTTTTTTTTGAAATTTTTTTTTTTGAAATTTTTTTTTTCAATTTTTTTGAAATTTTTTTAAAATTTTTTTTTGAAATTTTTTTTTTGAAATTTCAAAAAAAAACTCAAAAAAAAAATTAAAAAAAAAATTGAAAAAGAAAATTTCAAAAAAAAAATTTCAAAAAAAAAATTAAAAAAATTTAAAAAAAAAAAATTTCAAAAAAAAATTTTCAAAAAAAATAAAAAAAAAAATTAAAAAAAAAAATTTAAAAAAAATTGAAAAAAAAAATTTCAAAAAAAAAATTTTCAAAAAATTTTTAAAAAAATTTCAAAAAAAATTCGAAAAAAAATTTCGAAAAAAAAATTTCAAAAAAAAAATTCAAAAAAAAATTCAAAAAAATTTTCGAAAAAAAAATTTCAAAAAAAAAATTTTTTAAAAAATAAAAAAAAAATTTTCGAAAAAAAAATTTCAAAAAAAAAATTAAAAAAAAAAATTTCAAAAAAAAATTCGAAAAAAAATTTTCAAAAAAAAAATTTAAAAAAAATTTTAAAAAAATTTTAAAAAAATTTCAAAAAAAAAAATTTTCAAAAAAATTTTTAAAAAAATTTCAAAAAAAAAATTAAAAAAAAAATTGAAAAAAAAAATTTCAAAATGAAAATTTCAAAAAAAAAAATTTTTAAAAAATAAAAAAAAAATTTTCGAAAAAAAAATTTCAAAAAAAAAATTAAAAAAAAAAATTGAAAAAAAAAATTCGAAAAAAAATTTTCAAAAAAAAAATTTAAAAAAAATTTTAAAAAAATTTTAAAAAAATTTCAAAAAAAAAAATTTTCAAAAAAATTTTTAAAAAAATTTCAAAAAAAAAAATTAAAAAAAAATTGAAAAAAAAAATTTCAAAAAAAAAATTTTCAAAAAAAAATTTAAAAAAAATTTCAAAAAAAAAATTAAAAAAAAAATTTCAAAAAAAAAATTTTCAAAAAAAATTTTAAAAAAATTTCAAAAAAAAAAATTAAAAAAAAAATTTAAAAAAAATTGAAATCAAAAATTTCAAAAAAAAAATTTCAAAAAAAAATTTTAAAAAAATTTCAAAAAAAAAATTTTCAAAAAAAATTTAAAAAAAATTTTAAAAAAAAAATTTAAAAAAAATTAAAAAAAAAAATTGAAAAAAAAAATTCGAAAAAAATTTTTAAAAAAATAAAAAAAAAAAATTAAAAAAAATTTAAAAAAAAATAAAAAAATTTCAAAAAAAAAATTTTCAAAAAAAATTTAAAAAAAAATTCAAAAAAAAAATTTTCAAAAAAAAAATTTAAAAAAAAATTCAAAAAGAAAATAAAAAAAAAAAAATTTTTAAAAAAATTGAAAAAAAAAATTGAAAAAAAAAATTCGAAAAAAAATTTCGAATAAAAAAATTTCAAAAAAAAAATTTTCAAAAAAAATTTCAAAAAAAATTGAAAAAAAATTAAAAAAAAAATTAAAAAAAAAATTTAAAAAAAAACCAAAAAAAAAATTCGAAAAAAAATAATTTACAAAAAATAAAAAAAAAAAATTTTCAAAAAAAAATTTAAAAAAAAAATTTTCAAAAATAAATTTTAAAAAAATTTCAAAAAAAAAATTAAAAAAAAAATTCAAAAAAAATTTCAAAAAAAAAAATTTCAAAAAAAAAATTTTCAAAAAAAATTTAAAAAAAATTTAAAAAAAAAAATTTAAAAAAAAAATTTAAAAAAAAATTGAAAAAAAAAATTCGAAAAATAATTTCGAAAAAAAAATTTCAAAAAAAAAATTCAAAAAAAATTTCAAAAAAATTTTCGAAAAAAAAATTTAAAAAAAATTTCAAAAAAAAATTTAAAAAAAATTTTAAAAAAAATTTCAAAAAAATTGAAAAAAAATTTCAAAAAAAAAATTTAAAAAAAAATAAAAAAAAAAAAATTCAAAAAAATTTTCGAAAAAAAAATTTCAAAAAGAAAATTCAAAAAAAATTTCAAAAAAATTTTCGAAAAAAAAATTTCAAAAAAAAAAAAAATAATAAAAAAAAATTTCAAAAAAATAAAAAAATTTCAAAAAAAAATTTTCAAAAAAAATTTTAAAAAAATTTCGAAAAAAAAATTTTCAAAAAAAAATTAAAAAAAAATTTCAAAAAAAAAAATAAAAAAAAAAAATTTTAAAAAAAATTGAAAAAAAAAATTGAAAAAAAAAATTCGAAAAAAAATTTCGAAAAAAAAATTTCAAAAAAAAAATTTTCAAAAAAAATTTCAAAAAAAAAATTAAAAAAAAAAAATTTAAAAAAAATAAAAAAAAAAAATTAAAAAAAATTAAAAAAAAAAATTAAAAAAAAAATTTAAAAAAAAACCAAAAAAAAAATTCGAAAAAAAATAATTTACAAAAAATAAAAAAAAATAAAAAAAAAAAAATTTTCAAAAAAAAATTTTTAAAAAAAATTTTTTTTGAAATTTTTTTTTTTTTTATTTTTTTTTTATTTTTTGTAAATTTTTTTTTTTCGAATTTTTTTTTTTTGGTTTTTTTTTAAATTTTTTTTTAAATTTTTTTTTAAAATTTTTTTTAATTTTTTTTTTTAATTTTTTTTAAATTTTTTTTTGAAAATTTTTTTTTTGAAATTTTTTTTGAAAATTTTTTTTTTGAAATTTTTTTTTTCGAAATTTTTTTTCGAATTTTTTTTTTCAATTTTTTTTAAAATTTTTTTTTTTTTTATTTTTTTTTTTGAAATTTTTTTTAAATTTTTTTTTGAAAATTTTTTTTTCGAAATTTTTTTAAAATTTTTTTTGAAAATTTTTTTTTGAAATTTTTTTATTTTTTTTGAAATTTTTTTTTATTTTATTTTTTTTTTTTTTAATTTTTTTTTCGAAAATTTTTTTGAAATTTTTTTTGAATTTTCTTTTTGAAATTTTTTTTTCGAAAATTTTTTTGAATTTTTTTTTTTTTTATTTTTTTTAAAATTTTTTTTTTGAAATTTTTTTTCAATTTTTTTGAAATTTTTTTTAAAATTTTTTTTAAAATTTTTTTTGAAATTTTTTCTAAATTTTTTTTTCGAAAATTTTTTTGAAATTTTTTTTGAATTTTTTTTTTGAAATTTTTTTTTCGAAATTATTTTTCGAATTTTTTTTTTCAATTTTTTTTTAAATTTTTTTTTTAAATTTTTTTTTTGAAATTTTTTTTAAATTTTTTTTGAAATTTTTTTTTTTGAAATTTTTTTTTTTTGAAATTTTTTTTGAATTTTTTTTTTAATATTTTTTTTGGAATTTTTTTAAAATTTATTTTTGAAAATTTTTTTTTAAAATTTTTTTTTGAAAATTTTTTTTTTTTATTTTTTGTAAATTATTTTTTTTCGAATTTTTTTTTTTGGTTTTTTTTAATTTTTTTTTTTAATTTTTTTTTAAATTTTTTTTAAATTTTTTTTTCGAAAATTTTTTTGAAATTTTTTTTGAATTTTTTTTTTGAAATTTTTTTTTCGAAATTATTTTTCGAATTTTTTTTTTCAATTTTTTTTTAAATTTTTTTTTTAAATTTTTTTTTTGAAATTTTTTTTAAATTTTTTTTGAAATTTTTTTTTTTGAAATTTTTTTTGAAAATTTTTTTTTTGAAATTTTTTTTTTCGAAATTTTTTTTCGAATTTTTTTTTTCAATTTTTTTTTTCAATTTTTTTAAAAATTTTTTTTTTTTTATTTTTTTTTTGAATTTTTTTTAAAATTTTTTTTTGAAAATTTTTTTTTTGAATTTTTTTTTTAATTTTTTTTGAAAATTTTTTTTTTGAAATTTTTTATTTTTTTTTAAATTTTTTTTAATTTTTTTTTTATTTTTTTAAAAATTTTTTTCGAATTTTTTTTTTCAATTTTTTTTTAAATTTTTTTTTTAATTTTTTTTTTTGAAATTTTTTTAAAATTTTTTTTGAAAATTTTTTTTTTGAAATTTTTTTAAAATTTTTTTTTGAAATTTTTTTTTTGAAATTTTTGATTTCAATTTTTTTTAAATTTTTTTTTTAATTTTTTTTTTTTGAAATTTTTTTAAAATTTTTTTTGAAAATTTTTTTTTTGAAATTTTTTTTTAAAATTTTTTTTTTTGAAATTTTTTTTTTCAATTTTTTTTTTAATTTTTTTTTTGAAATTTTTTTAAAAATTTTTTTGAAAATTTTTTTTTTTGAAATTTTTTTAAAATTTTTTTAAATTTTTTTTTGAAAATTTTTTTTCGAATTTTTTTTTTCAATTTTTTTTTTTAATTTTTTTTTTGAAATTTTTTTTTCGAAATTTTTTTTCGAATTTTTTTTTTCAATTTTTTTTTAAATTTTTTTTTAAATTTTTTTTTTTAATTTTTTTTATTTTTTTTTTGAATTTTTTTTTAATTTTTTTTTAAATTTTTTTTTAATTTTTTTTTGAAAATTTTTTTTTTTAATTTTTTTTTTGAAATTTTTTTTTTCGAAAATTTTTTTGAAATTTTTTTTGAATTTTTTTTTTGAAATTTTTTTTTCGAAATTTTTTTTCGAATTTTTTTTTTCAATTTTTTTTTTGAATTTTTTTTTTATTTTTTTTTTTATTTTTTTAAATTTTTTTTTGAAAATTTTTTTTTTTAATTTTTTTTTTTGAAATTTTTTTTTTCGAAAATTTTTTTGAAATTTTTTTTGAATTTTTTTTTTGAAATTTTTTTTTCGAAATTTTTTTTCGAATTTTTTTTTTCAATTTTTTTTTTAATTTTTTTTTTTATTTTTTTTTTGAAATTTTTTAATTTTTTTTTTGAAATTTGTTTTTGAAATTTTTTTTTTTGAAATTTTTTTTGAATTTTTTTTTTAATTTTTTTTTTTAAATTTTTTTTAAATTTATTTTTGAAATTTTTTTTTTAAATTTTTTTTTGAAATTTTTTTTTTTTTTTTTTTATTTTTTGTAAATTATTTTTTTCGAATTTTTTTTTGTTTTTTTTTTAAATTTTTTTTTAATTTTTTTTTTTAATTTTTTTTTAATTTTTTTTTGAAAATTTTTTTTTGAAATTTTTTTTTTTAAATTTTTTTAATTTTTTTTTTGAAATTTTTTTTTTGAAATTTTCTTTTTCAATTTTTTTTTTAATTTTTTTTTTGAAATTTTTTTAAAATTTTTTTTTGAAATTTTTTTTTTTGAAATTTTTTTTTTCAATTTTTTTGAAATTTTTTTAAAATTTTTTTTTGAAATTTTTTTTTTGAAATTTCAAAAAAAAACTCAAAAAAAAAATTAAAAAAAAAATTGAAAAAGAAAATTTCAAAAAAAAAATTTCAAAAAAAAAATTAAAAAAATTTAAAAAAAAAAAATTTCAAAAAAAAATTTTCAAAAAAAATAAAAAAAAAAATTAAAAAAAAAAATTTAAAAAAAATTGAAAAAAAAAATTTCAAAAAAAAAATTTTCAAAAAATTTTTAAAAAAATTTCAAAAAAAATTCGAAAAAAAATTTCGAAAAAAAAATTTCAAAAAAAAAATTCAAAAAAAAATTCAAAAAAATTTTCGAAAAAAAAATTTCAAAAAAAAAATTTTTTAAAAAATAAAAAAAAAATTTTCGAAAAAAAAATTTCAAAAAAAAAATTAAAAAAAAAAATTTCAAAAAAAAATTCGAAAAAAAATTTTCAAAAAAAAAATTTAAAAAAAATTTTAAAAAAATTTTAAAAAAATTTCAAAAAAAAAAATTTTCAAAAAAATTTTTAAAAAAATTTCAAAAAAAAAATTAAAAAAAAAATTGAAAAAAAAAATTTCAAAATGAAAATTTTCAAAAAAAAATTTAAAAAAAATTTCAAAAAAAAAATTTAAAAAAAAATTTCAAAAAAAAAATTTTCAAAAAAAATTTAAAAAAAATTTCAAAAAAAAAAATTAAAAAAAAAATTTAAAAAAAATTGAAATCAAAAATTTCAAAAAAAAAAATTTCAAAAAAAAATTTTAAAAAAATTTCAAAAAAAAAATTTTCAAAAAAAATTTAAAAAAAATTTCAAAAAAAAAATTATAAAAAATTTAAAAAAAAATTGAAAAAAAAAATTCGAAAAAATTTTTTAAAAAAATAAAAAAAAAAAATTAAAAAAAATTTAAAAAAAAATAAAAAAATTTCAAAAAAAAAATTTTCAAAAAAAATTTTAAAAAAAATTCAAAAAAAAAATTTTCAAAAAAAAATTTTAAAAAAAATTCAAAAAAAAAATAAAAAAAAAATTTTTAAAAAAATTGAAAAAAAAAATTGAAAAAAAAAATTCAAAAAAAATTTCGAATAAAAAAATTTCAAAAAAAAAATTTTCAAAAAAAATTTCAAAAAAAATTGAAAAAAAATTTAAAAAAAAATTTTAAAAAAAATTTTAAAAAAAACCAAAAAAAAAATTCGAAAAAAAATAATTTACAAAAAATAAAAAAAAAAAATTTTCAAAAAAAAATTTTAAAAAAATTTAAAAAAAAAAATTTAAAAAAAAATTCAAAAAAAATTTCAAAAAAAAAAATTTCAAAAAAAAAATTTTCAAAAAAAATTTGAAAAAAATTTAAAAAAAAAAATTTAAAAAAAAAATTTAAAAAAAAATTGAAAAAAAAAATTCGAAAAATAATTTCGAAAAAAAAATTTCAAAAAAAAAATTCAAAAAAAATTTCAAAAAAATTTTCGAAAAAAAAATTTTAAAAAAATTTCAAAAAAAAATTTAAAAAAAATTTTAAAAAAAATTTCAAAAAAATTGAAAAAAAATTTCAAAAAAAAAATTTAAAAAAAAATTAAAAAAAAAAAATTCAAAAAAATTTTCGAAAAAAAAATTTCAAAAA
>OX101825.2:29399570-29407070 GCA_944452925.2 Chrysolina oricalcia | reverse complement strand
TTTAATTTTTTTTTCGAAAATTTTTTTGAAATTTATTTTTGAAAATTTTTTTTTTGAATTTTTTTTTTCAATTTTTTTGAAATTTTTTTTTTAAATTTTTTTAAAAATTTTTTTTGAAAATTTTTTTTTTTTAATTTTTTTTTCGAAATTTTTTTTCAAATTTTTAAAAATTTTATTTTTTTATTTTTTTAAAAATTTTTTTTGAAAATTTTTTTTTTGAATTTTTTTTTTTTGAAATTTTTTTTTTCAAAAATTTTTTTGAAATTTTTTTTTCGAAATTTTTTTTCGATTTTTTTTTTTCAATTTTTTTTAAATTTTTTTTTTTTATTTTTTTTTTTAATTTTTTTAATTTTTTTTTTAAATTTTTTTAAAAATTTTTTTTGAAAATTTTTTTTTTTTAATTTTTTTTTCGAAATTTTTTTTCAAATTTTTAAACATTTTATTTTTTTATTTTTTTAAAAATTTTTTTTGAAAATTTTTTTTTTGAATTTTTTTTTTTTGAAATTTTTTTTTTCAAAAATTTTTTTGAAATTTTTTTTTCGAAATTTTTTTTCGATTTTTTTTTTTCAATTTTTTAAAATTTTTTTTTTTTATTTTTTCAAAAATTTTTTTTGAAAATTTTTTTTTTGAATTTTTTTTTTTTTAATTTTTTTTTCGAAAATTTTTTTGAAATTTATTTTTGAAAATTTTTTTTTTGAATTTTTTTTTTTAATTTTTTTTAAATTTTTTTTTTAAATTTTTTTAAAAATTTTTTTTGAAATTTTTTTTTTTTAATTTTTTTTTCGAAATTTTTTTTCAAATTTTTAAAAATTTTTTTTTAAATTTTTTTAAAAATTTTTTTTGAAAATTTTTTTTTTTGAATTTTTTTTTTTTGAAATTTTTTTTTTCGAAAATTTTTTTGAAATTTTTTTTGAATTTTTTTTTTGAAATTTTTTTTTCGAAATTTTTTTTCGAATTTTTTTTTCAATTTTTTTTAAATTTTTTTTTTTTAATTTTTTTTTTTTTATTTTTTTTGAAAATTTTTTTTTGAAATTTTTTTTTTTTAAATTTTTTTAATTTTTTTTTTGAAATTTTTTTTAATTTTTTTTTTTAATTTTTTTAAAATTTTTTTTTGAAAATTTTTTTTTTGAAATTTTTTTTTTTTAATTTTTTTTTAATTTTTTTTTAAATTTTTTTTTTGAAATTTTTTAAAAATTTTTTTTGAAAATTTATTTTTTTTTTAAAATTTTTTTTTGAAATTTTTTTTGAATTTTTTTTTTGAAAATTTTTTTTCGAATTTTTTTTTTCAATTTTTTTTTAAATTTTTTTTGAAATTTTTTTTTCGAAATTTTTTTTCGAATTTTTTTTTTCAATTTTTTTTTTAATTTTTTTTTTTTTATTTTTTTTTTTTAATTTTTTTTATTTTTTTTTTGAATTTTTTTTTGAATTTTTTTTTTTTTATTTTTTTTTGAAAATTTTTTTTGAATTTTTTTTTTTGAAATTTTTTTTTCGAAATTTTTTTTCGAATTTTTTTTTTCAATTTTTTTTTAAATTTTTTTTTTTTATTTTTTGTAAATAATTTTTTTTCGAATTTTTTTTTTGGTTTTTTTTAAATTTTTTTTAAATTTTTTTTTTAATTTTTTTTTAAATTTTTTATTGAAAATTTTTTTTTTGAAATTTTTTTTGAAAATTTTTTTTTGAAATTTTTTTTTTCGAAATTTTTTTTCGAATTTTTTTTTTCAATTTTTTTAAAAATTTTTTTTTTTTTTGAAATTTTTTTTAAATTTTTTTTTGAAAATTTTTTTTTTGAAATTTTTTTAAAATTTTTTTTGAAAATTTTTTTTTTGAAATTTTTTTATTTTTTTTGAAATTTTTTTAAATTTTTTTTTTTTTATTTTTTTAAATTTTTTTTTCGAAAATTTTTTTGAAATTTTTTTTGAATTTTTTTTTTGAAATTTTTTTTTCGAAATTTTTTTTCGAATTTTTTTTTCAATTTTTTTTAAATTTTTTTTTTTAATTTTTTTTTTTTTATTTTTTTTGAAAATTTTTTTTTGAAATTTTTTTTTTTGAAATTTTTTTAATTTTTTTTTTGAAATTTTTTTTAATTTTTTTTTTTAATTTTTTTAAAATTTTTTTTTGAAAATTTTTTTTTTGAAATTTTTTTTTTTAAATTTTTTTTAAATTTTTTTTTTAATTTTTTTTTTGAAATTTTTTAAAAATTTTTTTTGAAAATTTATTTTTTTTTTTAATTTTTTTTTGAAATTTTTTTTGAATTTTTTTTTTGAAAATTTTTTTTCGAATTTTTTTTTTCAATTTTTTTTTTAATTTTTTTTTGAAATTTTTTTTTCGAAATTTTTTTTCGAATTTTTTTTTTCAATTTTTTTTTAATTTTTTTTTTTTAATTTTTTTTATTTTTTTTATTTTTTTTTTGAATTTTTTTTTGAATTTTTTTTTTTATTTTTTTTTGAAAATTTTTTTTGAATTTTTTTTTTTGAAATTTTTTTTTCGAAATTTTTTTTCGAATTTTTTTTTTCAATTTTTTTTTAAATTTTTTTTTTTTATTTTTTGTAAATTATTTTTTTTCGAATTTTTTTTTTGGTTTTTTTTAAATTTTTTTTAAATTTTTTTTTTAAATTTTTTTTAAATTTTTTATTGAAAATTTTTTTTTTTAAATTTTTTTTGAAAATTTTTTTTTTGAAATTTTTTTTTTCGAAATTTTTTTTCGAATTTTTTTTTTCAATTTTTTTAAAAATTTTTTTTTTTTTTTGAAATTTTTTTTAAATTTTTTTTTGAAAATTTTTTTTTGAAAATTTTTTTTTTGAAATTTTTTTATTTTTTTTGAAATTTTTTTAAATTTTTTTTTTTTTATTTTTTTAAATTTTTTTTTTGAAAATTTTTTTTTGAAAATTTTTTTTTTGAAATTTTTTTTTTGAATTTTTTTTAAAAATTTTTTTAAAAATTTTTTTTGAACTTTTTTTAAATTTTTTTTAAAATTTATTTTGAAATTTTTTTTTTTTAAATTTTTTTTTCTAAATTTTTTTTCGAATTTTTTTTTCAAATTTTTTAAAATTTTTTTTTTATTTTTTTAAAAATTTTTTTTGAAAATTTTTTTTTTTAAATTTTTTTTATTTGAAATTTTTTTTTTCGAAAATTTTTTTCGAATTTTTTTTTCAATTTTTTTTAAAATTTTTTTTTTTTAAATTTTTTTTTTTTAATTTTTTTTATTTTTTTTTTGAATTTTTTTTAAATTTTTTTTTTATTTTTTTTAAATTTTTTTTTGAAAATTTTTTTTTTTAATTTTTTTTTTTGAAATTTTTTTTTTCGAAAATTTTGTTGAAATTTTTTTTGAAATTTTTTTTTCGAAATTTTTTTTCGAATTTTTTTTTTCAATTTTTTTTTAAATTTTTTTTTAAATTTTTTTTTTTAATTTTTTTTTTGAAATTTTTTTTAATTTTTTTTTGAAAATTTTTTTTTTGAAATTTTTATTTTTGAAAAATTTTTTTTAAATTTTTTTTTGAAAATTTTTTTTTTTTATTTTTTGTAAATTATTTTTTTTCGAATTTTTTTTTTGTTTTTTTTTTAATTTTTTTTTAAATTTTTTTTTTAAATTTTTTTTAAATTTTTTTTTGAAAATTTTTTTTTTGAAATTTTTTTTGAAAATTTTTTTTTTGAAATTTTTTTTTTCGAAATTTTTTTTCGAATTTTTTTTTCAATTTTTTTTTTCAATTTTTTTTAAAATTTTTTTTTTTTTTTTGAAATTTTTTTTAAATTTTTTTTTGAAAATTTTTTTTTTGAAATTTTTTTTAAATTTTCTTTGAAAATTTTTTTTTTGAAATTTTTTTATTTTTTTTGAAATTTTTTTAAATTTTTTTAAAATTTTTTTTGAAAATTTTTTTGTTGAAGTTTTTTTTTTGAAATTTTTTTTTTCGAAAATTTTTTTGAAATTTTTTTTGAATTTTCTTTTTGAAATTTTTTTTTCGAAAATTTTTTTGAATTTTTTTTTTAAATTTTTTTTGAATTTTTTTTTTAATTTTTTTTTTGAAATTTTTTTTTTCGAAATTTTTTTTCGAATTTTTTTTTTCAATTTTTTTTTTCAATTTTTTTTTTTATTTTTTTTTTTATTTTTTTTTTTGAAATTTTTTTAAAATTTTTTTTTGAAAATTTTTTTTTTTGAAATTTTTTTTAAATTTTTTTTGAAAATTTTTTTTTTGAAATTTTTTTATTTTTTTTGAAATTTTTTTTAATTTTTTTTTTTATTTTTTTAAAATTTTTTTTTGAAAATTTTTTTGTTGAAGTTTTTTTTTTGAAATTTTTTTTTTCGAAAATTTTTTTGAAATTTTTTTTGAATTTTCTTTTTGAAATTTTTTTTTCGAAAATTTTTTTGAATTTTTTTTAAAATTTTTTTTAAAATTTTTTTTTTAATTTTTTTTTTGAAATTTTTTTCAATTTTTTTGAAATTTTTTTAAAAATTTTTTTAAAAATTTTTTTTGAAATTTTTTTAATTTTTTTTTTGAAATATTTTTTTTGAAATTTTTTTTTCGAAAATTTTTTTGAAATTTTTTTTGAATTTTTTTTTTAATTTTTTTTTTGAAATTTTTTTTAAATTTTTTTTTTTAATTTTTTTTTTGAAATGTTTTTTTTCAATTTTTTTTTAATTTTTTTTTTAATTTTTTTTTTTGAAATTTTTTTAAAATTTTTTTTTTTTAATTTATTTTTTTTTAATTTTTTTTGAAAATTTTTTTTTGAAATTTTTTTTTTTTGAAATTTTTTTAATTTTTTTTTTGAAAATTTTTTTTTTGAAATTTTTTTTTTCAATTTTTTTTAAATTTTTTTTTTTATTTTTTTTTGAAATTTTTTTTAAATTTTTTTTTGAAAATTTTTTTTTTGAAATTTTTTTTTTAATTTTTTTTAAATTTTTTTTTAATTTTTTTTTTGAAATTTTTTTTAAATTTTTTTTTTCAAATTTTTTTTTTCAATTATTTTTTTAATTTTTTTGAAAATTTTTTTTTTTGAAATTTTTTTAAAATTTTTTTTCGAATTTTTTTTTTCAATTTTTTTTAAATTTTTTTTTTTATTTTTTTTTGAAATTTTTTTTAAATTTTTTTTTGAAAATTTTTTTTTTGAAATTTTTTTTTTAATTTTTTTTAAATTTTTTTTTAATTTTTTTTTTGAAATTTTTTTTAAATTTTTTTTTGAAAATTTTTTTTTTCAAATTTTTTTTTTCAATTATTTTTTTAATTTTTTTGAAAATTTTTTTTTTTGAAATTTTTTTAAAATTTTTTTTCGAATTTTTTTTTTCAATTTTTTTTTTAAATTTTTTTTAAAATTTTTTTTTTAATTTTTTTTTTTTGAAATTTTTTTTAAATTTATTTTTGAAAATTTTTTTTTTAAATTTATTTTTGAAAATTTTTTTTGAAAATTTTTTTTTGAAAATTTTTTTTTTGAAATTTTTTTTTTGAATTTTTTTTTTTAATTTTTTTAAAAATTTTTTTTGAATTTTTTTTTAAATTTTTTTTTTAAATTTTTTTAAAAATTTTTTTTGAAATTTTTTTTTTTTTAATTTTTTTTTTAAATTTTTTTTCGAATTTTTTTTTCAAATTTTTTAAAATTTTTTTTTTTATTTTTTTAAAAATTTTTTTTGAAAAATTTTTTTTTTTAATTTTTTTTTTTGAAATTTTTTTTTTCGAAAATTTTTTTGAATTTTTTTTTGATTTTTTTTTTTAAATTTTTTAAAAAATTTTTTTTGATTTTTTTTTTCAATTTTTTTTAAATTTTTTTTTTTTAATTTTTTTTAAAATTTTTTTTGAAAATTTTTTTTTTAAATTTTTTTTTCTAAATTTTTTTTCGAATTTTTTTTCAAATTTTAAAAAAAATTTTTTTTATTTTTTTAAAAATTTTTTTGAAAATTTTTTTTTTAAATTTTTTTTTTTTTAATTTTTTTTTCGAAAATTTTTTTGAAATTTATTTTTGAAATTTTTTTTTTTGAATTTTTTTTTTCAATTTTTTTTAAATTTTTTTTTAAAATTTTTTTAAAAATTTTTTTTGAAAATTTTTTTTTTTTTTATTTTTTTTTCGAAATTTTTTTTCAAATTTTTAAAAATTTTATTTTTTTATTTTTTTAAAAATTTTTTTTGAAAATTTTTTTTTTGAATTTTTTTTTTTTTAAATTTTTTTTTTCAAAAATTTTTTTGAAATTTTTTTTTCGAAATTTTTTTTCGAATTTTTTTTTTTAATTTTTTTTAAATTTTTTTTTTTTAATTTTTTTTTTTAAATTTTTTTATTTTTTTTTTTAAATTTTTTTTAAAATTTTTTTTGAAAATTTTTTTTTTTTATTTTTTTTTTTAAATTTTTTTTCGAATTTTTTTTTCAAATTTTTTAAAATTTTTTTTTTTTTTTTTTTTTTAAATTTTTTTTGAAAATTTTTATTTTGAATTTTTTTTTTTTTAATTTTTTTTTCGAAAATTTTTTTGAAATTTATTTTTGAAAATTTTTTTTTTGAATTTTTTTTTCAATTTTTTTAAAATTTTTTTTTAAATTTTTTTAAAAATTTTTTTTGAAATTTTTTTTTTTTTAATTTTTTTTTCGAAATTTTTTTTCAAATTTTTAAAAATTTTTTTTTTAATTTTTTTTAAAATTTTTTTTGAAAATTTTTTTTTTTGAATTTTTTTTTTTGAAATTTTTTTGAAATTTTTTTTGAATTTTTTTTTTGAAATTTTTTTTTCGAAATTTTTTTTCGAATTTTTTTTTCAATTTTTTTGAATTTTTTTTTTTTATTTTTTTTTTTGAAATTTTTTTAAAAATTTTTTTGAAATTTTTTTTTTTTTGAAATTTTTTTAAAATTTTTTTTAAATTTTTTTTTGAAAATTTTTTTTTTGAAATTTTTTTTTTCAATTTTTTTGAAATTTTTTTTTTAATTTTTTTTTTTGAAATTTTTTTTAAATTTATTTTTGAAATTTTTTTTTTTAAATTTTTTTTTGAAATTTTTTTTTTTGAAAATTTTTTTTTGAATTTTTTTTTTAAATTTTTTTAAAAATTTTTTTTGAATTTTTTTTTCAATTTTTTTTAAATTTTTTTTTTTAAATTTTTTTTTTAATTTTTTTTGAAATTTTTTTTTTTTATTTTTTTTTCTAAATTTTTTTTCGAATTTTTTTTTCAAATTTTTTTTTTTATTTTTTTAAAATTTTTTTTTTTTTGAAATTTTTTTTTTCGAAAATTTTTTTTGAAATTTTTTTTGAATTTTTTTTTTGAAATTTTTTTTTCGAAATTTTTTTTCGAATTTTTTTTTCAATTTTTTTTTAAATTTTTTGAAAATTTTTTTTTTGAAATTTTTTTTTCAATTTATTTAAAATTTTTTTTTTAAATTTTTTTTTTTTTAATTTTTTTTGAAAATTTTTTTTTGAAATTTTTTTTTTTGAAATTTTTTTAATTTTTTTTTTGAAAATTTTATTTTTGAAATTTTTTTTTTCAATTTTTTTTAAATTTTTTGTTTAATTTTTTTTTTTGAAATTTTTTTTAAATTTT